>OZ014521.1:331379643-331694643 GCA_963966055.1 Lathyrus aphaca
TTTAATCCTAAGTCTTGAACCCTTAAGGTGTTTAAATCTCTTAATCAATCCACTTAATAATCATCAAGACATCACACTTGTAACTTGGGCCTTGCATTAGGGTTCTAATTCTTCCTTAAGTGGTTAAGAAGGACTAACCCTAGTGTTAATGGACAAGTCCCCCTCAAGTTGTCTTACAAATCATAAAAATCACTTCATCATCATACCATTAAATAAAATCCACTTAATCAAAGGCTTGTTTTGTCATGAGTTTAATCCCTAATCATGGGTTAAGTTGAGGAGCTTTCCTCAGCTTAAACATTCTCATCTATCATCCTTCTTTTAGGATGGTGTAATGAGTCGGTTTAATCCATGATTATGGCTTAACCTCATTACTCAACACTAAACAAAAATCCCAAAAACATCTAAATAATCACAAGTAGGTTAATGATCTTAATCCTACACCAAAGGTGATTAAGTGTGAGAATCTGACTTCGCACTTAAGGTATTCTCATTACCCCTAATCAGAGGGAAGATGTGATGAGTTTACTAACCCATTGGTTCAGGCTTAAGCTCATTAACTTATGGAAAACTTTCAAAAGCAATAAAAGACTGAAAACTCAAAAACAAACAATAATCGTCTCCTTCGGGATTCTTTTCTCATCATCTTCACTCACAAACGAGAACTTGCTTCTTCCATCTAATGCAAGACAGTTAGCATCTGTGCCAGACAGATCATACACTTGAGCATAGACAAGCAAGCAGTTCACAAGTCAATTCACCTTTCAGTCTCTTTGGGTCGAACTACGGTGTTCTGACTTCCTCATTGCACGAGAGGATACGTAGGCATAACTTAACAGTTATCGAACAAAAGTCTCTGTACATTCCCCCTCTTTCCAGCTTCATTCTTTAGCCTCATTATCATGAGCATCTCATCTTTGTTCCGACACTGACACTTTCATATTACACATCACATTTCTTTGCACTGACACCTGTACATCCCTTTTTCAGCTATTTTACACACAGATTGCACTGACACTACCCCTTTAAAACACAAATCTTTTAAGCGTGGATCCCGTCGAGTACGGCGGACAATCTGGGTGCTAATACCTTCCCAGGTTGTAACCAACCCCCTTTCTCAGTCTCTCTGGTTCGCAACCGTCTTATCCATCTTTTTCTAGGTCTATGCAGCATTACCTTTCCTCCGGGATAAAAATGCCTAGCTGGCGACTCTATTCATATCCAGTGAGTTCACGGCTGTGTGTTCTCATTGTCCCTCTCGCCGACCGTTCGCGTCTGTACCTTCATCTGACCCGGCGTCACTTGTCGGGAGCGACAGTTGGGCTTAGGCCTTACTTCCCTCTTCTTCTCTTCTTCTTTCTTCTTCTTCTCTTCTTCTTTCTTTCTTCTTTAGGATAGTAAACCTCACTAACCTAAGATATCCATGCATGACAACACTTAGGAATCTTTAGTCCCCCATTAGAATTTTGCCTTTGTGATCCTTTTGGTTTCTTTTCTCTTCTCATCTCAAAACTCTAAAGAAAACACTTAATAAAGTTTGAAGTGATACCTTGAACAATAGCCTTATCCCATGAGATACTTGTAGTTTTCCCATCTTGGGATACTACAAGCTTATCTTGTGATGCACAAGTCTGATCAAGATATCATCTTCACCAAGAAAATCATAACAAACACTTCTTCATTGTAAATACCAAAAACACTTAATAAGTTAATGAGTTAGTGAGCCTAAGCCCTAATCTTTGGAATCAAGTTTTGGGGATCTTCTCCTTACTTGAGTGTGCTTGTTCTATTATTCCATCTTGGAATGTAGTGACAAGTGCTCATTCCATGGAAAAGAGCTTGAGTTCCCCTCCTTGTGACACACTCATAAAAGCTTCTAAAAAACACAAACAAACAATAAGCGTCTTTCCTTCGGGAATTCTTTTCTCATCTCCTTCGCTCCGTACGCGAACTTGCTCCTACTTGTCATTTTGCAAGACGGTTACGCACTCGTCGTCCGAGTCTGCAACACCTGAGCATTGGCATAGGCAGTTCAAGCCTTAATTCACAAGCAATTTCTTTTCTACCCCTAGTTAGGGGAACTACGGCGTATCTGATCCTCATTTTCCTGATAAGGTACGTAGGCAGCGGGGTAGGGCCCGTTCGAGCACAATCTTTATTTTCCCTACATTTTTTCCTTTTCAGTTCCTTTTCTTTTCTTTTATCCAGTTCAGTTTATTTTCTTTGCAGTAGCTTTCATTTCTCCACCCCTTGAAACAGTTTTCTTTGCAAGCGTGGATCCCGTCGGGTACGGCGGACGATCTGGGTGCTAATACCTTCCCAGGTCGTAACCGACTCCCAAACTCATTCTCTTTAGTTCGCAGGACCCGTGTCCTTCCTTTTCCTTTCTTTTGGTTTGTGCAACATTACCATTCCCGTTCCTTCGGGATAAATATGTCTGGCTGGCGACTCTATCCTTTTCCGCGCCACTTTCGCGTTTGTACCAGGATGGAAATCCGGGGAGCGACAAGGGTGGTCTTTTATTTTTGTGGTGTTGAGGGTTCACGTTAGTCAAGACTGTAAAATGACCATACGTTAGTCAAAACAGTGTCATATTAGTAGATTATTGAGGGGATGTTCGACAAGCCCAGAGAACTAGATCCAATGTCATATTCTAATTGTTTTGACTTTTTCCCCATATGATTTTTAATTAGACTAATCACAACTTTATTTGCTGTTTCGACCTAAACATTAGCCTGATCATAATAAGGTGTGAATGTCAATAGTTTGAAGACAAGTCGTCGCGAGTTCGCGTTTAGAGTGAATGAGGTGAGAAGAGAAGTTCCTGTAGGATAGTCGCTTATTATTTATTTTTGTCTTTTATGAGAAGTGTTTTGAATTTGTTTGTGAACATTCTCGTACTAAGACCTACACCTGGGACCTGAGTGACACCTAGGCTAGAGTGAATCATATTCTTTCCCATTCCATTTCGGTCTGGTGCGGGAATATGAAACACGGTTCAGATATGGGTTTCTTCTTGAGAACTCTGTGTTGCAGATTTCCTGCAATGCTAGGGCTATCTGGGAAGCCTGCTAAGTCTGGATGACCTTTTAGTATTGACCTTCAGAAACTGAGGTGAATTAGAGGAGGAATTGTTATGGTTATTGTAAACACTGTACCTCCGGGTTAGAAGTGTTTACACTTCTCATAACTGATCCAAGTCTGAGGATCCTTGTTTTAGATCATCACCTGTGAGGGGGTTGGGCTGTTTACAGGTTTGCAGGTACCTTGACCTCAGAATACCATGTTACTTTGATTTGTTAAGAATACTCCATGTTGGATAGTTCTTGTGATTCTAAACCCTGGACATGTGGCTCTTTATTTGAGTCCCCCACCTTAGTTACCGGATTTATAGACCTCCATCTGGAATTCTTGGACACACATGGACTTATACCAGGGCATTTTGATCAGATCCAGCTCAGTCACGAACCCTTGCATTTCATTTGCATACATACCCATTACATCATATTAACATTTGCTTATTTGTGTTTCAGGGTATCCACCTTCATCTGGTTTTGGTTTTGACCCCACATATTGACCTATCTCCACCAGCACTTGCTTCAGCTTGTCAGCCATATACTTCAGTTACTTGCACTAGCCAGCCAGTGGCCCACTTCTCAACATCTTCATCAGCACCCTACTCAGTCTTCAGCATTATGGCTCCAAAGAAAAGCAACATCACCTATCATTTCTTCCAACCAAACTTATCAGACATCAGGAGGATCCAAACCCTGATCACTCCAGAGCACATACCCTTGTTCAGGGAGAGTTATGGAGATATACTGGACATGGTTCTGGATCTGGACCCTTCACAGAGGAGCCTCATCCACACCTGCATTCAGTTTTATGATCCTCCACTGAGATGTTTTACTTTTCAAGACTTTCAGTTAGGCCCCTTATTGGAAGAGTACTCCTTATTAGTTGGCATGCCTATCAGGAAAGAAATCCCTTTCAACCCTGAAATGGTCTTTCCCAGCAATGGAGAGGTGGCAAAAGCTCTGCACCTGGAACCTGCTTTGATTGAGCAGCATATGACCTCTAAAGCTGGGATCCCTGGTTTTCATCTTGACTTCCTGATTTCTCAAGCTAGTCTGAAGGCTTCCCTGGGGGAGTGGAAAGCTGTTTGTGCTCTGTTGGCCTTAAGTGTATATGGAATTGTGTTGTTTGCAGATGAGCCACGATTCATCAGCAAGAATGCCATCCATTTGTTCATCCTGAAGAACCCAGTGCCAACCTTGTTAGGAGATCTCTATTACTCAGTACATCAGAAGAATGAAAAGCAGAGGGGAAGGCTAGTAAGGTGTTGTGCTCCGTTATTTCATGCTTGGCTTCTTAAGCACCTGCCCAGGACAGATGCATTCCTAAATCCTCATCAGCAAAGCAACTGGGCTAAGAGACTCACTACTCTCACTTCAGCAGACATCAGATGGTGTGCTCAAAGCACCAAGGGCAGAGATATCATTACAAGCTGTGGGCACTTTCCCAATGTGCCTTTAATAGGGGTCAAGGGAAGTATCAATTACAACCCTCTGCTGTTCAGGAGGCAATTAGGCTATGCACTGGTCCATACTCCCAGGGAGCAAGACTTGGTTGAGACCCTCTACTGTGAGAACAAGATTAGTCTGGCAACTGTTAGACAGGCTGCCTGGGCCTGGGATCATGTTCAAACCAAGGGGATCACCATTCTGGGGAAGTGCAATAATGTGGCATCAGTCCAATATTATGAGTGGTCCCATGCCAGGGCCCAATTCTCTGGAATGCCCTTCACCATAGAAGACATGCCTGAGTCATCTTCAGCACCACCCCCTGCCACCATCAGTTTGGAGGAGTTTGAGAGCTTGAAGGAAAGAAACGAGAAGTTAACCCAAGCCTTGCAGAAGACCCTCAGGGAAAGGAGTGAAGGTGTGAGGGAGATTGAGAGACTGGAGAAGTTGAGGGTGGAACACTTGACTAAAATTGAGAAGTCTGGAGATTATATCAACAAGTCTAAGGCTGGTGAACAGATTCTGAAGAATGCTTGTAAAGAAGCCCAGTTCCAGAGGGCAAGAACAGACTTGTATTTGAAGGAGAGTCAGGCCAGGTGGGTCCGGATCACTGAGGCCCGTACTCTAGAAGACAAGAGAGTTCAAGACAAGATGGAACAGATGGAAAAAGCCCTGGCAGCAGCCCAGAAGGAAATATCAGAGCTAGAAATCAGAGCTGGAGTGAAGAGGTCTAAGGACCAAAGTCAGAACAAGAAGTTGACTGCAGCTGTTGCAACAAGAAACCTTCTCATCAGAGGTCTCACGGAGCGTCCGGCTGATCCTGTGACCGAAGCACTTCTTAAGGAAGTTCGTGAAGATGAGTTTGGCCTTGGAGTTTGATCATTTGCTTGTTGTTGTTCCTATTCTATGTACTTTTACCTTGTTGTGATGTATTTTGACCCCTTTGAGGGCTTGTGTTGTAAAAATGAACAAGTTGTATTATTTCATCTTATGTAATATATTTGTTAGTTCGTTCCATCCAAGTTCACTTCAAAAGCAACTTCAACAGCATCATCTTCAAGGGTCTGGAAGGGTCAAAACTGAATGCCAAACCGGATACCTTGAGAGCAAATAGGCATGACTGCATTGCATACTAACCCTTTTGTTTGTTTTGTAGGTTTTTGTTTGTTGTTACTAACCTCTGTTGTGAATCTCAGGAATTATTGCTCGCCGCCGGGTATTTCCCCTCAACAGGCCACACAGGTACCCAACTAGAAACAACCTTCCGGGAATTCAGATGGATCAGATGCAGCAGGACCTTACGGAGGTCAGAAACCAGATGGCCAACGAAAGGTTGGAGATGAGAACCCAGATAACACAATTCATGGAAGTAATGAACAACTTAGCTCAAAGCCAGGAGAGGCTCAGAGCTTTGGTAGAAGGGAGGAATCAAGAGGAGCCCCATGTGGGGACTGCAGGCACAAGTAACAATGAACGGGTGCAACCCCATGTTAACCCTCCTGTGTTTGGCCCACATTTACATCCTGAGATTAACATTCCTGCAAATGTTCAAGGAACAGCCACTGCAGCCAGAGTACTTCAAGAAGATCCCCAGGAGGACCAATTTACAGTAATGGGTGCTGGAGAGGAAACTTATGATAGACGATTGGAGGAGATAGCTGAGAAGTTGAGGTCCTTAGAATCTCAAAATTCTTTGGGCTTCGACGTCATGGACATGGGTTTGGTAGACGGGGTCAGGATCCCCCATAAGTTCAAGCCTCCTTGTTTCGAAAAGTATAATGGGACTTCATGCCCCCGGACTCATTTGCAATCATTTCTGGGAAGGCTGAAGGCCTATACAATGGATGAGAAATTGTGGATGTTCTACTTCGAAGATAGCTTGACTGGAGCTTCTAGGGAATGGTATTCCCATCTGACAAGAGCAACTATAAGATGCTGGAAGGACCTGGCAGAGGCCTTCATCAGACAGTATCAGTATAATCTAGACATGGCACCCAACAGGACTCTCCTAATGGGCATGTCACAGTCGTCAAGGGAGAGTTTCCGAGAATATGCCCAGAGATGGAGGCAATTGGCTGCTGCCGTTCAACCACCGATGTCTGAGAGAGAAATGGCAGACATGTTTATGAACACTCTCCAGGGAACATATATTGACAGGTTGGCTGCTTTCTCCTCCACTAGCTTCGCAGATGTTGTCATAGCTGGGGAGAGAATTGAAAGCCTGTTAAAAATGGGTAAGATCTCTGACAATGGTGCCAGCTCGTCCAGCAGTACAAGAAAGCCTTTTGCAGGCCCAAGAAGAACTGGCGAGACCAATGCCATTCACACCAACAGGGGTAGGCCCCAGTATGTTCAAAGGTCAATAGCAGCAGTCACCATCCCTGCTCCAGCACATCCTCAGCCAGTCTATCAACCTCCGCAACAAAACTTCCAACAACAACCCCAGTATCAGCAGAATCAATATCCTCCAAGAAACTACAACAACAACAACTCCAACAACAACAATCAACAGAGGCCATTCCAGCAGAGGCCATCCCAAGCTAACAAAGTGATCGACCCGATCCCAATACCGTATGCTGCCTTGCTGCCACAACTTCTGAAACTCAACCTAGTTGAGCTAAGAACGTTGGCACCTCCGGATCCCAACAGTCTACCAAGAAACTATGACTCCAATGCTAGGTGTGCTTTTCACTCAAACGCACCTGGTCACAGTACAGAAAAATGCAGGGCTCTGCATATGAAGGTACAAGACTTGGTAGACTCCAAGGCTCTGAATTTTGCACCTCCGCCCAATGTCAATAAAAACCCAATGCCAAACCATGGTGGTCCCCGAATTAACGCTATTGAAGAAGACCAACCGTCTTATTTAATAACCAGTGTGGATCAGATCAGGACACCATTGGTGGAAATCAAGGCTCAACTCCGTGAAAATCAAATATTTCCAGGGTGTGAACTAGGGTGTCCCTATTGTAATATTTCATGGAATGGGTGTGAGGACCTGAGGAATGGCATTGACAGCCTTATTCAGAGTGGCCTGCTCCAGATCACTACATCATTTCCGACAAATCCGGCAACTTCATCAACAACGGTTTCAGACCCTCCTACAAATGCAGCAACTATTGTTCCCGACAATTCATCAGCAACACCGACAAGTACTTCATCTGTCTTCCCAAATGATCAGTTTTCAACAGTTTCTCCTGCTACAACTTCAGCTTCATTCCATTTCGAATCTCCATCAACAACAGCAACAACAGTCCTTTCAACAGTACCTCCTGCAACACCAGCAATCAATCATGAAGATGTCTCCACTGTTACCATATTCTACGATCCTGAAAATAATTCCGCCTACCATTCAGAAGGTGCTGCTCCCGCCAGAGCACCAGTTACAATCTTTTATGATCCACAAACAATTACAGTCCCTTCAGCAGCAGCAATCAGTCCAGTCACTGTCACGGTGCCTGGACCAGTACCATATGAAAGCAATAGGGCCATCCCTTGGCACTATGGCTCTGACGTGTATTGCGAGGGAAAAAGAATCACTCTTGAAACATCAGCACCTGCACCACAAGTAGATAATGTGGGGGGAGGCGGAGGCTTCACTCGAAGCGGACGTCTTTTTGCTTCACAAGTTCAAAGACCTACTGCCGAAGCAGAAGCTGCTGCCAAGGCAAAAGGAAAGAGCCCTGTGCAGGAAGATCAAGCTGCCAAAGAAGCCTTGAAGACACCGTTCGATCAGGAAGTTGATGAGTTTATGAGAATCATCAAAAAGAGTGATTACAAAATTGTGGATCAACTTCACCAGACGCCATCCAAAATCTCTATCCTCTCACTGCTTATGTGCTCCGAAGCCCATCGGAATGCACTACTCAAGGTCTTGCACGCAGCTTACGTGCCTGAAGAGATTACTGTCAACCAGTTGGAAACCGTGGTTGGAAATGTTACTGCTAGCAATGGGCTAGGGTTTACCAATTCTGACTTGACAGCAGATGGCCGCAATCACAACAAAGCCTTGCACATAACCATGGAATGCAAAGGAGCTGTCCTTTCTCATGTGCTGGTGGATACAGGTTCTTCCCTGAATGTCTTACCAAAGAAGGCTCTGGTGAAGTTAGAATATGATGGATTGGCATTGAGACCCAGCAACCTGGTGGTGAGAGCCTTTGATGGTTCGAAGAGATCGGTTCTGGGAGAGATTGAGCTGCCTGTGACAATTGGCCCACAAACCTTTAAAACTATCTTTTATGTGATGGACATTCAGCCCGCCTACAGCTGTTTGTTGGGTAGACCCTGGATTCACGCCGCCGGCGCAATAACGTCTACCCTTCACCAAAAGTTAAAATTTGAGTGGGAAGGCCAAGTTGTCACAATCTGTGGAGAGGAGGACATTTTTGTCAGCCACCTGGCAACCTATAAGTACATTGAAATGGATGGAGAGATCCATGAAACAATGAGCCAGGGGTTTGAAGCTTTGAATGTGAATGAAGCATCTGCTGTATCTGGTACTCCAATGTCATCATACCAACAAGCCCGGAAGGTTGTTGAAGAAGGAACTGCCATAGGCTGGGGCAAGGTTTTAGCTGTGGAGGAGAAGAAGGACAAGTTTGGGTTGGGTTACAGACCAACTCAACATCAAGCAAAGGCTGCTGCAGAGCCAGGTTTTGTCAGTGGGGGAATGCTTACCCCCGATGCTATCAACTGTCTGGAAGACGAGCTGGAAGAGGAGCGCAATCTGGAGAATTGGATTCGTCCAAGGATCCCGGGGAGCAGTGTCTCGAACTGGTCTTCCCAGGAAATTATAAGAGTTACTCATGCAGAGTAATTATTATTTCCTGTATTTTTATAAGCATGCATCAAAGTCTTGCATCTTGCCCAAGATGACAAGACTCATTTTGTAATCAGGGCCATCTGTACTTTTGTGCAACAAGATTAAATTAATGAAATATCAGACATCTTTTTGCAAACGAGTCTTTTTCTTTCTGCTCGCTGTTTTTTCTATTTTTCTTTTTGTACAAAAAATAAATGGCGGTGTTTTCAAAATGATAACTTCATTTCACTTTTTTTTAAAGCAAGATTAAAATCAATCACTAAAATGAACAAACTTAACCCTTGCAGAGAGTGCCTTCCAGACAGCACCGACAACAGCACGGCTATGACATCGTATGACTTTGACAATCCAATCAATCAAGCTGATGAAGGGGTTGATGAAGAATATGAGCTTCCTGAAGAGCTAGCCAGGTTGTTAAGACAAGAGGAAAAGGTTATTATCCCTCATCAGGAGGAAGTCGAAGTGATCAATCTTGGTACAGATGAAGACGTGAAAGAAGTTAGAATCGGGGCCTGCCTGCAAGACTCAGTGAAGAGGCAACTGGTAGATCTGCTTCAGGAGTATGTTGATGTGTTTGCTTGGTCGTATCAAGACATGCCAGGGTTGGACACTGATATAGTTGTGCACAAGCTGCCTTTGAGGGAAGAATGCCCACCAGTTAAACAGAAGCTGCGCCGAACTCGCCCAGACATGGCTATGAAAATCAAGGAAGAGGTACAAAAGCAATGGGACGCCGGGTTCCTTGCTGTGACTAGCTACCCACCGTGGGTTGCTAATATAGTACCTGTGCCTAAGAAGGACGGCAAAGTAAGAATGTGTGTTGACTACCGGGATCTGAATAGAGCCAGCCCGAAAGATGACTTCCCATTACCTCACATTGATGTATTGGTGGATAACACGGCTCAGTTCTCGGTATTCTCCTTCATGGATGGATTTTCAGGGTATAATCAGATCAAGATGTCACCTGAAGACATGGAGAAGACAACATTCATTACGCCTTGGGGCACGTTCTGTTACAAAGTGATGCCATTCGGACTGAAGAATGCTGGTGCCACATATCAACGGGCTATGGTGACATTGTTCCACGATATGATCCACAAGGAAATAGAATGTTATGTGGATGATATGATCGCCAAGTCCCTTACTGAAGAAGATCATCTGGTGAATCTGCTCAAGCTGTTCAAGCGTCTGAGAAAGTACCAACTGAAGTTGAACCCCAACAAATGCACATTCGGGGTGCGATCCGGTAAGCTGCTGGGCTTTATTGTAAGCGAGAAAGGGATTGAAGTTGACCCTGATAAAGTCAAAGCTATTCAAGAAATGCCTGCGCCGAAAACTGAGAAAGAAGTTCGAGGGTTCTTAGGTCGATTGAACTACATTTCAAGGTTCATATCTCATCTTACAGCAACCTGTGAACCCCTGTTCAAGCTGTTAAGAAAAGAACAAACGGTCAGGTGGAACGAAGATTGCCAGAAGGCTTTTGACAAGATCAAGGAGTATTTACAAGAACCTCCAATCCTCATGCCGCCAGTTGAAGGAAGACCTCTGATTATGTACTTGACAGTATTAGAAGAGTCAATGGGGTGTGTGCTGGGCCAGCATGACGAGTCTGGTCGAAAAGAGTACGCAATATACTACCTAAGCAAAAAGTTTACCGACTGTGAACAGCGTTATTCACTGCTCGAGAAAACTTGTTGTGCTTTAGCGTGGGCTGCTCACCGGCTGAGACAGTATATGTTGACCCACACTACCTTATTAATCTCAAAAATGGATCCAGTTAAGTACATTTTCGAGAAGCCAGCTCTTACCGGACGGGTTGCAAGATGGCAGATGATTCTCACAGAATACGACATACAGTACACTTCTCAGAAAGCCATCAAAGGCAGTGTGCTATCTGAATATCTTGCTGAGCAACCCATTGATGACTACCAGCCTATGAGGTTTGACTTCCCCGATGAGGACATCATGTTCATAAAAGCAAAAGATCATGAAGAGCCTTTTCACACTGAAGGGCCCAACCCGGAAGAAGAATGGACTATGATGTTTGATGGGGCTGTTAATATGAATGGTCGTGGTGTTGGTGCAGTACTCATTACACCCAAAGGAGTTCACATGCCTTTCTCGGCAAAACTCACTTTCAACTGCACTAACAACGAAGCCAAATACGAAGCTTGCATTATGGGTCTTGAGGAAGCCATTGACCTCAGGATCAAAACTTTGACCGTATTCGGAGATTCAGCTTTGGTAGTCAATCAAACCAACGGAAAATGGTACACCCACCAAGATCATCTGATACCTTACAGGGATTATACAAGAAGGTTGTTGACGTTCTTCACAACGGTCAAACTTGAGTATATCCCTCGGGACGAGAATCAGTTTGCAGATGCTCTTGCTACCATTTCATCCATGATCAAAGTTCAAGCTGCTAACTTTGTACCTCAGATTTCAGTATCAAGACTTGATAGACCAGCATATGTATTTGCAGTGGATGTTGTAAAAGATGATAAGCCTTGGTTCCATGACATTAAGTGCTTCTTGGAGGATCAGACATACCCACCTGGGGCATCTTCCAATGATAAGAAGACTTTGAGAAGGCTTGCTGGTAGTTTCTTTCTGAACACTGATGGGTCTTTATACAAAAGGAACTTTGATATGGTACTCCTCAGGTGTGTTGACAAGACGGAAGCAGATTTGTTGATGCATGAAGTGCACGAAGGATCTTTTGGTACCCATGCAGGAGGGCATGCCATGGCTAAGAAGTTGCTAAGGTCAGGTTATTACTGGATCACAATGGATGCAGACTGTTGTGCTTACGCCAGAAAATGCCACAAATGCCAGATCTATGCAGATAAGGTGCATGTGCCTCCCAACCCTTTGAACATCATGTCTTCACCATGGCCCTTTGCTATGTGGGGCATTGATATGATTGGCAAGATTGAGCCAACTGCTTCAAATGGTCACAGATTTATCCTGGTCGCCATCGACTATTTCACCAAGTGGGTTGAAGCAGCCTCATATGCAAATGTTACAAGACAAGTGGTAGCCCGATTTCTGAAGAGAGATATCATCTGTCGGTATGGAGTGCCCGAGCGAATCATTACTGATAATGGTTCCAATCTAAACAACAAAATGATGGCAGAGCTGTGCCGGGACTTCAAGATCCAACATCACAATTCTTCTCCTTACAGGCCAAAGATGAACGGTGCTGTTGAGGCAGCAAATAAGAATATCAAGAAGATTGTGCAGAAGATGGTAATCACTTACAAAGATTGGCATGAAATGCTACCGTTTGCCTTGCATGGGTACCGCACATCAATCAGAACATCCACTGGGGCAACACCGTATCAGCTTGTGTATGGTATGGAAGCAGTCCTACCTGTTGAAGTTGAATTACCCTCCCTACGGGTATTAATGGATGTTAAACTAAGTGAAGCAGAATGGGTTCGGTCCCGATTCGAACAACTGAGTCTGATCGAAGAGAAAAGATTGGCTGCAATCTGCCATGGGCAGTTATATCAGAAGAGAATGAAGAGGGCCTTCGATCAGAAAGTCAGGCACCGAGAGTACCAAGTGGGAGATCTTGTGCTGAAAAGAATCCTCCCTCCTCATACAGACCACAGGGGCAAATGGACTCCAAATTATGAAGGACCATTCGTTGTAAAGAAAGTTTTCTCTGGTGGAGCACTGATGCTCAGCACCATGGATGGTGAAGACTTCCCATCTCCTGTGAATTCAGATGCAGTTAAAAAATACTTCGCATAAAATGACCCGCTGGACATAAAAACAGAATGTGAGTCCAGGCAAAAATAGGGCATCCCGGCGAGTCAAAAACAGAATAAAAGACTCGGGCAAAAATAAGGGAAATAAATGAAAAAAATGTACACCCGCTGAGTTGAAAAGCCGCATTGGACAGCTCAGGCAAAAATGGGTACCCCGATGGATTGAAAACCCGAAAGGGCGATCCATGCAAAATAAGGGAATAAGCGAACAACTGCATTCTGAATTCGTCTGTATCACCTACAACTTGGTAAGCTTCAAAGGATCAAGCTCCAATCAGAATCAACTTTCTCCAGAAAGCAAGACGAGAAGAACGTCATTGTCATACGAGTCATAGCAGAAGAGGAAGCTCCTTGAAAGCGTCGTCAGCATCGCCAGCACTTTATTTCTCAATTTGTAACAATCTCCTCATTTCAGGAGATATGTTTCTGTGACTGTATCTTGCCAATTCAGGGCACATGAATTAATAAAATCAGATTTTCAGTCATGTCTCGTTTTTACACTTATGTTTTGCAAAGAATTGTCTGATATATCTAAAAATACGATTGCATAAGTACAGATGCCTCTCTCTAAAAAATAAAAAAAAAACACATGCTTACAGGGAATGTGATTATTCTCAAAAGTACTTAACTCCTATGACGGAATCCAGTAAGGGATACCTCGGGACCTTTTGTACGTTTCCTTACCACTGCAGGATTGCAGGTATCCAGAACGCAACCTGGGGCATGCAGGTTACGCCTCAGCAAGTTGGCGAATCATTATCAACTCGGTCTATCTTCCACGTGGCAATGGAGAGTGCCCATTTCCCCAGCAAAGTTGCCAAATCAACAAACAGGCTTAACACTCAGGATGTTTTCTCCCCAGCCGAGTTGCCTCTCATTACTATCCCCAGCTGAGTTACCAACAGCATCCCCCATCAGAGTTGCCAGGCATCACAGAAGGCACCTATATCCCCGGCTGAGTCAAGAATCCTCTTCAGCAGAATCCCTAGGGAGATCTCAATGATTTCTCTTTCTCCCCAGCCTCTATTCAGAAGAGCAACGCGCGAAGAAGTCACAACAGAGTATAGAAAGCTTCTACAAACCCCAGCTGGGTCCCGTATTGTAAGGATATGTCAATCAGTGACCTATATCCCCGAACAGATACATCATTAGATCTACCAGTGATCTCATCCCCAGCTGGGATGTCCGTTTCAAGCAGATCAGCCAGAGATCTTCGCAGCGACGGGATCCGAATCCCGGATCTTTGCTCCTTTGCATAATCATAGCATTCGCATCATATTATCCCCTCAGAGCGTAGCATTCCGTCTAATACGGAGCATTACGGCAAAAATCAAACGCATAGCATAATCATAAGTCATGTTGTGAATTGAACACTTGTGAATAATAACCGTTCATCATCATTGTACAGAAATCCTCACCAGAGTCCCAGCAAAAGCAGTTGCCTCTCAAATCATCAAACACCAGTATATACTCCTTTTGGCACCCGTCCGTGTCATCTTTCCCCAGTAAAGTCGCCTGAACACATCTTCACAAACAAGATCACCCGTATTACAGATACATCATGGCACCCGTCCGTGTCATATCTCAGCAGAAAGCCAAGGACATCCTCTTTGCACTCGCATATACTTATATATACATTTTCTTGGCACCCGTCCGTGTCATATCCCCAGCGCAGTCGCTCACTTTCATCAACCCATATACTTGTTGATACTATACCTTTCTCTCTTGACACTCGTCCGTGTCACTCTCCCCAGCAGATAAACGCTCATCTATACATTATACAATACTCACTACTCATTGGTACACTTATACAGATACTCGTCCGTATCTTGTATACATCATCATTCCTATCCCCACAGATTCGACAGTAGTCCTTGTTCTTTGCTAACCAGTTGGTACTCGTCCGTATCATCATCTCAGAACATTGCGTCTAGTGTTTGTTTCTACATGATACTCGTCCGTATCATAGTCTTAAGGATGCTCGTCCGCATCTTTAATCCATACACCGTGTCAAATACTCATGTCTTCTTGAACATAGATACTTGTCTGTGTCTACTATTCCCCAGAAGGATTCCTTCAGATTCAACACTCGTCCGTGTTCTCTGTTAACCAGTTGATACTCGTCCGTATCATCATCTCTGAACATGTGTCAGTTTGTTTCTACACGATACTCGTCCGTATCGTAGTCTTAAGGATGCTCGTCCGCATCTTTAATCTATACACAATACCAAACACTTATACTTTCCTTTCTTGGTTGTGAACGCTCGTCCGTGTTCACTATATCCCCAGTAGATCACCAACAAAGCTTTTTCTTTTATCTGACACTCGTCCTGTGTCATGAGAAACCTCGAGAGCAGCCGTACCCTGCTGAGTGGTCGTCCTCCACTTCTTGATGGTCGTCCTCCATCATGCTCATCCGATGGTCGTCCCCATCGTTGATATTTTAGCAGCCGTCCCCTGCTAGGTGGTCGTCCTCCACCTTTTGATGATCGTCCTTCATCACTTTATCCAATGGCCGTCCCCATTGTTGATTTTGGTTATCTGGCATTCGTCCTATGTCATGAGAAACCTCGAGAGCAGCCGTCCCCTGCTGAGTGGTCGTCCTCCACTTCTTGATGGTCGTCCTCCATCATGCTCGTCCGATGGCCGTCCCCATCGTTGACCTTTTCTATCCGATGGCCGTCCCCATCGTTGATATTTTCGGCAGCCGTACCCTGCCAGGTGGTCGTCCTCCACCTTTGATGGCCGTCCCCATCATATTTCCTTTATTACCCAACAGAGCAGCCGTACCCTGCTAGGTGATCGTCCTTCACCTTTGATGGCCGTACCCCATCAGCTGTTTATTTCATTTATTTTTTAACCCGATGGCCGTCCCCGTCGTGGTCCCTTTTCCTTTTAACCCGATGGCCGTCCCCATCGTCGGTTACTTTGCTTTATGAACTTGATGGCCGTCCCCGTCATGTTTCATTGATCCCCAGAGAATCTTGCAACTTTATCTTGATGGCCGTCCCCATCATGATATTTTATTTTTTCCAGCTAGTCGGCCGTCCCCGTCTTAGCTCTACCTTTTATCCCCAGCATGTCGGCCGTCCCCGTCATTGCTTTATTTTCCTCACCTTCCCCAGCGTGCCGGTCGTCCCCGTCATTGCTATTTACCCAGCAGTCGCCCTCTGCTCGACGGTCGTCCTCCGTCGCCCACACTTTACAATACACTTTATTTTTTCTTGTACAATCTATATCCCTTTTCTTCTTCATTTTGTGAGTGCAAATTTTGGACTGTCTTTGGTATTCAACCACAAGTTATCTTGTTTGCCTGTTAAGCCGTCGCTTACATCCTGCACAGCTAACTCATGTTTGAATAGGGGCAGCTGTAAACACCCCAAATTTGCCCTCACCCATCCACACCATGGCTTGTGATCATCTCATATGCATAAACACCATCATATCATCTCATAGTACATTTTGATTCACTGGATAGTTTCTAGGGCATCTGCACCTAGGGTTTGTGATCTGAGCAACCTCAAGGCTTCTTGAGCCATTTCAAAGGCTACCAATCAACTCAAAGGGGTCCATGTGTGTATTTATATCATATTCCATCTCCTCAAAGTCAAAATTGCAGAGGAATCACAAGAGCTAGGGTTTGAGTGGATGCAGAGCCAGGCTAGACTGCACAGTTGACTGAAAATTAGGGTTTTGGTTTCAGAGGCCATAACTCCAAATTTTTTGGTCATTCTTGTTTCCATTGATCTCTATATGGTATAGGGAGTATGCATATCAATTTTCATGAAGAAATTCCATGGGGAAGTCATCTGATCAAGGGTTGACTTTTCAGACAAGTCAGTGTAAAATCAGGGCATCTGAGGCCCCCAATGACCCAACCAATGGGTGATCTTCATCATTTTGAGTGTATATGATCTTTATTTGATCATGGAAGAAGGTTGAAGTTCATAAAAATCAAGAATTTAGGGTTTTTGCAAATGTTGACTTTTTGGGCATAGTTGACTTTTCAAGAATGCATCATTTTAGGTCATTTTTCAAGCCTTGATTCATGATTCAAAAAGGCTTCAAATGGAACAACTTTGGTCATGAAAGTTGTAGATCTCATCTTTCCCTTTTCAAAAAGTACAAGAACATGACCTAATTCATTTTGGATCAAAAGTTATGGTGCATCAAAGTTGGCAAAAATCACTAAATTTCAAGACATGCACCAAATGGGAAACTTGCAAAATCATGCACCAAGTCAAATTGCAGCTTCTAATTGGTATCAAGCCTTCACATAAACATTCTCTAAGTCCTAAAATTCAGAATGAACTAGGCATTGCTCATGTTTCATGACTTTTGGAACAAGATCTTCACATGTGAACCAAAAAGTCACAACTTGCAAAAGCACTCATAACATTTCACCAACTTGCTGCCTTGAATGCTGGACCAAGCCTAGCCTTTCCCTTCACTTTGCTGCGCCAGAACCAGCCCATGTACTTGCCTAGCACCTCACCATACTTGCCTTACACAAAAGTTGACCTTTATGCAAAAGCAAACATCCCAATCACCACAGGCCATGTCACATCTTCTGGCCACTTGGATTAAAATAACATATCACTTTGCAAGCCATTCCATGTACTAAGCAAGGCTGAAACATCCTCATTCGCCACATTCACAAAAAACCTACCAAGTTGCAAGTTGCTTCGAATTCCTCTCCACAGCCTGCAAACACTTCAACCATTTTCTCCATTCAACTCACCATGTATCACTGAGTAGAAACCACCAAGAACCCAAGCCTGAAACAGCCAGAATACTCCATAGCCATTTCTCACCCCAAGCTGCATTTTCTATCGAATCTCCTTCCACAAACCACAAACACACCAACAAACACCACATACCTTCTCCATTCATCCTCAGGATCACAAACCATCATTCACAATGGCCTGAAACCTCCAGAAACTCCATTGCCATTTCTGACCAAGCTTGAGCAGGAGCTTTCGAATCTCATTATCCAGCCAACATAAACTTCTTTTGAGCATTCAAACATCTTCTGGGGACCAATTGGAGCAGTTTGCACTGAAGGAAGTGGCCAGAAAATCCTTAAACTGAAAGCTTCGAATCTCAGGTAGCCTGAAATTTATTTTTCCAGAAATCATTTTTCTTGTTACAAACTTGTTCTATGTGATTCACTGATCATCCTGATGTTCTTAGTTTTTGAAATGGTTTTGATTTGAGAGTTTAATTTGTCTCTGAAGCTTGCGTGCCCTAGTTTTTCCTTCTTTCGATTCAGCTTGTTTAGGAAGAATAAATTTGTTTTGAGAGAGGGGTTTGATTCGTGAGAGGCTGGAGATCATTTCCCAATTCATAGATTTTGTTTTTGTTACGTTTTGAGGGGTTTTGAGGTTTCTCAGGTGAGAGCTGGCCGGAGAAGACGACCGGAAGTCTTCTCCGGCAGCCTGAAAGTAATTAGTGAGGTTAATTAGGGTTAGGGCAAAGTTTGAATGTGAGCCACTGGATTTCATCTCCCGCGCGTGTACGAAGGGTCAGGATCATTTCATTAAGTGATAATCAGGATTAATTAATTTAATTAATTGAGTTTTAGAAGTTTGAACATGGGCCTTTGATCTGCGCGCGCAGTCAACCCATCCACTGCCAGAATCAATCTCAGCCATCCTTTCTGTTTACTTTTATTTTATTTGATTTTTAATTCATTTTATTTCAATTAACTTGCATAATTAATTTAAAATAGCAAAAAATACATAAAAATTATGAAACTTTTTCCTCTGAGTTTTATTAATTTTTATGACCCAAAAATATTTTTATTTTATTTTTTATCATTAAAAAAGTATTTTTAAATATTTAAAAGATTATTTTTAATTGATTAATGGGAATTAATTAATTAAAAATACTTTTAGGTCTTTAAAAATTACAAAAAAATTCATGAAATGTTCTAAGACATTTAGAAACATTGTCCAACCTTCAAACCAAATTTCTTTTTTGATCTTGATGCACTTTAAGAATTTTTCATAGAATTAAATCATATTTTGTGCATTATTTTGATCACAAGTTCAAAAATTCATTTCTGCCTATTGGAGAAGGTTGAGACATTGATTCTTCTTGCATTGTTTTATGTTTAGCATGTAGTTTCTAAGATAAAATGGCCATGATTTGATCTTGCATTTTCTAATTGTTTGGCATTTATTTTGTTAAGAACCCTAAAAAACCCTAATAACTTAGAAAATTCATATCTTGAGTTTGGTTGAGAGTTGAGAGCTCCCCTTTGGGCAGTGGTTTATTATAGGTTTAGGGTTTCTTTGAGTGGCATTTTCCATTTTTTATCTTAGGGTTTGCTTCTGTTTTGGTTTTTGTTTGATGTTTGATCCATGAACCCTAATTTAGGCTTTCTCTTGCATCCTTCTTGCATTTCCTTGCATAACATGACTTGTCTTTGCATTTTGTGCATTCTTGTGATTCATTTGACATATTAAGACATATAGAAAGCATGTTTGACCATTGCATTACATATTTGCCATGTCATTTGTCTTGTATGATTCATAACTTTCCATGCTTGTTCATGCTCCTTAGCTTGCATCATTTGCATTCATAATCTTGTATGAACATCCCCATGCCTTGCCTCATGTTTGCAGCACCTCATAATATCATAATCATCATCAACATGCTTCTGGTTTTGCTTTGCATCATGCCATTTCATCTCATTTAGCATTGCATTGCATTTCTTTCTAACATTTCAGGTGGTAAGTAAACTTGGGAAGTGAATTTGCCTTCACTTCTCATAACTTTTCTTTTCATCTCTCTTGCATCCATTGCTGCATTTCTATTTGTGTTTGAGATTGAGCTTGCTCATTCTTGTTCCTCCCACCTTCTTTCTTCAAGTGACTTGACTTCTTGAATGAAGCAAGTCACTTTGCTTCTCTTGATCTTATTCATCTGCTTCCTGGTGGCTCCTCTGAAGATTTGTTCTTGCAAACCTCACAAACCTTAGGATCATCCAAGCATGACAATGAATTAGGGTTTTGATTAGTCCCCCCATAGTTTTACCTTTGTGTCTCTCTTTGAGTCTTCTCTTCTCATCTCATAATCAGGGGCCAAACCCTAAAGGCTTTAAGACTTTGTGATTAAGCTTATGCCTGCATCCTTCTCTTAGGATGGAGTGTATAACTTTAATCCTAAGTCTTGAACCCTTAAGGTGTTTAAATCTCTTAATCAATCCACTTAATAATCATCAAGACATCACACTTGTAACTTGGGCCTTGCATTAGGGTTCTAATTCTCCCTTAAGTGGTTAAGAAGGACTAACCCTAGTGTTAATGGACAAGTCCCCCTCAAGTTGTCTTACAAATCATAAAAATCACTTCATCATCATACCATTAAATAAAATCCACTTAATCAAAGGCTTGTTTTGTCATGAGTTTAATCCCTAATCATGGGTTAAGTTGAGGAGCTTTCCTCAGCTTAAACATTCTCATCTATCATCCTTCTTTTAGGATGGTGTAATGAGTCGGTTTAATCCATGATTATGGCTTAACCTCATTACTCAACACTAAACAAAAATCCCAAAAACATCTAAATAATCACAAGTAGGTTAATGATCTTAATCCTACACCAAAGGTGATTAAGTGTGAGAATCTGACTTCGCACTTAAGGTATTCTCATTACCCCTAATCAGAGGGAAGATGTGATGAGTTTACTAACCCATTGGTTCAGGCTTAAGCTCATTAACTTATGGAAAACTTTCAAAAGCAATAAAAGACTGAAAACTCAAAAACAAACAATAATCGTCTCCTTCGGGATTCTTTTCTCATCATCTTCACTCACAAACGAGAACTTGCTTCTTCCATCTAATGCAAGACAGTTAGCATCTGTGCCAGACAGATCATACACTTGAGCATAGACAAGAAATCAGTTCACAAGTCAATTCACCTTTCAGTCTCTTTGGGTCGAACTACGGTGTTCTGACTTCCTCATTGTACGAGAGGATACGTAGGCATAACTTAACAGTTATCAAACAAAAGTCTCTGTACATTCCCCCTCTTTCCAGCTTCATTCTTTAGCCTCATTATCATGAGCATCTCATCTTTGTTCCGACACTGACACTTTCATATTACACATCACATTTCTTTGCACTGACACCTGTACATCCCTTTTTCAGCTATTTTACACACAGATTGCACTGACACTACCCCTTTAAAACACAAATCTTTTAAGCGTGGATCCCGTCGAGTACGGCGGACAATCTGGGTGCTATTACCTTCCCAGGTTGTAACCAACCCCCTTTCTCAGTCTCTCTGGTTCGCAACCGTCTTATCCATCTTTTTCTAGGTCTATGCAGCATTACCTTTCCTCCGGGATAAAAATGCCTAGCTGGCGACTCTATTCATATCCAGTGAGTTCACGGCTGTGTGTTCTCATTATCCCTCTCGCCGACCGTTCGCGTCTGTACCTTCATCTGACCCGGCGTCACTTGTCGGGAGCGACAGTTGGGCTTAGGCCTTACTTCCCTCTTCTTCTCTTCTTCTTTCTTCTTCTTCTCTTCTTCTTTCTTTCTTCTTTAGGATAGTAAACCTCACTAACCTAAGATATCCATGCATGACAACACTTAGGAATCTTTAGTCCCCCATTAGAATTTTGCCTTTGTGATCCTTTTGGTTTCTTTTCTCTTCTCATCTCAAAACTCTAAAGAAAACACTTAATAAAGTTTGAAGTGATACCTTGAACAATAGCCTTATCCCATGAGATACTTGTAGTTTTCCCATCTTGGGATACTACAAGCTTATCTTGTGATGCACAAGTCTGATCAAGATATCATCTTCACCAAGAAAATCATAACAAACACTTCTTCATTGTAAATACCAAAAACACTTAATAAGTTAATGAGTTAGTGAGCCTAAGCCCTAATCTTTGGAATCAAGTTTTGGGGATCTTCTCCTTACTTGAGTGTGCTTGTTCTATTATTCCATCTTGGAATGTAGTGACAAGTGCTCATTCCATGGAAAAGAGCTTGAGTTCCCCTCCTTGTGACACACTCATAAAAGCTTCTAAAAAACACAAACAAACAATAAGCGTCTTTCCTTCGGGAATTCTTTTCTCATCTCCTTCGCTCCGTACGCGAACTTGCTCCTACTTGTCATTTTGCAAGACGGTTACGCACTCGTCGTCCGAGTCTGCAACACCTGAGCATTGGCATAGGCAGTTCAAGCCTTAATTCACAAGCAATTTCTTTTCTACCCCTAGTTAGGGGAACTACGGCGTATCTGATCCTCATTTTCCTGATAAGGTACGTAGGCAGCGGGGTAGGGCCCGTTCGAGCACAATCTTTATTTTCCCTACATTTTTTCCTTTTCAGTTCCTTTTCTTTTCTTTTATCCAGTTCAGTTTATTTTCTTTGCAGTAGCTTTCATTTCTCCACCCCTTGAAACAGTTTTCTTTGCAAGCGTGGATCCCGTCGGGTACGGCGGACGATCTGGGTGCTAATACCTTCCCAGGTCGTAACCGACTCCCAAACTCATTCTCTTTAGTTCGCAGGACCCGTGTCCTTCCTTTTCCTTTCTTTTGGTTTGTGCAACATTACCATTCCCGTTCCTTCGGGATAAATATGTCTGGCTGGCGACTCTATCCTTTTCCGCGCCACTTTCGCGTTTGTACCAGGATGGAAATCCGGGGAGCGACAAGGGTGGTCTTTTATTTTTGTGGTGTTGAGGGTTCACGTTAGTCAAGACTGTAAAATGACCATACGTTAGTCAAAACAGTGTCATATTAGTAGATTATTGAGGGGATGTTCGACAAGCCCAGAGAACTAGATCCAATGTCATATTCTAATTGTTTTGACTTTTTCCCCATATGATTTTTAATTAGACTAATCACAACTTTATTTGCTGTTTCGACCTAAACATTAGCCTGATCATAATAAGGTGTGAATGTCAATAGTTTGAAGACAAGTCGTCGCGAGTTCGCGTTTAGAGTGAATGAGGTGAGAAGAGAAGTTCCTGTAGGATAGTCGCTTATTATTTATTTTTGTCTTTTATGAGAAGTGTTTTGAATTTGTTTGTGAACATTCTCGTACTAAGACCTATCCATCGCGGGAAGTATTTACACCTCGCCCCGAAACAGGACGCGTATAAACACTCCGCAACAAAGTCTCGTGTCGTACAAGATTGTTCGGTTTATCCTTAGATGTTTTATTATTTTTTTTTATGAGGAGAGAAAGAATGACTCAAGTTGGAAAAAGGGAAAATCTAATGGGAACTAAGTGTAACACGGTGGGAGAACTGACTTTAGTTATGTTGCGGATAGCAAGAGTCGCCACCGACTTTTATTTTATCCAAAGGAAAGGCATAAAAGAACAGGAAAGACCTTTTAAAAGATTTTTGGGTCCGGGGGGTAGGTTATGTAAAGGGAAGGTGTTAGCACCCTTTACATCCATGGTTATCCATGGGCTCTTAGTTACTTAGCTCACTTTAAAATGTTTTTGAAATGTGAAGGGTGTGAATAGAAATTTTCTTAAGAGTTTATAATGACCTATGTACGGATGCGTATAAACCTTTGTTTTGAAAATTTTTGTTTGAAATTGTGAAGTGTTTGAAAAGTTTTGAAGAGTGAGCAAGTAACTATGAGGAACCTACCCTAATTTTAAAGTCTTTTCTGTTCTTGAATCCTTTAAATGGTAAGACTATCCCTATTATTAAGGAATAGGTAGTCATTACCTTGGATGTGAGGGACAAGTAAAGGGACATCTGTTTATGTAGGCAACAGTGGGGTGTATTAAGCAATTTTGGAGGGACTATCATCTTTATTCGAAAGGGACAAGATCATTACGAAGGCAACATTCGAAAGGGACTTGATCTTTTATTTGTTTAAGGGACTAGATGATATGAATTTGAGGGACTTATGCTTTATACACCCTACTTGACCTTTTGATTAGGCAACAATGAGAGGTATCCCTAAGGAAGTGAGATGGCGATCAAAGATCGACTTACGTGTGTGAGTGTACAATCTTTAATATTTACTTTTTAAATTAAGTGATCTAAATTAATTTTAAATAAACATACATGTTACACTCCCTATTTACTAACCATAGCATAAAATAAATAATTTAAACATTACTATTAAATATTACACCAAGGAACAATTACATAATAATAATGAAATAAAATTAAATATAATAAGCAAAATAGATAATTAATTATAATTGGGTTAGTGAAATAATAATAAAAATAATCACAATGTGGTTAGTAATAATAAAATATCATATAAACATAATTAATAATAATAATAATGAAATAAGCAAAAATATTATAATAATTAAAAGATTAAATTTTTATATAAACAATTATTTAAGGTTAATAAGAAAATATGAACAATTAATTATCATAAAGTTTTGAATTATATATAAATTATAAAAATTAAATTAATTATGAACATATTATGAAAATAAAATTATAATTACAAAAATTAAATTAGCAATTTTTAACATATTTTTAAACATATAATAGAATTATTTACATACAAAATTAAATTATAAACAATTTTGACATTAATAAAAGTTAAATTAAGAATTTTAATTAAATTATGAATATAATGTATACAAATAATGATATTAAGCAAATAGAAGAAGGAAAATTAGGGTTTGAGAAAAATATGTTTTTTAGGGTTTTTTAAAAATAAATTAGGTTTTATAAAAAAAATGTTAAATATTAAATATTAATCTAATTAGACAAATAAATCATATATATACATATTAATAAAAAGAAATTAGTTTTAGAAAATATTATTATTATTATTTCAGAAATTATTTTTATAACATATAATATTTACATATTCATTTAAATATATTTGCATATTAATCATATAAATAATATATTCAATAATAAACAATTATTAAAATAAATAAAACAGCATTAAAAAAAACTTACCTGGGCTGGGAATTGAACCCAGCCCCTTTTGCTTCCAGGAACTCTAAGCCAGCAACATCCACCACTAGGCCAGCGCGCGCAGGTGACCAAGGGAGAGGTAACATTGGTTTTGTTGTTGATTCCTAAAAATCAAAGAAAAAAAGAAAGAAAAACAAAAGGCCTGGGGGAATCGAACCCAGGACCTTCCAACATCACACAAACACCTTAACCAATCCAGCTGGGAGAGCGCACCTGTTAATATAACAACAATAATTCATTATATATTATGCCTAATAATCAAACTAAAAAATAAGAAAACTTTGCAAAAAGCCAGGATTCGATCCCTGGACCAAGACTTCCCATGCGCATCCTTCCACCAACTGAGCCAACCAACATCTATGAAATAACATCAAAACAAAACAAACAAATATTATATTCAATTTTTAAAATATGAAATTCGCGCGCAGGGGATCATCTCCTTCCTCATATTTCCTGCGAAAACACCTGCGAATACACTTGCAAATTTTCCTACGAATTCTCACTTTCAAGAACCTGCGAAAATCGTATCTCTCACAATGTGTAAAATTTCATCAAATTAAACATACAAACATGATCCTTGCAATGAATACAGTCCAACCATGGTTTCATTAGTCATTTATATTAGGTATTTCGTGAACCCCTAATTTGGAAGCTCTAACCCTAGCCATGACAGTTTTCGATTCAAGCCATGAAGCTTTGATTTAAATGTCCAGAAACATTCCTTGTAACCTCATAAACACAAAACAAATGTCAAATATACTTAAAACCAGTCATATATATGAAATCAAAAAAGCATAAAGACATGAATATGATGCATTCGGTTATGGAGTTTCAATGCAACAATGGATGTTTTAGTGATCCAGAAACATTATATGACTCTCCAGGAATGATTTGCAACCTTTAGTTTGTCTTGAGAGGGGCTAGAAGTATCAAACCGAATTTGAGTTTTAGATGAAAATTTTGAAGCTTGAAGATGATATGAGAGGCTGTCAATTCGTCCCCTATGATTAGGGTTATGTCATGTACTTATAGTATGATGAATTTAGGTCAGAAAACTTGGCCATTGTTTGAAAGATTTGATCCAAAAAGATTGAGAAAGATAAGCTTTGAAATTCAAATATTTTTGCATAAACACTTTCTATTTCAAGCCAATCAACATTATCTTTGTATCAATTTGATCCATATTGAATTCATGACCTTCTAGAATCAAAAATAATTTTATATCTTCACATTTAATATTTGATTTAAATTTAAAATGATTTTTAGTATAAAAAATCATAATAAATTAATTAAATAAAATAAAAATTATGAAAATATCAAAGAATTTTCGTGCATGATGTCATGGATTGCTTTGGGTCATTAAAAGTTCAGCCCATTTAGCAAAATTTGGTTTTAAACCTCAATTTGCTTCATAAACTTCCCTAAAATTTCCCAACTTTGCAAGGGCACACATCCTTCAATTTTAATGCTATGAGGGTGTTCTTGGACATTTTGGAAAGCTTTAAGAGTCCTCTAACCAACCCCACTGGTTTCATGTCCATATCATTTACCATTCTCAAGTTATGCCCTTTTGAAGTTGTTGACTTTTTGTTGACTTTCAAAAGGACCTATAATGTCTTAGCTCATACCTTCCAAATGAAGCATTTTTGGGCTTGGCTTGTGAGACACAAAGTTGTAGAGAATTCAATTTCCTTCAAAATGAGCTTTGGATAGAAAATCGGTGATGAAGCATGTGAAAGTTATGGCTGGTCAAAGTTCAGTTGACTTTTACTAAGGAAACCCTAATTTAGAAACTCCTGATTCTTGATGATCTGAAATCTCCTTGATGAATCATGATCAAACCTTGATCAAATGATGAATTTTACTTCATATACTTGATGTTGGCAAAAAATCATGAAGTTTGACTTTGGTTTGACCACAATTGACCTCAGTTTGACTTTTTAACTGCTTTGACTGATTTTGACTTATCTGATCATCTGACTGAGCAAACCTTTGAGAAAAGTCTTGAAACTTGTCATGGGGGTTCTTACACACATATAAGATTTTATGAAGCTCACTTGAAGTCTTGTAAATTCATTTAGCCTGATTAAAGTCAAAACCCTAGTTTTGGATGCACTGCTTAGGAGGTGCATTGTCTGAGGGAATTGTCAACTCTTCTGACTATTTGTGAACTTTGTGAACCTTATGAACCATCATAAAATGTCTTGTGAACCTTGTGAACCTCATGGGAGGTCTTATGAACCTTGTGAACCTCATGGGAGGTCTTGTGAACCTCATAAAGTGTCTTGTAGACTTCATGAACCTCATGAAAGGTCTTGTAAGTATTGTGAATCTTGTGAACCTTGTGAACCTCATAAAGTGTCTTGTAAACTTCATGAACCTCATGAAAGGTCTTGTAAGTATTGTGAATCTTGTGAACCTTGTGAACCTTCTTAGTACACAAAGTCTTGTATTGTGAGGGCAAATTTTAGGGTGCAACAGCTGCCCCTGTTCAATTTTCTGAAACCTGAGGGGTTAGATTGGTATATTTGCCAGTCGTGACCTGGAAGGTTGAAGGGGATTGAACACAAAAGCCCAAAAATTTGCACTCACCGATGCGTAGAGTAGTATTGATGACTGGTTGAATATGCTTGAGTGGGCTTAAAGATGCCACTTGGATTCAAATTCTTCAGATACATTTCTTGGAGGATAAAGCAGTCCAAAATATGAAGGTATAATGATAGCTTTCAGGAAGATAAACAACGTCCCGAGGTAGTGGTAATAGCTTTCAGAAGGATAAACAACGTTCTGAGGTAGGGGTGATAGCTTTCAGGAAGATAAACAACGTCCTGAGGAAGTGGTAACCTTTGGGAAGATAAACAACAGCCCAAGATAATAATATGCTTTCAGGAGGATAAAGCAGTCCTGAGGAATTGATAGCTTTCAGGAGGATAAATCAGTCCTGAGGTAGTGATATAACCTTTGGGAAGATAAACAACGACCCAAGATAATAATATGATTTCAGGAGGATAAAGCAGTCCTGAGGAATTGATAGCTTTCAGGAGGATAAACAACGTCCTGAGGAGATGATAATATGCTTTCAGGAGGATAAACAACATCCTGAGGTATAAGAAGCTTTCAGGAGGATAAACAACGTCCTGAGGAAATGATAACCTTTGGGAAGATAAACAACGGCCCAATGGTCACAATTTGTTGATGAAATTTGTTGTTGGAAAATTAACCTGAAAACAAGGTAGCATCCTGTATGGTAATATTAGTTTATGCATTATGTATGCATGTATAATATGATGCACCTAAGTAATGTATTATGCATTTATGGATATGTATGTTATGGTATGATGTAAATGATGTATGTATGATATGATGCTGCCTGAAGCGTCTGGATATCTTCGTATAACAACTGCTGGCCAGGGAAAATAAATCTCGATTCGTTGCTGAAGAGTATGAGGAACTCGTTCCCGTCTTGTCTGATAATATAGTATATACGACCTCCCGTCTTCTTTCGATAGTAAGGTATACATAACCTTTTGTCTGCTGGAGATAGCAAGGTATACATAACCTTCCGTCTGCTGGGGATAGCAAGGTATAGATAACCTCCCGTCTTCGTTTGATAGTAGGGTATACATAACCTTCCATTTTCGTTCGTCGTACTCCTATTGGAAAGTAAATTCCTGAATATCTGTATGAGGATAAAAGAGATGGATATAAATTCCAGGGGGAATGTGACTTGAAGTACTTCATGAAGATGGATTTGCCCTACTGGGGATTTGTAATTGTCTTGTAGGGGTGAACCTGGTGAAGCTTCGTTGGAATCCTTCCCTCGTTCGTCCTTAGTAAATACTATTACTGCATTTTCATGCATTTCTGGTAAACATCAATCATATTAAGCATACATGCATTTCTGGTAAACATCAATCATATTCAAAAGCATACATACATTCAAACACAACCAATGGACGTTTCGCTTATGTAAATAGGGTAAAAGTAAATCTGGATTCAAAAATGGAATTTTATTTATATCAAAAAGTGACCCATACATGGGTAAGTTTGTACAAGGAGACATAAACCCTAGTAAGAGGATTTTGTCATAAAATTTTTCAAAACAAGGAGAATCAGCTATGTGGGAAATAATCCTATTGAGCTTCAATTCTACTATTGCCATTATCTTCAAGTATCTCATCTTCTGCTGTTGAGATAGAAACGATTGGATTGAGTTTTATCTGTTCGAGCATTGAGTGAGTAACACAACTGGTTACAGCTTCATGGGTGATTCAAACGAGACATAGTCATACGCTTTAATCCCTAACTTTTGCCTGGATTGCCCTTTCAGGTTTTCAATCCACCGGGATACCCTTTTTTGCCCAAGCCGCCTTTTCAGGTTTTCGACTTGCCGGGTGTACATCTTTTTATATATATCCCTAATTTTTGCCCAAACCCTTTTGGTTTGCCGGGATGCCCTTATTTTTGCCTAGGCCAGTCAACCTAGCGGGTCTCTTTTCATGCGTAGTATTTTTTAACTATGTCTGCGTTTACAGGCTGTGGAAAGTCTTCACCATCCATAGTAGTAAGTATCATGGCCCCTCCTGAGAATACTGTCTTGACTACAAATGGTCCTTCATATGTTTGAGTCCACTTGCCCCTAGGATCACCCTGTGGTAATATGATACGCTTGATTACCAAGTCACCAGCCTGATATACCTTTGGCTTAACCTTCTTGTTAAAAGCTTTGATCATTCGTTTCTGGTACATCTGACCATGACAAACTGCTGCTAGCCTCTTCTCATCAATCAAATTTATCTGGTCCAGTCGAGTCTGAATCCACTCATCTTCATCCAAGCCTGCATCCTTCATAATTCTTAAGGAGGGGATCTGAACTTCAATGGGCAGAACTGCTTCCATACCATAGACTAAGGAGAATGGGGTTGCCCCTGTTGAAGTACGTATTGTAGTACGATAACCATGAAGAGCAAATGGTAACATCTCATGCCAATCCTTGTAAGTAACAGTCATCTTCTGTAAAATCTTCTTAATGTTCTTATTAGCAGCTTCAACTGCCCCATTCATCTTTGGACGATACGGAGAAGAGTTGTGATGCTTAATCTTGAACTGCGTGCAGAGATCAGTAATCATAGTGTTGTTCAGATTAGAGCCATTGTCAGTAATAATCCTTTCAGGGATGCCATACCTACATATGAGATTATTCTTAATGAATCGAGCCACAACATTCTTAGTAACAGATGCAAATGAAGTTGCCTCTACCCACTTCGTGAAGTAATCAATAGCGACCAGGATGAAACGATGCCCATTAGAAGCAGTAGGCTTGATCTCACCAATCATATCAATGCCCCACATGGCAAAAGGCCAAGGAGCAGTCAACACATTCGATGTTGATGGAGGTATATGTACTTTATCAGCATAGATTTGACACTTGTGACAAGTTCTGGAGTGTTGATAGCAGTCAGCTTCCATGGTAGACCAATAGTAACCTGCTCTCAATATCTTCTTTGCCATAGTATGGCCACTAGAGTGAGTGCCAAAGATCCCATCATGCATGTCTTCCATAATCTCGGTTGCTTCCTTCTTATCCACACAACGAAGCATAGTTGAATCATGATTGCGCTTGTACAAAATCCCATTACTCAAAAAGAACTTAGCAGAAAACCTTTTCAGAAACTTCCTATCTTTGACAGATGCCCCTTCAGGGAACTCCTGAGCTTCAAGATATCTTTTCACTTCATAGAACCAAGGCTTCTCCTCTACCCCTTCAGTGTCAATCTCATTGCAGTATGCAGGCTTCTCAAATCTATCAATAGTAATCTTGGGAGCTTCATCATCCCAGCTGATCTCAAACATAGATTCCATGGTGGCTAATGCATCTGCCAACTGATTCTCTCTTCGTGGAATATGTCCAAAGGTAATCTCTTTGAAATGTGGGATCAAAGACAACACATGCTCTCTATAAGGAATGAGGTTATCATGCTTGGTATCCCAATCTCCTTTGATCTGACTTACTACCAGGGCTGAATCTCCATACACGTCAAGGAACTGAATCTTCATATCAATGGCAGCTTTGATACCCAGGATACATGCCTCATACTCAGCCATGTTATTGGTACAATAGAAACAAAGTCTGGCAGTAATCGGGGTATGACAACCTTCAGGGGAACTAATCACAACACCAACACCATTACCAAGTGCATTGGAAGCACCATCAAAAACCATAGTCCATCGGGATCCTTGTTCAGGTCCGTCATATTGTCCAGGTTCTTTGGTAATAATCATAATGTCTTCATCAGGGAACTCAAAATTCATTGATTGGTAATCATCTACTGCTTGATGAGCCAAATGATCAGCAACAACACTTCCCTTAATGGCCTTCTGAGTAGTATACTGTATGTCATATTCTGTCAAAATCATTTGCCATCTTGCAATTCTTCCGGAGAGAGCAGGTTTCTCAAATATGTACTTGATTGGATCCATCTTTGAAATCAACAAGGTAATATGGGTCAACATATACTGTCTTAGTCGGCGAGCGGCCCATGCCAAAGCGCATCAAGTTTTCTCGAGCAGTGAGTATCTTGTTTCACAGTCGGTAAACTTTTTGCTAAGGTAGTATATTGCCTGCTCTTTTCGACCAGACTCGTCATGTTGCCCCAACACACACCCCATTGAGTTGTCTAACACTGTTAAGTACATAATCAAGGGTCTTCCATCAACTGGTGGCATCAAAATTGGAGGTTCTAGCAGATATTTCTTGATTTCATCAAAGGCAGTCTGGCACTCATCATTCCATTCCATCACCTGGTCTTTCTTCAACAACTTGAAGATTGGCTCACAGATAGCTGTTAATTGGGAAATAAATCTTGCAATGTAATTCAATCGTCCCAAGAAACCTCTAACTTCCTTCTCAGTACGGGGAGCTGGCATCTCTCGTATAGCTTTCACTTTTGCAGGATCCACTTCAATACCTTTTCCACTGACAATGAAACCCAGGAGCTTACCAGATCTAACTCCAAAAGTACACTTGTTTGGGTTCAACCTCAACTTGTATTTCTTCAATCTCTCAAACAACTTATGCAGATGATCAAGATGTTGTTCTTCATTCTGGGACCTGGCTATCATATCATCCACATATACCTCTATCTCATGATGAATCATATCATGAAACAAAGCCACCATAGCACGCTGATATGTTGCCCCTGCATTCTTCAAACCAAATGGCATCACCTTATAACAAAAAGTGCCCCATTGTGTAACAAATGTTGTCTTCTCCATATCTTCAGGTGCCATCTTGATCTGATTGTAACCAGAGAAACCATCCATAAAGGAGAATATCTTGTGCTGAGCAGTGTTGTCTACCAGAACATCAATATGAGGAAGTGGAAAGTCATCTTTGGGGCTAGCCTTGTTCAAATCTCTGTAGTCCACACACATACGCACCTTACCATCCTTCTTAGGTACCGGTACAACATTTGCAACCCACTGAGGATAAGAAGTCACAGCTAAGAACCCTGCATTGAATTGTTTCATTACCTCTGCTTTGATCTTCTCTGACATTTCAGGACGCATACGACGAACCTTCTGCTTCTTTGGACGACAATCTTCTTTTACTGGTAAACGGTGAACCACAATGTCTGTATCCAACCCTGGCATATCTTCATAGGACCAAGCAAAGATCTCCACATAGTCACGTAACATCTGAATCAGTCTGCTCTTGACACTATCCTCTAATTCAGCCCCTATCTTGACTTCTTTCCTGTTTTCTTCAGTTCCCAGATTCACAACTTTGACTGGCTCTTCATGTGGCTGTATAGCTTTCTCTTCTTGTTGTAATAACCTAGCAAGCTCTACAGGTACTTCACAATCGTCCTCATTTCCGTCTTCAGTTTGATAGATCGGATTCTCGAAATTATAATTGGCAATAGTAGAACTGTTATCAACAGGATCCAGAGTGGATGAGGATCTGCATTTTAGTGATGTGGGTGTGTGTAAGAACACATAGCTGATAAAACAAAAATAAAAGAAAAGAAAGACAAGGAACACAATATTTACGAAAACGGAACGTCCATTGATTTTTATTGAATGAAGTATGCAAATGAAATGACATCCCGTAACAAGCACACCATTGTGCCCCGGGTAAGGCACAAGGCTTGAAAGTTTTATTGTTCAAGAAATTACAAACTTAAAAAAATAACAACACAGTAATAGTATTTACTCCTGACTAAAGGAGATAGGAATAACATCTTTAGCTTTCCAATTATTGAGTCCAGCACCCACAGTAGGAAAAATCCAAGCATCCAAGTTGTAGTCTTCATCATAGTCACCCACAGCATTGATCTGGTTCTTCATAACCCCTTGATTGGTGATACGAACAGCACGAGCACGATGAACAGCCTTCTGGGACTCTACAGTGAAACCCAAACCAAACTTGTCAGACTTGTATGGGATATCAGGAAGTTGACCCCAAATAGTACAACCACCTTCATCCACCACAACTCTAGCATCTTTAAGGGAGGCCATTGTTGGAGGTACTCTGGTGAATGTAAGAACTTTCTTGACAACAGGAGGAGCTTCATAATCATTAACAATCCAAGGAACCACTTCAAATGTCTGACACGGAGTTTCAACATATTCACCTTCCACTTCCAGATACTTGAAGGTGTTCACATGGCTGACAAAATATTCTTCCTCTCCATAGACAGTAACAACCTTTCCTCCCACCGGATATTTCAGCTTCTGATGTAATGTAGAGGTTACATCACCTGCCCCATGGATCCAGGGACGTCCCAGCAAACAAGAATACGACGGACGAATATCCATGACATAAAAAGTAGCATTGAAAACCTGAGAACCAACTTTGATTGGGAGATCAATTTCTCCATGCACCACTCTTCTAGAACCATCAAAAGCCTTCACCACTATATTACTGGGCTTCAGCACAGCATCTTCAGGACTCAGCTTATCCAGGACTTCTTTGGGCAACACATTCAGAGAGGAACCATTGTCTATCAATACATGTGACAGGGTAGTACCCCTGCATTCAATTGAGATATGCAGAGCCTTGTTGTGATCCCTTTTGGCAGGAGTCAAATCAGCATCAGAGAAACTTAACCCATTATCGTAGGTCAAGTGGGCAACACAATTCTCAAACTGGTCCACAGAGATTGCATTGGGTACATGAGCAGTCTTCAGAAACTTGATCAGAGCTTTGGCATGAGCTTCAGAACATAACAACAAAGACAGCATGGAAATCTTGGAGGGAGTGTGCCCCAACTAATCAACAATGTCATAATCACTCTTGCGAATGATTTTCAATACTTCTTCCATCTGCTTAGCAAGATCATCAGCAGCTGGCACATCAGTAGGTACAGGTTCAATAACAGGACCTTTGCCCCGAGCATCAGTGGTGGAGGTAGCAGCTGGAGTAACTGCATTCTTGGAGGTAATTGGAGGAGAAAAGACTCTTCCACTTCGTGTGATCTTACTAGATCCAGCAATATTATCAACATCAACAAGCACATCAGCTAAGGGTTCCTGCTTAACACCATGGATATAAACATCAGACCCATAATGCCAAGCCACAGCTTTATCAGACGTATACGGAATAGGACCAGGAGTGGTAATGACCAGAGGAGCCACTCTAGCTTCAGCAACAATCTTCACAGGGCCTTCAGCAGTTATCTTAATTGGACCCTTATGAGTGATTTTAACAGGACCTTTGGAAGTGATCCTTACTGGCACTCTATCAACCATGTCAACCTCTTCAGTCTTCCTACCTTTAGTAATATGATCCACCATACTTTCTACAGACGATGGAATCCTCTCAAACACTATGGTATATTTATCCATGAGACGTTGAATTCCATCTCTCAATCTCCAGCAACTATCCGGCTTATAGGTACAATACAAACAATCTTCACGACAACCTGGAAAGAACCCAGCTTGTACTAGCTTCTTCTTGATAACAGACAATGGTGTGGTCAACTCCGCAACTGAATAGATATGTAAATCTTCATCAATTGCATTGACAGTCTTCTCATGATTTGGCATGGGAGCAGTGATCAAATTTGGAGTACCAGGAGGGTCAAACTCAATCTCTCCAGCCTCAATCATATCTTGAATTTTGTTCTTCAAGACCCATCAACTATTAGTATCATGTCCCTGACAGTTTGAATGATATGCACATCGTGCATTGGGATTGTACCTGGGTGAGGTAACATTAGGATTCTGAGGAGCCTCTTTCAGAGTGATAAGTTCAGCCTTCAACAAGTGTTGCAATGCCTGAGCCATTGACATGTTGATCTTAGTGAACTGCCTTCTAGCCCTCTGTTGGTTTCCCTGTGGCTGCTCTGGTGTTGTAGGAGTTGGATTTGAAATATGAACTGCACTCACAGACTGATGCCTTCTATTACGATCAGGTTGACCATAAACAGCATTTGATTCTTTCTTCCCAGTGGGAGGCTTCTTTGCAGCACCTGATGAAGAAGTACCCACTTGAATCTTGCCACTCCTGATACCACTTTCTACACGCTCTCCTGTCATTATCAACTCAGTGAAGCCAGATGATGAGCTTCCAATGAGATGACTATAAAATGGACCATTCAACATACACATGAACATATCAACTAACTCCCTGTCAGTTAAAGGGGGTTGTACTCTTCCAGCCAAGTCTCTCCACTTCTGAGCATACTCCTTGAAACTTTCTTTAGCACCCATGGACATGCTTTGCAGCTGCATGCGAGTAGGAGCTAAATCAGCATTGTATTGATACTGTTTATAGAAGGCTTCAGCAAGATCATTCCAATCACGGATGTTGACACTCTCCAACTGATAGTACCATTCCAATTGAGCTCCAGATAAGCTCTCTTGGAAGAAATGGATCCACAACTTTTTATCAGCAGTATAGGGTTGGATTCTCTTGACATAAGATCTCAGATGCAGCTTGGGACAAGAGACACCATCATAAACAACAAAAGTAGGAACCTTGAAACCGATGGGTATAACCACCCCAGATATCAAACTCAGGTCTTCAAAATCCAGCCCAGAAGATTTCTGTAATTCCATAGCATCCATTCTATCCACCAGCATCTTGAACTTATCTTCATTAGGCTCATGGTAGTAGTTAGCCTCAGAATCAGAGTCCCCCATAGTGTTGTGGAGATTGCCTCCCTCTTTCTCAGACTCTTCAGAGTCATAGTCTTCAACCTGCTCTTTGGTCTTAACAGGACCTCTGAACCTTCTTCCCATGTTGATCAGGCCACCTGACCTTCTGGTCTTCTTAGTCTTCTTGGCCAGCAGTGTCTTCAATTCATCCTGCCCCTTGGACAGGTTCAGGATCAGCTCTTGGAACTGTGCATTCTGTGCCTGGAGATCCTTAACTGTTTGTTCAAGAGCCATTGCTGAAATAAACAGCGAGAAGATAAGAAACCTGTGCACAAATATAAACTTGTGATGCAATGAGATGATATGTGAATGTATATGCAATGTTTTCAAGGACCGCATGATTTAAATTTGCTTAAACAAACAAGAAGGTAAACTTTTATTAGTAATAAATTTGTTTGGCCTTTTAGGCTTACAGAAAATGAAATGCAATAAATACAAGAGATGGGGTTTTAAGTCTCCCATGGACGTTTCCTCTTTGTGTTGAGGTATGAGTTAAGATTCCGCTCCTCGTGAAGTTGCTTTGTTAGCTCCAGGATTCTTTCTTGGCTTGCTTTGTAATGAGCCTCGAAAGTATCCGTTTGCTCCTTCAATTGGATCCAGGATCTCTGTAAATCTTCCATGTCAGTAGGCATGTCTGGGTGAAGGATGGTATAAGCAGTATCTCCTTCAGCAACAGGTTCCATGGTAACTGGCAGGATAGCAGGATATGGCATCATGAGAGTCTGAGCACGAGATCGCACCCATCTGAGATAAGCCTCCATAGGAATAGTGTACTTAGGCTCCAGAGTCTTGCTGTCAACCTTGTTTACCTTTCCCCATGCTCTTATGAATCTCTGACGGTAACCTTGAAGATCGTTGTCGTAGTCAAACACAATGCCCTGAATCAACATGTCATGTGGACCGTCACTCCGAGCGTAACCAAACTGTCGTAAAGCTAGAGAGGGGTTGTAGGTGATGCCTCCTCTTATGCCTAGAAGTGGCACATTAGGAAACTCCCCACAACGGTCAATGATAGTGACATTCTCCATAGATCTGGAGCACCAATGGATATCTGAATGCGAGAGTGACATGATCCTTTTGGACCATCTGAACCCTTGCTCATTCTTCATTACTGAGTGAGGAAGGTGAGAAATAAACCACCTAGATAGCAAAGGTATGCAACACATCAAAGTTCCTCTTGCCCTTGTAGTACGAGTATGAAGAGAATGTAGGATGTCTCCAAGCAATGTAGGCACTGGATTGTGACTCAGGAATATGTTGATGGCATGAACATCTATGAACTGATCTGGATTGGGGAACAACACTAAGCCATAAATCAGCAAGGCTAAGATCTCCTCAAAAGCATCATGACTCATAGCCTTCAAGAACACTTGAGCCTTCTCTATCAACACCTTGGCAAGAATACCCTTAACTCCGCTTCTTGTTTCTAGAACAATATCAGCCTTCTTCAGATGTAGAGCTGCAGCAATAACCTCAGGTTTAGGCTCCTTCTCCAAGCCTGTGAATGGTTTCTAATCAAGAACAGGTATACCTAGAAGTTTAGAGAACTATTCCATGGTTGGAACCAGCTGGTAGTCGGGGAATGTGAAGCAATGGTGCTTAGGATCAAAAAACTGAAACAGAACACTCATCATGTCTTCATTTAACCCTGAAGTGACTAGATCCAATAGGTGACCATGTCTCTTGATGAACTGGGAGTGATCAGACACTTGAGAAACCAACTCTTTAAGCCTAGCAGGTATGCCCACAAAGTTGATCCTGATAGTGTTTCTACGAGCTGAAGCCATGACCTGCAACAAAGAACAAAGATAAATCCCTTGGTCCTTGAAATGGTTAGTGAAAATGCTATGCTTATGATGTATGATGATGTCATGATGTTATGCTCAATCACAAACATGTGGCACACACAAGCAAGTCACACAATAGCCCTAGGTTTGAAGGCTTGCATGAGGTTCAAAGGTAAGTACCCTCCCCTGAAGTTAGTTGGTTCATCCTGTCCTACAAAAGTAACCATGTTCTAAGGGATCTCAATATCATTGATCCTTCACAAGGGTGGTTGTTCAGTAGGCAACTTACTTGCCAACCAAAACCCTCCAAGTTTAGAATCTCAATGAGCGTAGCATCGAGTATCAACCAACTTCAGTCTGCACCAAAGCCGGTTATCTCACTACTTTTCTAAAGGCCAAGATGGGATAACTAGGGTTCTAAAAGTTAGTTAGTGAATTGACAACATATGGCAGCCTCATATTATCCTCAACTTGACTTAAGGAACATAAGCACCAACCAAGAAGTCACACTAACTATGGCCACCAGATCAACCATATCGGTATACGCCGTACAGTTTCCTTGGTCTATTGCCATTTACCTAAGGTACACTAGATCCGGGTTAGGATCTTTCACACATAAGAGCCCAACAAGTAAGTATAAAGCAAACAAGGCAAACAATTTTAAAGTGATCTAATTCCTAAGGGTACCCCTCTTTAATATTAAATCCCCAGCAGAGTCGCCAGTTCTGTAACACGGTGGGAGAACTGACTTTAGTTATGTTGCGGATAGCAAGAGTCGCCACCGACTTTTATTTTATCCAAAGGAAAGGCATAAAAGAACAGGAAAGACCTTTTAAAAGATTTTTGGGTCCGGGGGGTAGGTTATGTAAAGGGAAGGTGTTAGCACCCTTTACATCCATGGTTATCCATGGGCTCTTAGTTACTTAGCTCACTTTAAAATGTTTTTGAAATGTGAAGGGTGTGAATAGAAATTTTCTTAAGAGTTTATAATGACCCATGTACGGATGCGTATAAACCTTTGTTTTGAAAATTTTTGTTTGAAATTGTGAAGTGTTTGAAAAGTTTTGAAGAGTGAGCAAGTAACTATGAGGAACCTACCCTAATTTTAAAGTCTTTTTTGTTCTTGAATCCTTTAAATGGTAAGACTATCCCTATTATTAAGGAATAGGTAGTCATTACCTTGGATGTGAGGGACAAGTAAAGGGACATCTGTTTATGTAGGCAACTGTGGGGTGTATTAAGCAATTTTGGAGGGACTATCATCTTTATTCGAAAGGGACAAGATCATTACGAAGGCAACATTCGAAAGGGACTTGATCTTTTATTTGTTTAAGGGACTAGATGATATGAATTTGAGGGACTTATGCTTTATACACCCTACTTGACCTTTTGATTAGGCAACAATGAGAGGTATCCCTAAGGAAGTGAGATGGCGATCAAAGATCGACTTACGTGTGTGAGTGTACAATCTTTAATATTTACTTTTTAAATTAAGTGATCTAAATTAATTTTAAATAAACATACATGTTACACTCCCTATTTACTAACCATAGCATAAAATAAATAATTTAAACATTACTATTAAATATTACACCAAGGAACAATTACATAATAATAATGAAATAAAATTAAATATAATAAGCAAAATAGATAATTAATTATAATTGGGTTAGTGAAATAATAATAAAAATAATCACAATGTGGTTAGTAATAATAAAATATCATATAAACATAATTAATAATAATAATAATGAAATAAGCAAAAATATTATAATAATTAAAAGATTAAATTTTTATATAAACAATTATTTAAGGTTAATAAGAAAATATGAACAATTAATTATCATAAAGTTTTGAATTATATATAAATTATAAAAATTAAATTAATTATGAACATATTATGAAAATAAAATTATAATTACAAAAATTAAATTAGCAATTTTTAACATATTTTTAAACATATAATAGAATTATTTACATACAAAATTAAATTATAAACAATTTTGACATTAATAAAAGTTAAATTAAGAATTTTAATTAAATTATGAATATAATGTATACAAATAATGATATTAAGCAAATAGAAGAAGGAAAATTAGGGTTTGAGAAAAATATGTTTTTTAGGGTTTTTTAAAAATAAATTAGGTTTTATAAAAAAAAATGTTAAATATTAAATATTAATCTAATTAGACAAATAAATCATATATATACATATTAATAAAAAGAAATTAGTTTTAGAAAATATTATTATTATTATTTCAGAAATTATTTTTATAACATATAATATTTACATATTCATTTAAATATATTTGCATATTAATCATATAAATAATATATTCAATAATAAACAATTATTAAAATAAATAAAACAACATTAAAAAAAAACTTACCTGGGCTGGGAATTGAACCCAGCCCCTTTTGCTTCCAGGAACTCTAAGCCAGCAACATCCACCACTAGGTCAGCGCGCGCAGGTGACCAAGGGAGAGGTAACATTGGTTTTGTTGTTGATTCCTGAAAATCAAAGAAAAAAAGAAAGAAAAACAAAAGGCCTGGGGGAATCGAACCCAGGACCTTCCAACATCACACAAACACCTTAACCAATCCAGCTGGGAGAGCGCACCTGTTAATATAACAACAATAATTCATTATATATTATGCCTGATAATCAAACTAAAAAATAAGAAAACTTTGCAAAAAGCCAGGATTCGATCCCTGGACCAAGACTTCCCATGCGCATCCTTCCACCAACTGAGCCAACCAACATCTGTGAAATAACATCAAAACAAAACAAACAAATATTATATTCAATTTTTAAAATATGAAATTCGCGCGCAGGGGATCATCTCCTTCCTCATATTTCCTGCGAAAACACCTACAAATACACTTGCAAATTTTCCTACAAATTCTCACTTTCAAGAACCTGCGAAAATCGTATCTCTCACAATGTGTAAAATTTCATCAAATTAAACATACAAACATGATCCTTGCAATGAATACAGTCCAACCATGGTTTCATTAGTCATTTATATTAGGTATTTCGTGAACCCCTAATTTGGAAGCTCTAACCCTAGCCATGGCAGTTTTCGATTCAAGCCATGAAGCTTTGATTTAAATGTCCAGAAACATTCCTTGTAACCTCATAAACACAAAACAAATGTCAAATATACTTAAAACCAGTCATATATATGAAATAGAAAAAAGCATAAAGACATGAATATGATGCATTCGGTTGTCGCTCCCGACAAATGACACCGGGTCATATGAAGGTACGGACGCGAACGGTCGGCGAAGGGAACAGTGAGAACACACAGCCGTGAACTCACTGGAGAATGAATAGAGTCGCCAGCTAGGCATTTTTATCCCGGAGGAAAGGCAATGCTGCATAGACCTAGAAAGATATGGATAAGACGGTCGCGAACCAGAGAAACTGAGAAAGGGGGTTGGTTACAACCTGGGAAGGTATTAGCACCCAGATTGTCCGTCGTACTCGACGGGATCCACGCTTAAAAGATTTGTGTTTTAAAGGGGTAGTGTCCGTGCAATCTGTGTATAAAATAGCTGGAAAAGAATGTACAGGTGTCAGTGTAAAAGAAGTGTGAAGTGTATAGTGATGTGTCAGTGTAAGAACAGAGTGAAATGCTCAAAATCATGAGGCTAAAAGAATGAAGCTGGAAAGAGGGGGAATATACAGAGACTTTTGTTCGATAACCGTTAAGTTATGCCTACGTATCCTCTCGTGCAATGAGGAAGTCAGAACACCGTAGTTCGACCCAAAGAGACTGAAAGATGAATTGACTTGATGAACTGCTTGCTTGTCTATGCTCAAGTGTATGATCTGTCTGGCACAGATGCAAACTGTCTTGCATTAGACGGAAGAAGCGAGTTCTCGTTTGTGAGTGAAGGTGATGAGAAAAGAATCCCGAAGGAGACGATTATTGTTTGTTTTTGAGTTTTCAGTCTTTTATTGCTTTTTGGAGTTTGTCATAGGATAATGAGCCTAAGTCTAAACCAATGGATTTAGTAAACTCATCACATCTTCCCTCTGATTAGGGGTAATGAGAATACCTTAAGTGTGAAGTCAGATTCTCACACTTAATCACCTTTGGTGTAGGATTAAGATCATTAACCTACTTGTGATTATTTAGATGTTTTTGGTGTTTTTGTTTAGTGCTGAGTAATGAGGTTAAGCCATAATCAAGGATTAAACAGACCCATTACACCATCCTAAAAGAAGGATGATAGATGAGAGTGTTTAAGTTGAGAAAAACTCCTCAACTTAATCCATGGTTAGGGATTAAACCCATGACAAAACAAGCCTTTGATTAAGTGGATTTTAGTTAATGATATGATGATGAAGTGAATTTTATGATTTGTAAGACAACTTGAGGGGGACTTGTCCATTAACACTAGGGTTAGTCCTTCTTAACCAATTAAGGAAGAATTAGAACCCTAATGCAAGGCCCAAGTTGCAAGTGTAATGTCTTGATACTTATTAAATGAATTGATTAAGAGATTTAAACACCTTAAGGGTTTAATACTTAGGATTAAAGTTATACACTCCATCCTAAGAGAAGGATGCAGGCATAAGCTTAATCACAAAGTATTAAAGCCTTTAGGGTTTAGTCCCTGATTATGGGGTGAGAAGAGAAGACTCGAAGAGAGACACAAAGGTAAAAACTATGGGGGGAAACTAATCAAAACCCTAATTCATTGTCATGCTTGGTTGGTCCTAAGGTTTGTGAGGTTTCACCAAGAAGATCTTCAATGGAACCACCAGGAAGCAGATGAACAGGATCAAGAGAAGCAAAGTGACTTGCTTCATGCAAGAAGTCAAGTCACTTGAAGAAAGAAAGTGGGAGGAACAAGGATGAGCAAGCTCAAACTCAAACACATGTATAAATGCAGCATGCTATGCAAGAGAGATGAGAAGAAAAGTCATGAGAAGTGAAGGCAAATTCACTTCTCAAGTTTACTTACCACCTGAAATGTTAGAAACAAATGCAATGCAATGCTAAATGAAATGAAATGACATGATGCTAGGCCAAACCAGAAGCATGCACATGATGACTATGATGTTATGAAGTGTTGCAAACATGAGACAAGGCATAGGGATGTTCATACAAAGTCATGGATGCAAATGATGCAAGTTAAGGAACATGAATAAACATGAAATGTCATGAAGCATACAAGACAAATGGCATGGCAAAGATGTAATGCAATGATCAATGATGCTTCAACATGTCTTAAGATGTCAAATGAATCATAAGAATGCACAAAATGCAATGGCAAGTCATGTTATGCAAGGAAATGCAAGTGGGATGCAAATGAAAGCCCAAATTAAGGTTCATGGATCAAACATCAAACACAAACCAAAAACAGAAGCAAACCTCATGATAAAAAATGGAAAATGGCACCCAAAGAAACCCTAGGCCTATGATGAATCCCTGCCCAAAGGGGAACTCCCAACTCTTTACCAATCTCAAGATATGAATTTTGCAAGTTATTAGGGTTTTTTAGGGTTCTTATCAAAACAAATGCCAATCAATTAGAAAATGCAAGATCAAATCATGGCCTTTTTATCCTTGAAAATACATGTCAAATGGAAAACAATGCACAAAGAATCAATGTCTCAACCTTCACCAATAGGCAGAAATAAATTTTCAAACATATGATCAAAATAATGCACAAAATATGATTTAATTCCATGAAAAATTCTTAAAATGCATCAAGATCAAAAAAGAAATTTGGTTTGAAGGTTGGACAATGTTTCTAAATGTCTTAGAACATTTCATGATTTTTTTTGTAATTTTTAAATACCTAAGAGTATTTTTAATTAATTAATTCCCATTAATCAATTAAAAATAAACTTTTAAATATTTAAAAATACTTTTTAAATGATAAAAAATAAAATAAAAATGTTTTTTGTGTCATAAAAATTAATAAAACCTTAAAGAAAAAGTTTCATAATTTTTATGATTTTTTAACTATTTTAAAATAAATGTACAATTTAAATGAAAAAGAAATGAATTAAAATTAAATTAAATGGAAGTCAACAGAATGGATGGATGAGATTGATCCTGGATTTAAAAACATTGACTGCGCGCCAGAATGAGAGGCCCAGATTGTTTCTGATTAAATTAATTAAAATATGATTAATTAACCCTAACACGTGGATTAGGGTTAATCAAAGAGATCCTGGCCCTTCCCTTGCGCGCGTAGTCAACAAATTCAACGCATCCTACGGCCAATATTCAAACCAGCATTAATTATGGGATTAAACCCTAATCACACTCAGGTGGCCGGAGAAGACTTCCGGTCGTCTTCTCCGGCCAGAAGCTCACCTGAAAATCACCCAACTTCCTCAAAACGTAATATAAATGAAATCTATGAATTGGGAAACGTTTCTAACACCCTCACGAATCAAACCCCTAACCTAAAACAAATTTATCTTTCCTAAATCATCTGAATCGAAGAGGGAAAGTTCTAGGGTTCGTAAGCTTCAAACACAAATTAAATTCTCAAAACACAACCATTTCAAAAACTAAAAGCATCAGGATGATCAGGAGAGCATAAAGAACAAGTTTGTAACAAGAAAAAGCATTTCTGGAAAAATTAATTTCGAGCTACCTGAGATTTGGAGCTTTCAGTTTTGGAACTTTCAGGCCACTTCCTTCAGTGCAAGCTGCTTCTCTTGGCCTCCCACATGTGCCTGAATGCTCAAAATGAGTTTGTGTTGGCTGGAGAAAGAGATTCGAATGCTCCTGCTTCAGTTCAGTCAAAAATGGCAGATGAGACTCTGGCACTTTCAGGTCATGGTGATGGGGTGTTTAAGGTCCAGATGATGTGTAGAGATGATCTGTGGTGTTGGTTTGTGTGTTGGAGACTTGTGGAGAGAGATTCGATAGAATCTGCAGCTTGAAGTGAATGATGGCAATGGAGTTTTCAGGCTTGTTTCAGGCTTATGCTTGGGGTGTTTCTTGTCTATGAGGTGTGGTGAGTTGAGTGATGATGAGAGTTTGAGTGTTTGAAGACTGTGGAGAGTGATTCGAAAGAACTTGCAATGAGGTGAGTTTTGTGTAAGTGTTCAATGTGTGTGTTTCAGCCTTGGTTCTCATGTGTTATGGCCAGCAAACTGATTCAATAAACAAATGCAAGTGGCTGATGGATGTGACCTGGCCTGCAGAGATAGGTGTGGCTACTTTTGCTCAAAGTCCACTTTTGTGTAAGATAGGGCATGGCTCAAGTCTAGGCAAGTACAAGTTGGGTTCTGGTGCAGCATGGTGAGTGTGAGAGGTTGGCTTGACTCAAGGATCAATGCAGCAAGTTGGTGAAAAGGCCATGAGTGTTTTGCAACTTGGTTAGCTTTATGGATTTTCATGAGAAAAGTCAAGTTACATGAACCAAACCATGAGCAAACTTGATCCAAATCTGATTTTTGTGACTTAGAGGATGTTTACATAATGGTTTGACATGAATTAGAGGCTGCATAATGCATTTGTTCAAGACTTTGCAAAATTTCCTTTTTGTGCATAACTTGAAAATCAATGATTTTTGCTAACTTTGCAATGCCATAACTTTTGACCCATGAAGAGTTTGATCATGTTCTTGTACTTTTTGAAAAGGGAAAGATGAGATCTACAACTTTCATGACCAAAGTTTTTCATTTGAAGCCTTTTTGGATCAAGAATCAAGGCTTGAAAAATGACCTAAAATGATGCATTCTTGAAAAGTCAACTATGCCCAAAAAGTCAACATTTGCAAAAACCCTAAATTCTTGATTTTTATGAACTTCAACCTTCTTCCATGATCAAATAAAGATCATATACACTCAAAATGGTGAAGATCACCCATTGGTTGGGTCATTGGGGGCCTCAGATGCCCTGATTTTGCACTGACTTGTCTGAAAAGTCAACTCTTGATCAGATGACTTCCCCATGGAATTTCTTCATGAAAATTGATATGCATATTCCCTATACCATATAGAGACCAATGGAAACAAGAATGACCAAAAAATTTGAGATTATGGCCTCTGAAACCAAAACCCTAATTTTAGGTCAACTGTGCAGTTCAACCTGGCTCTGCATCCACTCAAACCCTAGTTCTTGTGATTCCTCTGCAATTTTGACTCTGTGAGGATGTAACATGATACAAGAACACACATGGACCCTTCTGAGATGATTGGTGGCCTTTGGAGTGCCTCAAGAAGCCTTGAGGTTGCTCAGATCACAAACCCTAGGTGCAGATGCCTTAGAAACTATCCAGTGGATAAAAAATGAGATGTGAGATGATATGATTGTATTTATGCATATGAGGGTGATCACAAGCCATGGTGTGAATGGGTGAGGGCAAATTTGGGGTGTTTACAGCTGCCCCTATTCAAACATGAGTTAGCTGTGCAGGATGTAAGCGACGGCTTAACAGGCAAACAAGGTAACTTGTGGTTGAATACCAAAGATAGTCCAAAATTTGCACTCACGGAAATGAAGAAGAAAAGGGATATAGATTGTAAAAGCAAAACAAAGTACATTGTAAAGTATGGGCGACGGAGGACGACCGTCGAGCAGAGGACGACTGCTGGGTAAAGAGCGATGACGGGGACGGCCGACATGCTGGGGAAAGTGTATGAGAATAAAGCAATGACGGGGACGGCCGACATGCTGGGGATAAAAGGTAAAGCTAAGACGGGGACGGCCGACTAGCTGGGGAAAATAAAATATCATGATGGGGACGGCCATCAAGATAAAGCTGTAAAATTTTTTGGAGAAAACATGACGGGGACGGCCATCAAGTTCATAAAGCAAAGTAACCGACGATGGGGACGGCCATCGGGCTAAAAGAAAAGGAAAAGGGACCACGACGGGGACGGCCATCGGGTTAACGAATAAATGAAATAAACAGATGATGGGGTACGGCCATCAAAGGTGAAGGACGATCACCTAGCAGGGGACGGCTGCTCTGTTGGGGAAAAGAAATATGATGGGGACGGCCATCAAAGGTGGAGGACGACCACCTGGCAGGGTACGGCTGCCGAAAATATCAACGATGGGGACGGCCATCGGATAGATAAGGTCAACGATGGGGACGGCCATCGGACGAGCAAGATGGAGGACGACCATCAAGAAGTGGAGGACGACCACTCAGCAGGGGACGGCTGCTCTCGGGGTTTATCATAACACAGGACGAATGTTAGATAACCAAAATCAACAATGGGGACGGCCATTGGATAAAGTGATGAAGGACGATCATCAAAAGGTGGAGGACGACCACCTAGCAGGGGACGGCTGCTAAAATCAACGATGGGGACGGCCATCGGATGAGCATGATGGAGGACGACCATCAAGAAGTGGAGGACGACCACTCAGCAGGGTACGGCTGCTCTCAGGGGTATCATAACACAGGACGAGTGTTAGATAAAAAAGAAAATTTGTTGGTGATCTACTGGGGAAAATGTAAACACGGACGAGCGTTTACATCCAAGAAACAAAAAGGTATAAGTGTTTGGTATCGTGTATAGATTAAAGATGCGGACGAGCATCCTTAAGACTATGATACGGACGAGTATCATGTAGAAACAAACTGACACATGTTCAGAGATGATGATACGGACGGGTATCAACTGGTTAACAAAGAACACGGACGAGTGTTGCATCTGAAAGAATTCTTCTGGGGAATAATAGACACGGACGAGTATCTATATTCAAGAAGACATCGGTGTTTGACACGGTGTATGGATTAAAGATGCGGACGAACATCCTTAAGACTATGATACGGACGAGTATCATGTAGAAACAAACACTAGACGCAATGTTCTGAGATGATGGTACGGACGAGTACCAACTGGTTAACAAAGAACAAGGACTACTGTCGAATCTGTGGGGTTATGAGTGACGATGTATACAAGATACGGACGAGTATCTGTATAAGCGTACCATGAGTAGTGAGTATTGTATGAGTGTAGATGAGTATTTTAACTGCTGGGGTGAATGACACGGACGAGTGTCAAGAGAGAGAAGTATAATATTAACAAGTGTGTGGGTTGATGAAAGTGTACGCGACTGCGCTGGGGATATGACACGGACGGGTGTCAAAAAGGGTGTATATACAAGTATATGTGAGTACAAAAGAGGATGTCTTTGGCTTTCTGCTGGGATATGACACGGACGGGTGTCAGGACGTATCTGTAGTACGGGTGATTTGCTTGTAAAGAGTGTTCAGGCGACTTTACTGGGGGAATGATGACACGGACGGGTGCCAAAAGGTGTATATACTGGTGTTTGTGATTTGTGAGGCAGCTGCTTTTGCTGGGATTCTGGGGGATTTTGGGGGAAACTGTTCTGTATAACGACGGATTGCCAATATTTACAAGTGTTCAATTCACAACATGACTTATGATTATGCTATGCGTTTGATTTTTTGCCGTAATGCTCCGTATTAGACGGAATGCTACGCTTTGAGGGTATATTATGATGCCAATGCTATGATTATGCAAAGAAGCACAGATCCGGGATTCGGATCTCGTTGCTGCGAAGATCTCTGGCTGATCTGCTGAGGAAGACATCCCAGCTGGGGATGAGATCATTGGTGTATCTGCTTGGGGGATATAGGTCACTGATCGACATATCCTTATAATATGGGAGACCCAGCTGGGGTTTGCAGAAGCTTCCTTCACCCTGTTGTGATCTCCTTCGTGCGTTGCTCTTCTGAATAGAAGCTGGGGCTCTGTGGGGAGATGATCCCCTGATTTTTGCATTCTGCTGAGGAAGGATGGCAACTCGGCTGGGGAATGCTGTTGATAACTCAGCTGGGGAGAGTAACAAGAGGCAACTCCGCTGGGGATAGAGCATTCTGAGTGTTAAGCTTGTTTGTTGACTTGGCAACTTCGCTAGGGAAGGCAATGGGGAGCTACTCAGCTGGGGGAAGAGTATTTCAGATGCTGAGATTGAGTGCATGCTGATTTGGCAGTTCCGCTGGGGAAATGGGCACCTTCTAGGGCCATGTGGAAGATAGACCAAGTTGATCATGATTCGCCTACCTGTTGAGACGTAACCTGCATGCCCCAGGTTGCGTTCTGGATACCTGCAATCCTGAAACGTACAAAAGGTCCCGAGGTATCCCTTACTGGATTCCGTCATAGGAGTTAAGTGCTTTCGAGAATAATCACATTCCCTGTAAGCATGTGTTTTGTTTTTAGAGAAGGCATCTGTACTTATGCTATTGTATTTTAGAGATATCAGACAACTCTTTGCAAAACGTAAATGTAAAAAGACGAAGCGTGACTGAAAATCTGATTTTATTAATTCATGTGCCCTGAATTGGCAAGATACAGTCAAAGAAACATATCTCCTGAAATGAGGAGATTGTTACAAATTGGGAAATAAAGTGCTGACGGTGTTGACGACGCTTTGAGGAGCTTCCTCTCCTGCTATGACTCGTATGACAATGACGTTCTTCTCGTCTTGCTTTCTGGAGAGAGTTGATTCTGATTGAAGCTTGATCCTTTGAAGCTTACCAAGTTGTAGGTGATACAGATGAATTCAGAATGCAGTTGTTCGCTTATTCCCTTATTTTGCATGGATCGCCCTTTCGGGTTTTCGATCCATCGGGATACCCATTTTTGCCTGAGCTGTCCAATGCGGCTTTTCAACTCAGCGGGTGTACATTTTCTTAATTATTTCCCTTATTTTTGCCCGAGTCTTTTATTCTGTTTTTGACTCGCCGGGATGCCCTATTTTTGCCTGAACTTACATTCTGTTTTTATGTCCAGCGGGTCATTTTCATACGAAGTATTTTTTAACTGCATCTGAATTCACAGGGGACGGGAAATCTTCACCATCCATGGTGCTGAGCATCAGTGCTCCACCAGAGAAAACTTTCTTTACAACGAATGGTCCTTCATAATTTGGAGTCCATTTGCCCCTGTGGTCTGTATGAGGAGGGAGGATTCTTTTCAGCACAAGATCCCCTACTCGGTACTCTCGATGCCTGACTTTCTGATCGAAGGCTTTCTTCATTCTTTTCTGATACAACTGCCCATGGCAAATCGCAGCCAATCTCTTCTCTTCGATCAAACTCAGTTGTTCGAATCGGGACCGTACCCATTCTGCTTCACTCAGTTTAACATCCATCAAAACTCGTAGAGAGGGTAATTCAACTTCAACAGGCAGGACTGCTTCCATACCATATACAAGTTGATACGGTGTTGCCCCAGTGGATGTTCTGATTGACGTGCGGTACCCATGCAAGGCAAATGGTAGCATTTCATGCCAGTCTTTGTAGGTGACTACCATCTTTTGCACAATCTTCTTGATATTCTTGTTAGCTGCCTCAACAGCGCCGTTCATCTTTGGCCTGTAAGGAGAAGAATTGTGATGTTGGATCTTGAAGTCCCGGCACAGTTCTGCCATCATTTTGTTGTTGAGATTGGAACCATTATCAGTAATGATTCGCTCGGGCACTCCATATCTACAGATGATATCTCTTTTCAAAAATCGCGCTACCACTTGCCTGGTGACATTTGCATATGAGGCTGCTTCAACCCACTTTGTGAAATAGTCGATGGCGACCAGGATGAATCTGTGGCCATTTGAAGCAGTTGGCTCAATCTTACCAATCATATCGATGCCCCACATGGCAAAGGGCCAGGGTGAAGACATTATGTTCAAAGGATTGGAAGGTACATGCACTTTATCTGCGTAGATCTGGCATTTATGACATTTCCTGGCATAGGCACAACAGTCTGCATCCATTGTGATCCAGTAATAGCCTGATCTTAACAGCTTTTTAGCCATTGCATGCCCTCCAGCATGGGTACCGAAAGAGCCTTCATGCACTTCATGCATCAGTAGATCTGCTTCCGTCTTGTCAACACATCTGAGGAGTACCATATCAAAATTCCTCTTGTATAAAGACCCATCAGTGTTCAGAAAGAAACTTCCAGCAAGCCTTCTTAAAGTCTTCTTATCATTGGAAGATGCCCCAGGTGGGTATGTTTGATCCTCCAAGAAGCACTTAATGTCATGGAACCAAGGCTTATCGTCTTTGGCAATATCTGCCGCAAATACATATGCTGGTCTATCAAGTCTCGATACTGAAATCTGAGGTACAAAGTTAGCAGTCTGAACTTTGATCATGGACGAAATGGTAGCCAATGCATCCGCAAACTGATTCTCGTCCCGAGGGATATACTCAAGCTTGACTGTTGTAAAGAAAGTCAGTAACCTTCTTGTATAATCCCTGTAAGGTATCAGATGATCCTGGTGGGTATACCATTTCCCGTTGGTTTGATTGACTACCAAAGCTGAATCTCCGAACACGGTCAATGTTTTGATCCTGAGGTCAATGGCTTCCTCGAGACCCATAATGCAAGCTTCGTATTCAGCTTCGTTGTTAGTGCAGTTGAAAGTGAGTTTTGCCGAGAAAGGCATGTGAACTCCTTTGGGTGTAATGAGTACTGCGCCAACACCACGGCCATTCATGTTAACAGCCCCGTCAAACATCATGGTCCATTCTTCTTCTGGGTCGGGCCCTTCAGTGTGAATAGGCTTTTCATGATCTTTTGCTTTAATGAACATGATGTCTTCATCAGGGAAGTCAAACCTCATTGGCTGGTAGTCATCAATGGGTTGCTCAGCAAGATATTCAGATAGTACACTGCCCTTGATGGCTTTCTGAGATGTGTACTGTATGTCATATTCTGTGAGAATCATCTGCCATCTTGCAACCCGTCCGGTAAGAGCTGGTTTCTCGAATATGTACTTGACTGGGTCCATTTTTGAGATTAACAAGGTAGTGTGGGTCAACATATACTGTCTCAGTCGGCGAGCAGCCCACGCTAAAGCACAGCAAGTTTTCTCGAGCAGTGAATAACGCTGTTCACAGTCGGTAAACTTTTTGCTTAGGTAGTATATTGCATACTCTTTTCGACCAGACTCGTCATGCTGACCTAGTACACACCCCATTGACTCTTCTAATACTGTCAAGTACATAATCAGAGGTCTTCCTTCGACTGGAGGCATAAGGATTGGAGGTTCTTGCAGATATTCCTTGATCTTGTCAAAAGCCTTCTGGCAGTCTTCGTTCCACCTGACCGTTTGTTCCTTTCTTAACAGCTTGAACAAGGGCTCGCAGGTTGCTGTGAGGTGAGATATGAACCGTGAGATGTAGTTCAATCTACCCAAGAACCCTCGAACTTCTTTCTCAGTTTTCGGTGCAGGCATCTCTTGGATGGCTTTGACTTTATCAGGGTCAACTTCAATCCCCTTCTCACTTACAATGAATCCCAGCAACTTACCGGATCGCACCCCGAATGTGCATTTGTTGGGGTTCAACTTTAGTTGGTACTTCCTCAGACGCTTGAATAACTTGAGCAGATTCACCAGATGGTCTTCCTCTGTAAGGGACTTGGCAATCATGTCATCCACATAGCATTCTATTTCCTTATGGATCATATCGTGGAATAATGTTACCATAGCCCGTTGATACGTTGCACCGGCATTCTTCAGTCCGAATGGCATCACCTTATAACAGAACGTGCCCCAAGGTGTAATGAATGTCGTCTTCTCCATGTCTTCAGGTGACATTTTGATCTGATTGTACCCTGAAAATCCATCCATGAAGGAGAATACCGAGAACTGAGCCGTATTATCTACCAATACGTCAATGTGAGGTAATGGGAAATCGTCCTTCGGGCTGGCTCTGTTCAGATCCCGGTAATCAACACACATTCTTACTTTGCCGTCCTTCTTAGGCACAGGTACTATGTTAGCAACCCACGGCGGGTAGCTAGTTACGGCAAGGAACCCGGCGTCCCATTGCTTTTGTACCTCTTCCTTGATTTTCATAGCCATGTCTGGACGAGTTCGGCGCAGCTTTTGTTTCACTGGTGGGCATTCTTCCCTCAAAGGCAGCTTGTGCACAACTATGTCGGTATCCAACCCTGGCATATCTTGATACGACCAAGCAAACACATCAACATACTCTTGAAGCAGACCTGTCAACTGTCTCTTCACTGAGTCTTGCAGGCAGGCCCCGATTTTAACCTCTTTCACATTTTCTTCCGTACCAAGATTGATCGCTTCAATCTCCTCCTGGTGAGGAGTAATGACCTTTTCCTCTTGCCTTAACAATCTGGCTAGCTCTTCAGGAAGCTCATATTCTTCATCAACCCCTTCATCAGCTTGATTGATTGGATTGTCAAAGTCATACGATGTCATAGCCGTGCTGTTGTCGGTGCTGTCAGGAAGGCACTCTCTGCAAGGGTTAAGTTGGTCCATTTTAGTGATTGATTTTAATCTTGCTTTAGAAAAAAGTAAAATGAAGTTATCATTTTGAAAACACCGCCATTTATTTTTGTACAAAAAGAAAAATGGAAAAACAGTGAACGGAAAAGAAAAAGACTTGTTTGCAAAAAGATTGTCTGATATCTCATTAATTTAATCTTGTTTGCACAAAAGTACAGATGGCCCTGATTACAAAATGAGTCTTGTCATCTTGGGCAAGATGCAAGACTTTGATGCATGCTTATAAAAGATACAGGAAATAATAATTACTCTGCTCGAGTAACACTTATAATTCCCTGGGAAGACCAGTTCGAGACACTGCTCCCCGGGATCTTCGGACGAATCCAATTCTCCAGGTTGGGCTCCTCTTCCAGCTCGTCTTCCAGACAGTTGATAGCATCGGGGGTAAGCATCCCCCCACTGACAAAACCAGGCTCTCCAGCAGCCTTTGCTTGATGTTGAGTTGGTTTGTAACCCAACCCAAATTTGTCCTTTTTCTCCTCCACAGCTAAGACCTTGCCCCAGCCTCGGGCAGTTCCTTCTTCAACAACCTTCCGGGCCTGTTGGTAAGACGACATGGAGATCCCCGACACAGCAGATGCTTCATTGACATTCAAGGCTTCAAAACCTTGGCTCATCGTTTCATGGATCTCTCCATCCATCTCAATGTATTTATAAGTAGCCAGATGGCTAACAAAAATGTCCTCCTCTCCACAGATAGTGACAACTTGACCTTCCCACTCAAATTTTAACTTTTGGTGAAGGGTAGACGTTATTGCGCCAGCGGCGTGGATCCAGGGTCTACCCAACAAACAGCTGTAGGCGGGCTGAATGTCCATCACGTAAAAGATAGTTTTAAAGGTCTGCGGGCCAATTGTCACGGGCAGCTCAATCTCTCCCAGAACCGATCTCTTCGAGCCATCAAAAGCTCTAACCACCAGGTTGCTGGGTCTCAATGCCAGTCCATCATATTCAAGCTTCACCAGAGCCTTCTTTGGTAAGACATTCAGGGATGATCCTGTGTCCACCAGCACATGTGAAAGGACAGCTCCTTTGCATTCCATGGTTATGTGCAAGGCTTTGTTGTGATTGCGGCCATCCACTGTCAGGTCAGAATTGGTAAACCCTAGCCCATTGCTAGCGGTAACATTTCCAACAACGGTTTCCAATTGGTTGACAGTAATCTCCTCGGGCACGTAAGCTGCGTGCAGTACCTTCAGTAGTGCATTCCGATGGGCTTCGGAGCACATAAGCAGAGAGAGGATGGAGATTTTGGACGGCGTCTGGTGAAGTTGATCCACAATTTTGTAATCACTCTTTTTGATGATCCTCATAAACTCATCAACTTCCTGATCGAATGGAGTCTTCAGGGTTTCTTTGGCAGCTGGATCTTCCTGCACCGGGCTTTTTCCTTTTGCCTTGGCGGCAGCTTCTGCTTCGGCAGTAGGTCTTTGGACTTGTGAAGCAAAGAGACGTCCGCTTCGGGTGAAGCCTCCGCCTCCGCCCACATTATCAATTTGTGGTGCAGGTGCTGATGTTTCAAGAGTGATTCTTTTTCCTTCGCAATACACGTCAGAGCCATAGTGCCAAGGGATGGCCCTATCGCTTTCATATGGTACTGGTCCAGGCACCGTGATAGTGACCGGACTGATTGCTGCTGCTGAAGGGATTGTTATTGTTTGTGGATCATAAAAGATTGTGACTGGTGCTCTAGCGGGAGCAGCACCTTCTGAATGGTAGGCGGAGTTATTTTCTGGATCGTAGAATATGGTAACTGTAGAGACATCTTCATGATTGTTTGCTGGAGTTGCAGGAGGTACCGTTGGAAGGACTGTTGTTGTTGTTGATGGAGAGTCGAAATGGAATGAAGCTGAAGTTGTAGCAGGAGGAACTGTTGAAAACTGATCATTCGGAAGGACAGGTGAAGTACTTGTTGATGGTGCTGGTGAATTGTCGGGAACAATGGTTGCTGCAGTTGTAGGAGGTTCTGAAACCGTTGTTGATGAAGTTGCTTGAGTTGCCGAAAATGATGTAGTGATCTGTAGCAGGCCACTCTTAATAAGGCTGTCAATGCCATTCCTCAAGTCTTCACACCCATTCCAAGAAATATTGCAGTAGGGGCACCCTAGTTCACACCCCGGAAATATATTGTTTTCACGGAGTTGAGCTTTGATTTCCACCAATGGTGTCCTGATCTGATCCACACTGGTTATGAAATAAGACGGTGTGTCTTCTTCAATTGCGTTAATACGGGGACCACCATGGTGTGGCATTGGGTTTTTGTTGACATTGGGCGGAGGTGCAAAGTTCAGAGCCTTGGAGTCTACCAAGTCTTGTACCTTCATATGCAGAGCTCTGCATTTTTCTGTACTGTGACCAGGTGCGTTGGAATGAAAAGCACACCTAGCATTGGAGTCATAGTTTCTCGGTAGACTATTGGGATCCGGAGGTGCCAACGTTCTTAGCTCAACCAAGTTGAGTTTCAGAAGTTGTGGCAGCAAGGCAGCATACGGCATTGGGATCGGGTCGATCACTCTGTTAGCTTGGGATGGCCTTTGTTGGAATGGCCTTTGTTGATTGTTGTTGCTATTGTTGTTGTTGTAGTTGTTTCTTGGAGGATATTGATTCTGATGATACTGAGGTTGTTGTTGGAAATTTTGTTGAGGAGGTTGATAGACCGGCTGAGGATGAGCTGGAGCAGGGATTGTGACTGCTGCTATTGTCCTTGGAACATATTGGGGCCTACCCCTGTTGGTGTGAATGGCATTGGTCTCGCCAGTTCTTCTCGGGCCTGCAAAAGGCTTTCTTGTACTGCTGGACGAACTTGCACCATTATCAGATATTTTGCCCATTTTCAACAGGCTTTCAATTCTCTCCCCAGCTATGACAACATCTGCGAAGCTGGTGGAAGAGAAAGCGGCCAACCTGTCAATATACGTTCCCTGGAGAGTGTTCATAAACATGTCTGCCATTTCTCTCTCAGACATAGGGGGTTGAACAGCAGCAGCCAATTGCCTCCACCTTTGGGCGTATTCTCGGAAACTTTCCCTTGACGACTGTGACATTCCCATTAGGAGAGTCCTGTTGGGTGCCATGTCTAAGTTGTATTGATATTGTCGGATGAAGGCTTCTGCCAGGTCCTTCCAGCATCTTACAGTTGCCCTTGTCAAGTGGGAGTACCATTCCCTCGATGCTCCAGTCAAGCTATCTTCAAAGTAGAACATCCAAAGTTTCTCATCCATTGTATAGGCCTTCAGCCTTCCCAGAAATGATTGCAGATGAGTCCGGGGGCATGAAGTCCCATTATACTTCTCGAAACATGGAGGCTTGAACTTGTGGGGAATCCTAACCCCGTCTACCAGCCCCATGTCCATGACGTCGAAGCCCAAAGAGTTCTGAGATTCTAGGGACCTTAACTTCTCAGCTATTTCATCCAATCTCCTATCATAAGCATCCTCTCCAGCGCCCATTACTGTAAATTGGTCCTCCTGAGGATCCTCTTGAAGTACTCTGGCTGCGGTGGCTGTTCCTTGAACATTTGCAGGGATGTTAACCTCAGGATGTAGATGTGGACCAAACACAGGGGGATTCACATGTGGTTGCACCCTTTCATTATTACTGGTGCCTGCAGTTCCTACATGAGGCTCCTCTTGATTTTGCCTCTCCACCATGGCCCTCAGTCTCTCCTGACTCTGAGCCATGTTGTTCATAACCTCCATGAACTGCGTCATCTGTGTTCTCATCTCCAATCTTTCATTGGCTAGCTGATTTCTGACATCAGCAAGATCTTGTTGAACTTGATCCATCTGAATTCCCGGAAGGTTGTTTCTAGTTGGATACCTGTGTGGCCTGTTGAGAGGAAATACCCGGCGACGAGCAATAATGCCTGAGATTTACAACAGAGGTTAGTAACAATAAAACAAAAACCTACAAAACAAACAACAGGGTTAGCATGCAATGCAGTTATGCTTATTTGCTATCAAGGTATCCGGTTTGGTCTTCAGTTTTGACCCTTCCAGACCCTTGAAGATGATGCTGTTGAAGTTGCTTTTGATGTGAACCCCAACACAAATATATTACAAAGGTGAAATAATTTTGTTCATTTTACAACACAAACCCTCAAAGGGGCCAAAATACATCACAAAAAGCAAAAGTACATGGAAAAGGAATAACAACAAGCAAATGATCAAACTCCAAGGCCAAACTCATCCTCACGAACTTCCTTGAGAAGTGCTTCGGTCACAGGATCAGCCGGGCGCTCCGTGAGACTTCTAATGAGAAGGTTTCTTGTTGCAACAGCTGCAGTCAATTTCTTGCTCTGACTTTGGTCCTTAGACCTCTTCAATCCTGCTTTGATTTTCAGCTCTGATATTTCTTCCTGGGCTGCTGCCAGGGCTTTTTCCATCTGCTCCATCTTGTCTTGAGCTCTCTTGTCTTCTAGAGTACGGGCCTCAGTGATCCGGACCCACCTGGCCTGACTCTCTTTCAAATACAGGTCTGTTCTTGCTCTTTGGAACTGGGCTTCTTTACAAGCATTCTTCAGAATCTGCTCACCAGCTTTAGACTTGTTGATATACTCCCCAGACTTCTCAATCTTGGTCAAGTGTTCCACCCTCAATTTCTCCAATCTCTCAATCTCCCTCACACCTTCACTCCTCTCCCGGAGGGTCTTCTGCAAGGCTTGGGTTAACTTCTCATTTCTTTCCTTCAGGCTTTCAAACTCCTCCAAACTGATAGTGGCAGGGGGTGGTGCTGAAGATGACTCAGGCGTGTCTTCTATGGTAAAGGGCATTCCAGAGAATTGGGCCCTAGCATGGGAGCACTCATAATATTGGACTGATGCCACATTATTGCACTTCCCCAAAATGGTGATTCCCTTAGTCTGAACATGATCCCAGGCCCAGGCAGCCTGCCTAACAACAGCCAAACTAATCTTGTTCTCACAGTAGAGGGTCTCCACCAAGTCCTGTTCCCTAGGAGCATGGACCAGTGCATAGCCTAACTGCCTCTTGAACAGCAGAGGGTTGTAATTGATACTTCCCTTAACTCCTACCAAAGGCACATTGGGGAAGTGTCCACAGCTTGTGATAATATCTCTGCCCTGGGTGCTCTGAGTGCACCATCTGATGTCTGCTGAAGTGAGAGTAGTGAGCCTCTTAGCCCAGTTGCTTTGCTGATGAGGATTTAGGAATGCATCTGTCCTGGGCAGATGCCTGAGAAGCCAAGCATGGAATAGTGGAGCACAACACCTCACTAACTTACCCCTCTGCTTCTCATTCCTCTGATGCACTGAGTAGTAGAGATCTCCTAACAAGGTTGGCACTGGGTTCTTCAGGATGAACAAGTGAATTGCATTCTTGCTGATGAATCGAGGCTCATCTGCAAACAACACAATTCCATATACACTTAAGGCCAACAGAGCACAAACAGCTTTCCACTCCCCCAAGGAGGCCTTCAAACTAGCTTGAGAAATCAGGAAGTCCAGGTGAAATCCAGGGATCCCAGCTTTAGAGGTCATATGCTGTTCAATCAAAACAGGCTCCAGGTGCAAAGCTTTTGCTATCTCTCCATTGCTGGGAAAGACCATTTCAGGGTTGAATGGGATTTCTCTTTTGATGGGCAAACCAACCAAATATGAGTATTCTTCCAGAAGAGGACCCAACTGAAAGTCTTGAAAGGTGAAACATCTCAATGGGGGATCATAGAACTGAATGCAAGTGTGGATGAGGCTCCTCTGTGAAGGGTCCAGATCCATAACCATGTCCAGTATATCCCCATAATGCTCTCTGAACAGAGGTATGTGCTCTGGAGTGATCAGGGTTTGGATCCTCCTGATGTCTGATAGGTCTGGTTGGAAGAAATGATAGGTGATGTTGCCTTTCTTTGGAGCCATGATGCTGAAGACTGAGTAGAATAAGTGTTGATGGAGATGCTGAGGAGTGAGCCACTGATAGGCTGGTGCAAGTAACTGAAGTATATGGCTGACAAGCTGAAGCAAGATGCTGGTGGAGACAGGTCAAAACTGCAGATGGGGTCAAAACCAAAACCAGATAAAGGTGGATACCCTGAAACACAAATAAGCACATGTTAATATGATGCAATGAGTATGTATGCAAATGAAATGCAAGGGTTTGTGACTGAGCTGGATCTGATTAACTGCCTTGGTATAGATCCATGCGTGTTCAAGAATTCCTGATGGAGGTCTATAAATCCAGTAACCAGGGTGGGGCTCTCAAATAAAGAGCCACATGTCCAGAGTTTTAGAATCACAAGAACTATCCAACATGGTGCATTCTTAACAAAGTCAAAGTAACAGGGTATTCTGAGGTCAAGGTACCTGCAAACCTGTAAACAGCCCAACCCCCTCACAGGTGGTGATCTAGAACAAGGATCCTCAGACTTGGATCAGTTATGAGAAGTGTAAACACTTCTAACCCGGAGGTACAGTGTTTATAATAACCATAACAATTCCTCCTCTAATTCACCTCAGTTTCTGAAGGTCAAACTAAAAGGTCATCCAGACTTAGCAGGCTTCCCAGATCCCCCTAGCATTGCAGGAAATCCGCAACACAGAGTTCTCAAGAAGAAACCCATATCTGAACCGTGTTTCATATTCCCGCACCAGACCGAAATGGAATGGGAAAGAATATGATTCACTCTATCCTAGGTGTCACTCAGGTCCCAGGTGTAGGACCTTAACTCTCAATGAAATACCCACCCACCAAAAACAAGGAAACCAGATCCAGCCAGCAACAGTGACAGTATGATATATACAAATGCAATAAAGAAAGCGGTAAATAAAGCTGTACAGAAAGCAATAAACAAAAATAAATACAAGCACAAACAAGCACATAACACCCCAGTAAACACAAATCAAACAAGCGCTAGGAGGAACCCACAAAAAGAACCAGAAGCCCTGGTTGCAGTATAAGGATCCCCAGCAGAGTCGCCAAGCTGTCGCTCCCGACAAATGACACCGGGTCATATGAAGGTACGGACGCGAACGGTCGGCGAAGGGAACAGTGAGAACACACAGCCGTGAACTCACTGGAGAATGAATAGAGTCGCCAGCTAGGCATTTTTATCCCGGAGGAAAGGCAATGCTGCATAGACCTAGAAAGATATGGATAAGACGGTCGCGAACCAGAGAAACTGAGAAAGGGGGTTGGTTACAACCTGGGAAGGTATTAGCACCCAGATTGTCCGTCGTACTCGACGGGATCCACGCTTAAAAGATTTGTGTTTTAAAGGGGTAGTGTCCGTGCAATCTGTGTATAAAATAGCTGGAAAAGAATGTACAGGTGTCAGTGTAAAAGAAGTGTGAAGTGTATAGTGATGTGTCAGTGTAAGAACAGAGTGAAATGCTCAAAATCATGAGGCTAAAAGAATGAAGCTGGAAAGAGGGGGAATATACAGAGACTTTTGTTCGATAACCGTTAAGTTATGCCTACGTATCCTCTCGTGCAATGAGGAAGTCAGAACACCGTAGTTCGACCCAAAGAGACTGAAAGATGAATTGACTTGATGAACTGCTTGCTTGTCTATGCTCAAGTGTATGATCTGTCTGGCACAGATGCAAACTGTCTTGCATTAGACGGAAGAAGCGAGTTCTCGTTTGTGAGTGAAGGTGATGAGAAAAGAATCCCGAAGGAGACGATTATTGTTTGTTTTTGAGTTTTCAGTCTTTTATTGCTTTTTGGAGTTTGTCATAGGATAATGAGCCTAAGTCTAAACCAATGGATTTAGTAAACTCATCACATCTTCCCTCTGATTAGGGGTAATGAGAATACCTTAAGTGTGAAGTCAGATTCTCACACTTAATCACCTTTGGTGTAGGATTAAGATCATTAACCTACTTGTGATTATTTAGATGTTTTTGGTGTTTTTGTTTAGTGCTGAGTAATGAGGTTAAGCCATAATCAAGGATTAAACAGACCCATTACACCATCCTAAAAGAAGGATGATAGATGAGAGTGTTTAAGTTGAGAAAAACTCCTCAACTTAATCCATGGTTAGGGATTAAACCCATGACAAAACAAGCCTTTGATTAAGTGGATTTTAGTTAATGATATGATGATGAAGTGAATTTTATGATTTGTAAGACAACTTGAGGGGGACTTGTCCATTAACACTAGGGTTAGTCCTTCTTAACCAATTAAGGAAGAATTAGAACCCTAATGCAAGGCCCAAGTTGCAAGTGTAATGTCTTGATACTTATTAAATGAATTGATTAAGAGATTTAAACACCTTAAGGGTTTAATACTTAGGATTAAAGTTATACACTCCATCCTAAGAGAAGGATGCAGGCATAAGCTTAATCACAAAGTATTAAAGCCTTTAGGGTTTAGTCCCTGATTATGGGGTGAGAAGAGAAGACTCGAAGAGAGACACAAAGGTAAAAACTATGGGGGGAAACTAATCAAAACCCTAATTCATTGTCATGCTTGGTTGGTCCTAAGGTTTGTGAGGTTTCACCAAGAAGATCTTCAATGGAACCACCAGGAAGCAGATGAACAGGATCAAGAGAAGCAAAGTGACTTGCTTCATGCAAGAAGTCAAGTCACTTGAAGAAAGAAAGTGGGAGGAACAAGGATGAGCAAGCTCAAACTCAAACACATGTATAAATGCAGCATGCTATGCAAGAGAGATGAGAAGAAAAGTCATGAGAAGTGAAGGCAAATTCACTTCTCAAGTTTACTTACCACCTGAAATGTTAGAAACAAATGCAATGCAATGCTAAATGAAATGAAATGACATGATGCTAGGCCAAACCAGAAGCATGCACATGATGACTATGATGTTATGAAGTGTTGCAAACATGAGACAAGGCATAGGGATGTTCATACAAAGTCATGGATGCAAATGATGCAAGTTAAGGAACATGAATAAACATGAAATGTCATGAAGCATACAAGACAAATGGCATGGCAAAGATGTAATGCAATGATCAATGATGCTTCAACATGTCTTAAGATGTCAAATGAATCATAAGAATGCACAAAATGCAATGGCAAGTCATGTTATGCAAGGAAATGCAAGTGGGATGCAAATGAAAGCCCAAATTAAGGTTCATGGATCAAACATCAAACACAAACCAAAAACAGAAGCAAACCTCATGATAAAAAATGGAAAATGGCACCCAAAGAAACCCTAGGCCTATGATGAATCCCTGCCCAAAGGGGAACTCCCAACTCTTTACCAATCTCAAGATATGAATTTTGCAAGTTATTAGGGTTTTTTAGGGTTCTTATCAAAACAAATGCCAATCAATTAGAAAATGCAAGATCAAATCATGGCCTTTTTATCCTTGAAAATACATGTCAAATGGAAAACAATGCACAAAGAATCAATGTCTCAACCTTCACCAATAGGCAGAAATAAATTTTCAAACATATGATCAAAATAATGCACAAAATATGATTTAATTCCATGAAAAATTCTTAAAATGCATCAAGATCAAAAAAGAAATTTGGTTTGAAGGTTGGACAATGTTTCTAAATGTCTTAGAACATTTCATGAATTTTTTTGTAATTTTTAAATACCTAAGAGTATTTTTAATTAATTAATTCCCATTAATCAATTAAAAATAAACTTTTAAATATTTAAAAATACTTTTTAAATGATAAAAAATAAAATAAAAATGTTTTTTGTGTCATAAAAATTAATAAAACCTTAAAGAAAAAGTTTCATAATTTTTATGATTTTTTAACTATTTTAAAATAAATGTACAATTTAAATGAAAAAGAAATGAATTAAAATTAAATTAAATGGAAGTCAACAGAATGGATGGATGAGATTGATCCTGGATTTAAAAACATTGACTGCGCGCCAGAATGAGAGGCCCAGATTGTTTCTGATTAAATTAATTAAAATATGATTAATTAACCCTAACACGTGGATTAGGGTTAATCAAAGAGATCCTGGCCCTTCCCTTGCGCGCGTAGTCAACAAATTCAACGCATCCTACGGCCAATATTCAAACCAGCATTAATTATGGGATTAAACCCTAATCACACTCAGGTGGCCGGAGAAGACTTCCGGTCGTCTTCTCCGGCCAGAAGCTCACCTGAAAATCACCCAACTTCCTCAAAACGTAATATAAATGAAATCTATGAATTGGGAAACGTTTCTAACACCCTCACGAATCAAACCCCTAACCTAAAACAAATTTATCTTTCCTAAATCATCTGAATCGAAGAGGGAAAGTTCTAGGGTTCGTAAGCTTCAAACACAAATTAAATTCTCAAAACACAACCATTTCAAAAACTAAAAGCATCAGGATGATCAGGAGAGCATAAAGAACAAGTTTGTAACAAGAAAAAGCATTTCTGGAAAAATTAATTTCGAGCTACCTGAGATTTGGAGCTTTCAGTTTTGGAACTTTCAGGCCACTTCCTTCAGTGCAAGCTGCTTCTCTTGGCCTCCCACATGTGCCTGAATGCTCAAAATGAGTTTGTGTTGGCTGGAGAAAGAGATTCGAATGCTCCTGCTTCAGTTCAGTCAAAAATGGCAGATGAGACTCTGGCACTTTCAGGTCATGGTGATGGGGTGTTTAAGGTCCAGATGATGTGTAGAGATGATCTGTGGTGTTGGTTTGTGTGTTGGAGACTTGTGGAGAGAGATTCGATAGAATCTGCAGCTTGAAGTGAATGATGGCAATGGAGTTTTCAGGCTTGTTTCAGGCTTATGCTTGGGGTGTTTCTTGTCTATGAGGTGTGGTGAGTTGAGTGATGATGAGAGTTTGAGTGTTTGAAGACTGTGGAGAGTGATTCGAAAGAACTTGCAATGAGGTGAGTTTTGTGTAAGTGTTCAATGTGTGTGTTTCAGCCTTGGTTCTCATGTGTTATGGCCAGCAAACTGATTCAATAAACAAATGCAAGTGGCTGATGGATGTGACCTGGCCTGCAGAGATAGGTGTGGCTACTTTTGCTCAAAGTCCACTTTTGTGTAAGATAGGGCATGGCTCAAGTCTAGGCAAGTACAAGTTGGGTTCTGGTGCAGCATGGTGAGTGTGAGAGGTTGGCTTGACTCAAGGATCAATGCAGCAAGTTGGTGAAAAGGCCATGAGTGTTTTGCAACTTGGTTAGCTTTATGGATTTTCATGAGAAAAGTCAAGTTACATGAACCAAACCATGAGCAAACTTGATCCAAATCTGATTTTTGTGACTTAGAGGATGTTTACATAATGGTTTGACATGAATTAGAGGCTGCATAATGCATTTGTTCAAGACTTTGCAAAATTTCCTTTTTGTGCATAACTTGAAAATCAATGATTTTTGCTAACTTTGCAATGCCATAACTTTTGACCCATGAAGAGTTTGATCATGTTCTTGTACTTTTTGAAAAGGGAAAGATGAGATCTACAACTTTCATGACCAAAGTTTTTCATTTGAAGCCTTTTTGGATCAAGAATCAAGGCTTGAAAAATGACCTAAAATGATGCATTCTTGAAAAGTCAACTATGCCCAAAAAGTCAACATTTGCAAAAACCCTAAATTCTTGATTTTTATGAACTTCAACCTTCTTCCATGATCAAATAAAGATCATATACACTCAAAATGGTGAAGATCACCCATTGGTTGGGTCATTGGGGGCCTCAGATGCCCTGATTTTGCACTGACTTGTCTGAAAAGTCAACTCTTGATCAGATGACTTCCCCATGGAATTTCTTCATGAAAATTGATATGCATATTCCCTATACCATATAGAGACCAATGGAAACAAGAATGACCAAAAAATTTGAGATTATGGCCTCTGAAACCAAAACCCTAATTTTAGGTCAACTGTGCAGTTCAACCTGGCTCTGCATCCACTCAAACCCTAGTTCTTGTGATTCCTCTGCAATTTTGACTCTGTGAGGATGTAACATGATACAAGAACACACATGGACCCTTCTGAGATGATTGGTGGCCTTTGGAGTGCCTCAAGAAGCCTTGAGGTTGCTCAGATCACAAACCCTAGGTGCAGATGCCTTAGAAACTATCCAGTGGATAAAAAATGAGATGTGAGATGATATGATTGTATTTATGCATATGAGGGTGATCACAAGCCATGGTGTGAATGGGTGAGGGCAAATTTGGGGTGTTTACAGCGGTTATGGAGTTTCAATGCAACAATGGATGTTTTAGTGATCCAGAAACATTATATGACTCTCCAGGAATGATTTGCAACCTTTAGTTTGTCTTGAGAGGGGCTAGAAGTATCAAACCGAATTTGAGTTTTAGATGAAAATTTTGAAGCTTGAAGATGATATGAGAGGCTGTCAATTCGTCCCCTATGATTAGGGTTATGTCATGTACTTATAGTATGATGAATTTAGGTCAAAAAACTTGGCCATTGTTTGAAAGATTTGATCCAAAAAGATTGAGAAAGATAAGCTTTGAAATTCAAATATTTTTGCATAAACACTTTCTATTTCAAGCCAATCAACATTATCTTTGTATCAATTTGATCCATATTGAATTCATGACCTTCTAGAATCAAAAATAATTTTATATCTTCACATTTAATATTTTATTTAAATTTAAAATGATTTTTAGTATAAAAAATCATAATAAATTAATTAAATAAAATAAAAATTATGAAAATATCAAAGAATTTTCGTGCATGATGTCATGGATTGCTTTGGGTCATTAAAAGTTCAGCCCATTTAGCAAAATTTGGTTTTAAACCTCAATTTGCTTCATAAACTTCCCTAAAATTTCCCAACTTTGCAAGGGCACACATCCTTCAATTTTAATGCTATGAGGGTGTTCTTGGACATTTTGGAAAGCTTGAAGAGTCCTCTAACCAACCCCACTAGTTTCATGTCCATATCATTTACCATTCTCAAGTTATGCCCTTTTGAAGTTGTTGACTTTTTGTTGACTTTCAAAAGGACCTATAATGTCTTAGCTCATACCTTCCAAATGAAGCATTTTTGGGCTTGGCTTGTGAGACACAAAGTTGTAGAGAATTCAATTTCCTTCAAAATGAGCTTTGGATAGAAAATCGGTGATGAAGCATGTGAAAGTTATGGCTGGTCAAAGTTCAGTTGACTTTTACTAAGGAAACCCTAATTTAGAAACTCCTGATTCTTGATGATCTGAAATCTCCTTGATGAATCATAATCAACCCTTGATCAAATGATGAATTTTACTTCATATACTTGATGTTGGCAAAAAATCATGAAGTTTGACTTTGGTTTGACCACAGTTGACCTCAGTTTGACTTTTTAACTGCTTTGACTGATTTTGACTTATCTGATCATCTGACTGAGCAAACCTTTGAGAAAAGTCTTGAAACTTGTCATGGGGGTTCTTACACACATATAAGATTTTATGAAGCTCACTTGAAGTCTTGTAAATTCATTTAGCCTGATTAAAGTCAAAACCCTAGTTTTGGATGCACTGCTTAGGAGGTGCATTGTCTGAGGGAATTGTCAACTCTTCTGACTATTTGTGAACTTTGTGAACCTTATGAACCATCATAAAATGTCTTGTGAACCTTGTGAACCTCATGGGAGGTCTTATGAACCTTGTGAACCTCATGGGAGGTCTTGTGAACCTTGTGAACCTCATAAAGTGTCTTGTAGACTTCATGAACCTCATGAAAGGTCTTGTAAGTATTGTGAATCTTGTGAACCTTGTGAACCTCATAAAGTGTCTTGTAAACTTCATGAACCTCATGAAAGGTCTTGTAAGTATTGTGAATCTTGTGAACCTTGTGAACCTTCTTAGTACACAAAGTCTTGTATTGTGAGGGCAAATTTTGGGGTGCAACACTAAGACACACCCTAATTTTTATTGATTTATTTACATGGGAGATCCTATGGTTTATGGGGTTTTCTAAGCCTAATGGAAAAACACCTAGAACTAATAGAATACAACTTACTTCCTAAAAAAGATAAATTGATTCTAAAGGTAAGGGAAAACCTAAAGCAATTGAAATATTAATCAACATACAAAATATTAAAATTGAATGACAAACTAGAATTCAAAGACAATTCAATTAAAAGCATGAACTAAAATAGTCTTATTTTTTTATTCTAATTCTAACTAAAATGAAACCTAAGCCTAAATTCTAAACTAAGGTCATACCTAATGTTTTCCTTCTAAAAAAATTCAGAATCTAAACTAGCCTAAGTTCATATTAAATTCTAAAATTAAATCTAAACTAAACTATTTTTTATTGAATTTTAATACCATGGCCTACGCTAGTAGAAATTACATGACAAAGCCTAAGAACTAATATTCTAAAAAATAGCAAAAACTTCTGGAAAAATTATGAAATTTAATCTAAAGGGTCCTATGATTACCTATAACATTTTGTTAAGAGGAGTCCTAAAAAATCCTAATTTTGCTATGTCTAAGAATTGTTTATTTTCACCTAAGAATTAACCATTAATTTCTAAGGATTAAACCACTAAAACCTAAGATAAAAGGTCCTAAAATATCCACTAAAATTACTCTAAGTACTATTATGAGTCTTCTAACTACAATAAAAAGAATGGGCAAAAAAGGTTACTGGAAAGTAAAAATATAAAATCTACAAACTTGTATACAATTGAAGAAAATTCACTAAGAACCAACTACATGAAAAATTCAACATAAAATAAAAAATAAAGCAAAAATAGAAAAATAAAGTGCCAATTATTTCTAAAGGGGATTAAAAATCTATTTGAATTTTTTAGGAATTTTACTATTTTTTAAGTATTAATTTCTAAACTAATACTAGATTAAAACAAAAAAAAAACTAAGAAATAAAAGGAGGGGTGAATTTTAGTGTTTTTTCAGTTGTTTTTTTATTGGGCCCTTAAAAGGGAGGTGGAGATATCAACAAGGATGAGGCCCACACAGGTTTCAATGAGGTGCATGTCATGGGCACTCAGTCAATTTCGTTGACTTCAACATGGACCGTACGATCTAGGGCTTTTATTAGTAATCACATCGTGTGGTTTATGGAACTTGGACATATGATTATTATGGTGTTCTACCGCGCGTGGGATCAACCGCAGGGGAAGCCAACCGGACGGTGACACGTGTCACCACCGGTGTGGCTGGGAAATCACAAAATATCTTCAACCTTACCTCTTCTTAATTCTAACGGTAGATTAATGGGGAATAGGAGAAATTAAACAGAAATTAATGGTTGATTAATTACACTTTATTTTCTCTTAATTCTCTTAATGTTTCATTATTTAACTTAATAATTAAATTTATAAAACAACAACAAGAAAAAAAAACAAAAGCTGAAAAAACAAGAACCCTAATTCCATTCCCCTTCCGCCGCTACCTCACCTTCTTCCTCTTCCCAACTTCTTCTCCCTTCTGCGAATTCATCACCACCATCGTCACCTCCATGATTCTATCACCTTCATCATCACCTTTAACCCCTAAATCTCAAGAAAAAACTAACCTCCCGTCTACCTCCCGTCTACCTCAAATCCGAAACGGACCTCCACCAATCCAAGACCTCCCACTCACAGATAAAAACATAGAAATCATGGCAATCAACTACAGCTAGATTGATTTCGACGCGTTCGTACCTCGTGTAATCGTAGATGAAGACGCGAGCAGATCACCGTCAGTTATGACACTCAGCGTCGCTTCTTATCCTTCCGTTGTTACTTGCTTCCGAAATATAAATCTTGCTTCAATCTTCAGGTTTTCCTTGGAGTGTTCGATCGGAAAGGACGATTACTCAAAGTCGATGACGTTGCCGAAGCGATATTGGCGCAAGTTGCTCTTGACTTTGCGGATGCACGTTCGGATGCGAACCGAGATCAACAATCTTTGAACACACTCAGGTATTCTGACTTCGTTTCGATTCCGCAGTCCTTTTCTTCTTCCTGCTACCGAACTTGATTGAATTTGATTATTGATTCAATTACAGAATACGAACTTGGTTGAGGTTTCAAGATGACGTGATTGAGGAAAAAAGAATGGTGGACCAATGGATTTTCAGACTTTGCAGAAGAAGCTCTTGAAGAAGGTGATCGAAGGAGTTGTGAAACTTGATTGGAAAAGAGGAATTGATGGTGAAGAGTGGGAATCGAAGTTGTGTGGAGATGGATGGAGTAGTGAATAATTGGAGAAGAAGGTGAAGAAGAAGATTGAAGATATTGGAAGGAGAGAGATTCGGATTGAGGGAGAAGAAGAAGTGAGGTAGTGAAAGAAGAAAAAAGGGTTGAAGAAACTTGAGAGAAGATTGGAATTCTGGTTTATAGATGTTTGGATGAAGCTTCTGGAACAAAATCAGTTAAGAGTTAGTTATTTTTTCAGTTAGAATATGAATTCTTACAATCTCGAACTCATCACGAATATGAATTGCTTTTTTGCAGGCTTTAACTATCGATGATTGTTGTTGATGATGATGATGCGAGATCCCGACCAGAAGTTTGTTGAAGATTTGATGAGAGGAGTTTCTGAATATTTGTCGTTGTTGCTGAAGGTTGATAAGAGGAGAATCATGAAGATGAAGAAAAGATGGTATAGGAGACCGAATGGAGAGTTTTTTTTTTCTTTTGTTTCGACCGATTTCTCTTAGAATTTGGTTGTCATTGTAACTGAATGTGGTTCAGCTCTTCTTTTTTTTTTTGCTGTTTTTTGTATCTGAATTTTTTTATCAATTGGAATCCTTTCCTTTTTTCCTGCTATAGCAGTTTGAAAAAAAACTGTTATTGTGCACAGTCTTTCTGTAACAGACGCAATCCTTTGCTCCTGTGCGTCCCAATACATCGAACGGATTTCTTTGCTGTGTCCTTGAAAACGGTTTTGAACCTTCCAACTCTGAATATCTAGTATGGTGATGGCATTTCCATTAGCAACTGCCAAAAACTTCCCCAATACAGGTTGAAATCGTATTTTCTGCCCACCTGCCATAAAGTTTTTTTAGCCGAATACATTTAACGAGATCCCATACTTCAATTACATCAAAGCTATCAGATGAGCAAAGAAGTGTTTCATTTGGATGAAAATCCAATGACTTCACCACACCCTTATGTCCAACAAGATCAAGCAGCTCGATTCTAGGTTTATTTGAATCCCATAATTTTACTGTTTTATCCTTGAGATTTAATTTTCTACCTCTTTTTCCTTAATGAGGCCATGGATTCCTAAATGAAGTTAAAACAACTTGGGCAAAACTTGGATTGAGAATATATGAAACTTGATTATCTTTTTCCCTTTTGTGAAGATTCGGTAATGAATTTATATTGAATGTCTTGTAATGGGTATTAGAAAAAAACTTGAATAAAATTAAATTAGATTCTAAAATGGTTAAATGTTAAAAATATAGGATTGGGTTAACAAAGTTGAATACGGACATGGACAATCGGACTAGAAACCAATTAGGACGAAACTGAATGTGGATTTGAATTGAGCCTAATGGTTGGAAAATATTTGTTAAGAACAACTTTGGAATTAAATACAATAATGGGTGATTGGAGGAATTTATAAAAGATATGTTAAGAATGGATTAAGGAAAGAGATTATGGGCTTACAATGGATAGAAGTTAGATTAAGTTTGGATAATGGGCTTAGGTCAGAACAAAGAGGGGTTTTTAAATGTGATTTTGAATTAAATAATATGGTAATGTCTTGTATTGGAAAGGGCTATTGAAAACTTGAAATTAAACTTGATCGACATCATCCAAATCAACCATAGTTGCACAACTCCGCCTTTGATTTGAATCCAATTCTTGCATTAAGAATACCAATATATTTTTGCCATGAGATCCTAAATCAATCTATACACCAAAAGAACAACACCCTGATCTTACAAGAAAAAGGAGAAAACGACCCTTAACTCACACCAATAACCTCCTGATCCGACGCTTTCGAATAATTCTCTAAACAAGGAAAATTCTGGAGCCTGATGATCCTTTGAATATGACTATTCCAAGATGGTATCACCTAGGAATAGGAAAATCCGAGTCACAAGAGACTGTTTGATCCCATGCTTTATGAATCCATGGAATGCATTATTATGTTGTTAATGACCTAATGAGAAATGAAGATGAACGCGAAGCGATAAGCCAGTAAAGGGAATAAATGAAGAGGGCAAATTTCGAGGTATTACAGCTACCCCTATTCAATCATCTGCAAGCCAGAATGAATAATTGCAACAGATTTTATACGTTCAAGGCGTGGAGTGATTGAATACTCCAATAAACTTGGAAATTTGCACACTGTGGATAGTAAAATATGATGAGAAGAATGTCACCCTCGAATGACGACTCAACATGAGATCTTCAGATCCAGTACTAAAACCTTCCTCGAATAGAAACACAATGGTATACCGGCCGCATGCGATAACCATCAATAACAAAGACTGACCTCAGACGGACTTTGCAAACGAGATAAAATGACATCAATCAATAAGCTCAAAAAGTGGACCACTATCCTCGAATAATAGCCACAAACAAGACCAACCGCAGAAGGACTTGAAGAAAATAAATTCCATCCTCGAATGACAATCCAAAAGATCCTCGGATCTAACACGAAACCATCCTCGAATGGAGACGCAAAGGTATACCAGCCTCGACTGATAACCAAACACAAAGCTGACCTCAGACAGACTTTGCAAAAGAGACAAAATAAGCTCAAAAAGTGAACTACTATCCTCAAATAATAGCCACACAACAAGACCAACCGCAAAAGGACTTGAAGAAAAGAAATTCCATCCTCGAATGACAATCCAAAAGATCCTCGGATCTAACACGAAACCATCCTCGAATGGAGACGCAAAGGTATACCAGCCTCGACTGATAACCAAACACAAAGCTGACCTCAGACAGACTTTGCAAAAGAGACAAACTGACCTCGATCAATAAGCTCAAAAAGTGGACCACTATCCTCGAATAATAGCCACAAACAAGACCAACCGCAGAAGGACTTGAAGAAAAGAAATGCCATCCTCGAATGACAATCCAAAAGATCCTCGGATCTAACACGAAACCATCCTCGAATGGAGACGCAATGGTATACCGGCCTCAGGCGGTAACCAGAAACAACAAAGAAAATAGGACAAGATGGAACAGGGTCGTTGTACATAAACGAGGGCCCAGGCAAACAGGACCGTTGTACAAAACGGGAACCTGCGACGCGACTGTTGTACCAAACAAGACGCGGAATAAATGACGAACATTGACTTGAAAAGACAAGGATGTCTGAAAACTATATTGGTATCCTCTGTACGGAGTACTTCAGGTTGAGAAGACGTTCGTAATATACCTCAAAACTGGCCCATGCTAGCATGCATATGTTTGAATTTATGGCGTAATGCTCCATGACGATGGAAATGCTACGCTTTGGAGGATGCAAATGTAATGGTGATTATGTGTATGCAAATGCAAAGAGATATTCTGACAAGAAGACTGCAGGTATCCCAGATAGCTCGACTGGGGAGAAATAGTGCTCACTACATTGATCTGGTTCATCTTGATGAGGAGGAAACAACTCTGCAGGGAAGGTTGTCAATGATACACCGGCTCTGAACAGCCGCCATTGCCAAAAATAAATTGGACTTTTAAGATTGGAGTGCCAAGACCCTGCTGGAGATGGACCCTTCTTGAACTCTGATGGGGAAGTGAAGACCTCCTGACTTGGCTGAGAACCAAAGGCATGATACTGCTGAGGAAGCAACTGCTGGGGAGACAAAACACTCCTTATATTGCTGAGAATTGCCCCTGTCTGAAGGGAGACTTTTGCTTGGGGATGATACCTACCTCCTGCTACCCTGCTGGGAGAAATTTCAATTCCCACTTGGCTGGGGATGATTGGAGACACCCTGGGAGACACCTGCTCTTGCTCAAACATAAGGGGAGGCTCCTCTTGGATAATTGTTGTTAGCTTTATTAGCAACATCAGTATTTGTACCTGCATGAACACAATCGATAGTACCTGCAACATAGAGAGTTAGTTTGGGACCCGCTTGCCCCAGGCTCATAGTATGAATCATTGTCTGGGCATCTCGACACCCTTTCAGAGTTGTATTAAATGTTTCTATTCTCCTGCACGAGTTAGAAAGCATTCAAATGTTCACAACACAATGCAAGTCATAATTTGCTAGACGTTTTCACAATCAATCAATGCTAGATGAGAAAAAGCAAAAACAAAAAGCAAAATAGCCAAATTGACTGAAGTTGAATTCTTATTGATTTGGAAAGGTGGCCCTGAATAGGAAATATAAAGGAAGTAGTTCCCTGGAAAGAGGGAACAACTAAAAAGAAAAACAAACTATCCTATTGGCAATGTGAGAAGTGAATCTCATCAAGTCTCAACCCGGTTATGACTCATATGTCTTCAAGACGCTCCGCTCGCTCCGCCTCTTGAGAAAAAGTAAGTGAACTGAACTTCAACCTTTAGGATATCCTCAACTGTATGTAAGTCATGGATCTCGCAGATCGCAGTCGTTCGTGTTAATACCTCTTTTGCGTGGATCGCCTTTTCAGGTTTTCAATCCACCAGGATACCCTTTTTTGCCTGAGTTGTCCGATGTGGCTTTTCAACTCAGTGGGTGTACATTTTTTTCAAGATTTCCCTAACTTTTGCCCGAGCCTTTTATTCTATTTTTGGCTCGCCGGGATGCCCATTTTTTCCTGGATCTTTATTCTGTTTTTATCCAGCGGGTCTTCTTACACGAAGTATTTTCTTACTGTGTCTGCGTTAACAGGGGATTGGAAGTCCTCTCTGTCCATGGTTGTTAGCATCAAGGCTCCACCTGAGAAAACCTTTTTAACCACGAACGGTCCTTCATAGTTGGGTGTCCACTTGCCCCTGTTATCGTTAAGAGGAGGAAGAATCCTTTTCAGCACTAAGTCTCCTGGCATGTACCTCTGTGGTCGCACCTTCTTGTCAAAAGCCTGCTTCATCCGTCGCTGATACAACTATCCATGGCATATAGCTGCTAGACGCTTCTCTTCAATGAGGCTCAATTGATTATATCTGGATCGGAGCCACTCAGCTTCATCTAGCTTGATATCCATCATCAACCTCAATGAGGGGATTTCCACTTCGATTGGTAGGACTGCCTCCATACCATATACCAATGAGAATGGAGTTGCCCCAGTTGAAGTACGTACTGATGTTCTGTACCCATGCAACACAAACGATAGCATCTCGTGCCAGTCTTTGTACGTCACAACCATCTTCTGCACAATCTTCTTGATGTTTTTATTGGCCGCCTCAACGGCGCCATTCATCTTCGGACGATATGGAGAAGAGTTGTGGTGTTCTATTTTGAAGTCTCGACACAAGTCAGCCATCATCTTGTTGTTGAGATTAGAACCATTATCAATAATGATCCTTTCAGGGATTCCGTACCGGCAGATGATGTCTCGTTTAATAAATCGGGCAACCACTTGCTTAGTGACATTGGTGTAGGACGCCGCTTCCACCCACTTCGTGAAATAATAAATAGCAACTAGGATGAAGCGGTGACCATTAGAAGTTGTTGGCTCAATCTTTCCAATCATATTGATGCCCCACATAGCGAATGGCCATGGTGAAGACATGACACTCAATGGATTCGGAGGCACATGGACCTTGTCGGCATAAATTTGACACTTATGGCATTTACGGGAGTATTTACAGCAATCAGCTTCCATGGTGATCCAATAGTATCCCGATCTCAACAATTTCTTAGCCATAGCATGTCCTCCGGCATGGGTACCGAAGGAACCTTCGTGAACCTCCTGCATCAACATGTCTGCTTCGTGTCTATCCACGCATCTGAGCAGCACCATGTCGAAGTTCCGCTTGTACAACACGCCGTCTTGATTCAAGAAGAAACCTCCTGCCAGTCTTCTAAGGGTCTTTTTATCCTTACTAGATGCCCCAGCCGGGTATTCTTGAGCCTTCAGGAATTGTTTGATGTCATGGTACCAAGGTTTGTTACCTTCACCGTCATCAACTACAAAGACATAAGCGGGTCTTTCAAGACGAGAGATTGAAATTTGAGGCACAAAATTCTCTTGACAAACTTTAATCATGGACGACAAAGTTGCTAGAGCATCGACGAACTGGTTTTCATCTCGAGGAATATAGTTCAGCTTGACTTTGGTGAAGAAAGTTAACAGCCTCCTGACATAATCTCTGTAAGGAATCAAACGAGGTTGATGAACCAGCCATTTGCCATTGACTTGATTTACCACCAAAGCAGAATCTCCAAAGATCTCAAGGTTCTTGACTCGCAAGTCGATTGCCTCTTAGATCCCCATGATACAAGCTTCATACTCCGCCTCATTGTTAGTGCAATCAAAAGTCAACCGAGCGGCTAAAGGTGTGTGAACCCCTTCTTGCGAGATAATAACAGCGCCTACTCCACTTCCATTCATGTTTACAGCCCCGTCAAACATCAATTTCCATTTGGATTCAGGGTCGGGCCCCTCTTCCGGAAGTGGTTCTTCGTAGTCTTTTGACTTGAGGAACATGATGTCCTCATCCGGATACTCGAACCTCATGGGTTGATAATCATCGATCGGCTGCTGAGCCAAGTATTCTGACAACACACTCCCCTTGATTGCCTTTTTTGAAGTGTATTGTTTGTCATACTCCGTTAGTATCATCTGCCAACGGGCCACTCTTCCTGTCAAAGCCGGCTTCTCAAAGATGTATTTCACAGGATCCATCTTGGAGATTAAGAGAGTAGTGTGAGTCAGCATGTATTATCTTAGCCGGCGAGCAGCCCATGCTAAAGCGCAGCAAGTTTTCTCGAGTAGTGAGTATCGTGTCTCACAATCGGTAAACTTTTTGCTAAGGTAATAAATGACGTGCTCTTTTCGACCAGACCCGTCCTACTGACCCAGCACACACCCCATCGATCCTTCAAGCACAATAAGATACATAATCAAAGGTCTCCCTGGCACTGGAGGCATAAGAATTGGCAGTTCTAACAGGTATTCTTTGATTCGGTCAAAGGCTTGCTGGCAGTCTTCGTTCCATCTAATGGCTTGATTCTTCCTCATAAGCTTAAAGATGGGCTCACATGTGGCCGTTAGGTGAGAAATAAACCGTGCAATGTAGTTTAGTCTCCCTAAGAAGCCACGCACTTGCTTTTCAGTCTTCGGCTCAGGCATTTCTTGGATAGCTTTCACCTTGGCTGGATCAACCTCAATTCCTCGTTCACTAACAATGAAGCCGAGTAACTTGCCATAACGGACCCCGAAGGTACACTTATTCGGATTCAACCTCAGTATGAACTTCCGAAGTCTGTCAAACAATTTTGCTAGATTAACCAAGTGCTCCTTCTCTGTTTGGGATTATGCTATCATATCATCAACATAAACCTCAATTTCATGATGGATCATGTCGTGAAATAGCGTCACGATTGCCCGTTGATAAGTAACTTCTGCGTTCTTCAAACCAAATGGCATGACCTTGTAACAGAAGGTGCCCCAAGGAGTGATGAAAGTTGTCTTTTCCATGTCATCGGGAGCCATCTTAATCTGATTATAGCCGGAGAATTCGTCCATGAAGGAGAACACAGAAAACTGAGCAGTATTATCGACAAGTACATCTATGTGAGGTAGAGGGAAATCATCTTTGGGACTGGCCCTATTCAAATCCCTGTAATCCACACACATCCCGACCTTACCGTCTTTCTTAGGAACCAGCACAATGTTAGCAACCCACGGAGGATAACTGGTCACGGCCAAGAAGCCAGCATCAAACTGTTTTTGCACTTCTTCTTTTATTTTAATTGCCATGTCTGGACGTGTGAGCCTCAACTTCTGCTTTACTGGAGGACAATCTTCTCTGAGAGGCAGCTTGTGTACCACAATGTCAGTGTCTAAACCAGGCATATCTTGGTAGGACCATGCGAAGACGTCAACATACTCTCGAAGCATAACAACCAAACGAGTCTTAACAGATTCTTCTAATGCAGCTCCGATCTTGACTTCTTTCTTGTCTTCTTCAGTACCCAAGTTTATTACTTCGACATCTTCTTCGTGCGGTTGAATCATCTTCTCCTCCTGTTTAAGCGGTCTGGCCAACTCTTCAGGTAGATCGCAATCCTCTTCACCTTCCTCATCGGCTTGATAAATTGGATTGTCGAAGTCATACTCAGCCATAACAGGGTCGTCATTGATAAGATTCGGTGACGAGCACCTGCATGAATGGTGATTCATGCAAGGCTTTAGCAACAACTTGAGAAAATGAGAAACATTGCCATTTTAAAACTTTCTTTCTTTTTGAAAAACAAAAGTAAAAAATGAAAGACAGAGAACAACATGAATGAATGTGAAACGTCAGCTTTATTTATGATTGTGTTAATGAACAAATGAACCCTTACAAAGAGCTACTATGCCCCGGGCAAGACATAGTGCTTTAATACAGGAAAAACAGAAACAAAAAATTATTACTCTTCGAAAGAGGTGACTGAAATAAGCCTTTCTGATGTCCAATTGCTAAGCTGAGTTCTTGGAGCGGCGGGCCTGATCCATTCATCTAGGTCATAGTCACTATCGACTGTGTCATCCTGCACAGCACTGATGTTCCTGTAGTCTACCACTCCCGCACTCGTGAAGGTGACCGGGCTCTGACAACCTTTAGCACTTGGTCCAGACGATGACTTCCCAGGATGATAGCCAATCCCAAACATATCTTTCTTCTCTGGCACTTCTATTGGACTTCCCCAGCCTTCTCGTACTCCAGATTCTACCAATTCAAGCGCTTGCTTATAAGAGGCTATGGAAACCCCCTTCTTCGGTACTTCAGGAGAAGTTGCCACTGCGGATGCTTGTTCAGACTTTAAGGGCTCAAAAGCCTGACATGGGGTCTCAACTATTTCGCCATCCATCTCCATATATTTGAATGAAGCCAGATGACTAACGAAAATATCTTCTTCCCCACTGACAGTTACAATTTGACCCTCCCAGACGAACTTTAACTTCTGATGGAGTGTGGACGATACTGCTCCTGCTGAATGTATCCAAGGTCTTCCAAGTAAACAACTATATGCAGGTTGTATATCCATTACGTAAAATGTGGTATTGAAGATTTGTGGACCTACTTTAATGGGTAGCTCCACCTCTCCGAACACCGATCTCCTTGACCCATCAAAAGCTCGAACTACGAGGTCGCTAGGCTTTAGAACCACTCCATCATAATCCAACTTCATCAGTGCTTTCTTAGGCAAGACGTTCAAAGATGATCCAGTATCTACCAACACGTGGGAGAGTACTGCACCTTTGCATTCTAGAGAGATATGCAATGCCCGATTATGAGCACGCCCATCAGAAGTCAAATGTAAGTCCGTGAAACCCAATACATGACTGGCATTGACGCTGGATACCACCGCTTCCAACTGATTTACAGAAATATCCTGAGGCACGTATGCCTTGTTCAGAATATTCAGGAGAGCCTTCCTGTGAGAGTCAGAACACATGAGCAAGGACAAGATGGAAATCTTCGACGGCGTCTGCTGCAGATGGTCCACAATCTTATAGTCACTCTTTTTGATGATCCTCAGGAATTCTTCAGCTTCTTTATCAAAGGTGAGGTCTGGATCAGTTGATGGTACAGGATCATTGACAACTACTGGCTGCTTCCCTCTTGCTCTAGCTTGGGCTTCTGCGGTGTCTCTGGGTGGTATCACATTGTTTCTCAGTGTTTCCGGCGCAAACAACCTTCCACTTCTAGTAAAGCCCCCTACTCCAACATTTTCTACTTGAGCTGGGGTTATACTAGTTGTGGACAACTCTTGCTTCTGGCCATTATTGTATACTTCACCACCATAATTCCAAGGAATAGCTCTGTCACTTTGGTACATTACTGGTCCTGCAGTAGTGATGGTTATCGGTGCCACTCTGGCCCGTGAGGGAACTTGAGATGGATCATAGAAGATAGTTACTGTGGAGACTTCACTTTCTTTTACAACCTTGTCAAACTGCAACATTCCCTCATTAATCATGCTTTGGATTTCGGCTTTCAACTGCTCACAACCATTTGTAGCTTCAGCACATTCCGAACAATCTTCTTCACATCCAGGGAAGATACCTTTCTTTAACAAACAAACCTTAACAACAACCAACGAAGTCTGCAAGTCATTAACATCACACACCAAATTCAGGTTCTCCCCTTCATCAACTGCCCCAACCGTACCTCTGTGAGAAGGCATGGGATTCTGAAGCACATTAGGAGAAGGAGCGAAGTTAATTGCTTTAGTATCCAGTAGGTCTTGAACAACATGCTTCAATTCTTTACAGTTCTCTATGGTATGTCCGGGAGCTCCGGAATGAAATTCACATCTGGCATTTGAATCATAACTCTCGGGGATCTGGCCCGGCTTCGGAGGTTGTAGAGTTCAGACTTGAATCATCTGAAGCTGTAGAAGATTCTTCAAAAGCCGTGAGTAGGACATCGTTGGAACTTCGAAATGCTTATCCTTCGGTCTCTGAGGGTAATATGAACGAGGAGCTCTTTGCTGATACCCTTGCGAGCGCTGCGGCTATGGTGGTTGGACCTGCTGTTGAACAGGTGGAGTTGAGATAGTGACAGGGGCCACTTGCTGATAAAATCCTCTGTTGATCATTCCCCTTTGCGCGTACATTGCACCGGTCTCTCCTTCTCTTCTTTTCACAAAGGGTTTCTTAATACCAGAACTTGAAGCACCTCCATTCTGAATTTTCCCCTGCTTAAGCCAACTTTCTATCCTCTCGCTAGTCAAGATGATATCCGAAAATCCACTTGAAGAACAGCCAGACAACCTTTCCATGAAATGCCCAGGGAGGGTATCCAGGAAAAGGTCAACCATCTCTCTCTCTCCAATAAAGGTGGTTGCACTCGAGCGGCTACTTCACGCCACCTTTGCGCATAATCTTTGAAACTCTCCGAGCTCCTCGTAGTCAAACTCTGAAGTTGGGTGCGACTGGGCGCCATGTCAATGTTATACTGATACTGCTTGAGGACGGCTTCTCCCAATTCCTTCCAGCTCCTTATAGAACTCCTCTCTAGCTTCATATACCATTCCAAGGACCCTCCGGAGAGACTATCCTGGATGTAGTACATCCAGAGTTTTTCATCCCGAGTGTGGGCAGCGATCTTCCGATAGAAAGCCTGCAAGTGAGTCTTTGGGCAGGAACTACCGTTGTACTTGTCAAAAGATGGTGGCCTGAATTTGTGAGGAATGACCACCCCAAGGACTAGGCCCTTGTCAGACACATCAATCCCCAAAGTGTCTCTACACTCGAGGGCTTTGACTTTCTCAGCAAGCACCAAAAAGTCATTAAGATTTCCTTCTCCACCGAATCCCATGTCATTGTTGAAATAAGGGAATTGATCCTCCTTCATGTCGTGTACTGGAACAAAAGTTGTCGTGGCTGGATCTGGAATATGAGGTCCACCTGGGCCATTGCTGGTGTTGGGAGGAGCCCCTTGCCCGTCAGAAGTGGTCGCAGGAGTATTAGTGTTAGGAGGGTTGAGCCCTTGAATTGCATTCCTCAATTCTTGCTGTCCCTGAGCCATCCCTTGCATCATGGTCATGAACTCTGCCATTCTGGTGCGAACCTCATTAAGCTCGGTTTGCATAGCATCCATAATAGTCCTCTGATTGCTGTGAGTTGCGTAGCGATGCGGGATATCTTGTCGGAGATACCGGGTCTTGGCAGCTCTCACAATCTTTACCTGAAACACAGATAAATTAAGCATCTCGTAGAAAAACCTGCAAAGACAAAGACAAAATGCGAATGATGCGTATGCAATGCAATGTGTTCCTTTTATTCCCAAGTCTTTCCCTGTTTCCGGTCCTGGCATTAATAAGAATTGGGAAGAAGACCCAAGCAATATTCAAATATAATGGTGGCCGTGGAGAATTGGTGCTCATTACCCCGTGTCGGTGCAACAAATAACGAACAAGAGATTCAGAACAATTCAATCATATAAACTGAAGTTTGAAATAACAAAGTCCCCGAAGGGTGCCAATCACAAGAACAACAAAAGTACATCAAATAAAAGGAATCCCATAACAAGCCTGTGGGTAATCCAAGTACAAATAACATGAAATTAAACCATGGGGAACTCTAAGTCTTGCAACCTCCAGCTAAGACACTTGACATTCTAGAACAACTGAACGATATCTGGATGATCAGGCTCCTGGATGAGTCTCTGGATGAGGAGGTCCCTCGTATCAAAAGAAGCATGTAACTCTTCAATCTGCTGCAGGAATGTTGTCTCATTCTCTTTGCTTGGACCCGGCTCGGCCTTTGGCCTCTTCACATCAGCTTTCAACTTCAAGTCTTCTATTTCCTTTTGAGCTTCCTTTAATGCTTGTTGACTTTCTGCTAAACATTGGAGACGACCCTTCTCTTGATGATAAGCCTTCCGAAGGAGTTCTTTCTGTCCATCCAAAGAATCCCGAAGACTCTTGATTTCCAGCTCATGCTTGACGTCCAACTCCTTTTGCTTCTTCAAATTGTCTGCCCATTTTTCTTGCCATAAGGTAACAGCTTCATTGGCTTCATTCAGATCTTTCTTCTCTTTTCGATGTTGGGTCGTCTTGTGAGTCTCAGCTAACCCCTTTTTCCTGAAGTAAAGCTCTCTCTCTTCGAAGTCCTTCTGCTTGAGACGAACTGCTTCCTCAGCTTGTATAGCTCTATCTTCTAATTGACGGTTCTGAATCATCAATTTCTGACAAGAATTATGAGCCTCTTGATTCTCAACCCTAAGCTGTTTGACCAAAGCTTCCAACTTCTGATAATCTTCTAAAGGCACCGTTGCTGAAGGCGGAATTGGTACAGAAAAAGGGACTAGAGCCGTTTGAACCTCCTTCTTTATCCAAGCTTCAAATTCAGGGAACATTCGGTTGTTGCTCTTGCCTAGACATGGTGTATCCTTTCTCTTGGTCGCCTTCCAAGAACCTGCAACCTTTTTGACCAACGGAAGATTGTCTTTCACGGGGAAGTAGAAAGTTTGGAATAATTCAGATTCATCAGGAATCTCCTTGAGCGCATATCCTAATTGTCTTCTTAAGAGGATGGGATTGTAGTTGATACCTCCTGATACTCCCAAAAAAGGCACATTAGGGTAATTTCCGCAACTGGTAATGAAACTCTTTCCTTTCAACCTCAAAGTAAACCACCTGATATCTCTAGCAGACAAAGTACTCAGCTTCTGGGCCCAAGTGGTATTAGGATCAGTAAAACTATCAGTAGTAGGCAAGTGTCTCATAACCCATTTGTAGAATAAGGAAGCACAACATCTAACCAGACCTCCTCGCTTCTTCTCATTCTTATAATGCACTGAATAATACAAGTCACCTAAGAGGGTGGGCACCAGATTCTTCAACACAAACAAATGAATAGAATTTATGTCCACAAACTTGTCCATATCAGCAAACAAAACTATCCCATACACAGATAATGCCACGATGGCGCAAACTGAATCCTACTGCTTTTCCACGGCACATTCTTCAGCTCTCCTGACCAGAAACTCTAAGGGAAAACCAAGTACTCCTGCCTTGGTGGCAACCAAATTAGCAGATACCTCTGATGGGCTCAAATAAAGAGCATTAGCAATGTCATCATGAGTCGGTCTTGTCATCTCTGAGTTGAAAGGAATGTGATCCTTGATTGAAACTCCCGTAATCTCAGCATACTCTTCCAGTAAAGGAACCAACTGAAAGTCATGAAATGTGAAACACCTGAGCCTTGGATCATAATACTGCAACAAAGTGTGAACGGCGCTTCTCTGAGAGCTATCCAAGTTGAATACCAAATCCAAAATATCACCATACTTTTCCTTGAAGTAACCCAAATGACCCGGGGTAATCAGAGACACCAATTGGTTGATCAGGTCCATCTTGGTATCAAAGAATTTGTAGTGCACAGTTCTCTTCTTGACGTCTTCCATTCTGAGACAATGATATGACCAGGAACCGGGAATAAATGCAGACCCTGAGAATAAAAGAAACACAAATGATTAATGATGATATGATGCTTATGCAAGACAAGGCATGTGATAAGTGAAGTGTCTGTGATGTGCCAATCATATAATCAGGTGTCGGTGCAAGGTCTCAAAATCCATATATCACAATAATCATCCCTCTGATCCGGGATCCATATCTTAAAACAAGAAATCCAGATCACAAAACTGAACCAAAGGCAAAGTGGGTATGCTGAAGGTATTAGGGTTCCTGCAAACCTGTAAACCCCTCTCAATCTCACGAGTGTGCTACTCGGGTCAACATCACGGACTCTCAAAGCCGAATAGAAATAATACGTTCACCATTTCCGAGAAATGGCTCATGACCAAATCAGGGAATCAGTTTGGCATTATGTACTATTCGGGGAGGTCTCAGTTGAGTCCGGAAAAACAAGCATCCCTCACAAGTCTCCAGCTTCAAGCACTGAGTCGAGAAACAATAGTACATTCATCCCGAAGGGTACAATACTATCGTCATACGATCAATTTGCTTTAACTGAATTCCTATGAGAGAACCAGGCCATCCTATGCGAGTTCCCAATGGACCCTCGGATGCGAGTGGGTTTGCCAACAAATGTGGTCTGCCACTGTCATCACTGGAGAGGGGTGTTCCCATTAAGGTCCTCGAAGATCGGTCACCAGATGCACATAACTATCAAGGTTATACCCTGAAGTGGAGAAGAACCCCCACACAGAATAGTCCCGAGATGGTCGCAATCTGGGTGTGGAACACATCACCACTCATCATGTAACCATGCAAGCACAACGTGTCCAAGCTAATCCTATAGTGCACTCAAGCCGGGTATTTGGCTTATCTCACAGTAACTCCTATCCCACAGAAAAAATGAAAACCAGCACAGCCAGACAGTCCAGTATAATATGATGCATGGAAAATAAATACTGAAAGCGGTAAATAAATGCGATAAAGTAAAGCTGTAAAGTAAAAACTGTAAATAAAAACAATGAAGCTAAACTAAAGCACACAGCAATAAACAAATAAACATCCAAAGAAACAAAACCAAACAGGCGCTAGGATTGACTCTACAAGGGAAACCGGAAGAATCAGGTTAGTCCCCAACAGAGTCGCCAGCTGTCGCTCCCGGGACTTTCATCCTAGTACAAACGCGAAAGTGGCGCAGAAAAGGTAGAGTCGCCAGCCAGACATTTTTATCCCGAAATAATGGGAAAGGTAATGTTTCACAAACCCGAGGAAGAAGGAAAGGATGAGGCCTTGCGAACCAAAGATCTGGGTTCGGGAGTCGGTTACGACCTGGGAAGGTATTAGCACCCCAGATCGTCCGCCGTACCCGACGGGATCCACGCTTGCTTGTTTTGTTTCAAAGGGTGAGAAATAACTACTGCTGAACAAATGAACTGCTAACTGGAACTGGAAGTGAAATGAGAAAGGGATGGAAAATAACAAAAAGAAAGAATGGGGAAAATGTAGGGAAAATAAAGAATGTGCTCGAACGGGCCCTATCCCGCTGCCTACATACCTCATTGGGAAAATGAGGATCAGAGTCGACGTAATTCGTCTAACTAAGGCGGGAACTATTTATTTGTATTTTTTACAGCTGGAACTGCGTATGTATATGCTTAGGTGTTGTAGGATCGTCTGGTACGAGTGCGTTTACCGTCTTGCAAAAGAGACAAGTCGTCGCGAGTTCGCGTTTAGAGTGAATGAGGTGAGAAGAGAAGTTCCCGCAGGATAGTCGTTTATTATTTGTTTTTGTCTTTTATGAGAAGTGTTTTGAATTTGTTTGTGAACATTCTCGTACTAAGACCTATCCATCGCGGGAAGTATTTACACCTCGCCCCGAAACAGGACGCGTATAAACACTCTGCAACAAAGTCTCGTGTCGTACAAGATTATTCGGTTTATCCTTAGATGTTTTATTATTTTTCTTTATGAGGAGAGAAAGAATGACTCAAGTTGGAAAAAGTAAAAATCTAATGGGAACTAAGACACACCCTAATTTTTATTGATTTATTTACATGGGAGATCCTATGGTTTGTGGGGTTTTTTAAGCCTAATGGAAAAACACCTAGAACTAATAGAATACAACTTACTTCCTAAGGAAGATAAATTGATTCTAAAGGCAAGGGAAAAACTAAAGCAATTGAAATATTAATCAACATACAAAATATTAAAATTGAATGACAAACTATAATTCAAAGACAATTCAATTAAAAGCATGAACTAAAATAGTCTTATTTTTTTTATTCTAATTCTAACTAAAATGAAACCTAAGCCTAAATTCTAAACTAAGGTCATACCTAATGTTTTCCTTCTAAAAAAATTCAGAATCTAAACTAGCCTAAGTTCATATTAAATTCTAAAATTAAATCTAAACTAAACTATTTTTTATTGAATTTTAATACCATGGCCTAAGCTAGTAGAAATTACATGACAAAGCCTAAGAACTAATATTCTAAAAGGGGCCTATGATTACCTATAACATTGTGTTAAGAGGATTCCTAAAAAATCCTAATTTTGCTATGTCTAAGAATTGTTTATTTTCACCTAAGAATTAACCATTAATTTCTAAGGATTAAACCACTAAAACATAAGATAAAAGGTCCTAAAAAATCCACTAAAATTACTCTAAGTACTATTATGAGTCTTCTAACTACAGTAAAATGAATGGGAAAAAAAGTTACTGGAAAGTAAAAATATAAAATCTACAAACTTGTATACAATTGAAGAAAATTCACTAAGAACCAACTACATGAAAAATTCAACATAAAATCAAAAATAAAGAAAAAATAGAAAAATAAAGTGCCAATTATTTCTAAAGGAGATTACAAATCTATTTGAATTTTTTACGAATTTTCCTATTCTTTTTACTATTTTTTAAGTATTAATTTCTAAACTAATACTAGATTAAAACAAAAAAAAAACTAAGAAATAAAAGGAGGGGGTGAATTTTAGTGTTTTTTCAGTTGTTTTTTTATTGGGCCCTTAAAAGGGAGGTGGAGATATCAACAAGGATGAGGCCCACGCAGGTTTCAATGAGGTGCATGTCATGGGCACTCAGTCAATTTCGTTGACTTCAACATGGACCGTACGATCTAGGGCTTTTATTAGTAATCACATCGTGTGGTTTATGGAACTTGGACATATGATTATTATGGTGTGCTACCGCGCGTGGGATCAACCGCAGGGAAGCCAATCGGACGGTGACACGTGTCACCGCCGGTGTGGCTGGGAAATCACAAAATATCTTCAACCTTACCTCTTCTTAATTCTAACGGTAGATTAATGGGGAATAGGAGAAATTAAACAGAAATTAATGGTTGATTAATTACACATTATTTGCTCTTAATTCTCTTAATGTTTCATTATTTAACTTAATAATTAAATTTATAAAACAACAACAAGAAAAAAAACAAAAGCTGAAAAAACAAGAACCCTAATTCCCTTCCCCTTCCGCCACTACCTCACCTTCTTCCTCTTCCCAACTTCTTCTCCCTTCTGCGAATTCATCACCACCATCGTCACCTCCATGATTTTGTCACCTTCATCATCACCTTTAACCCCTAAATCTCAAGAAAAAACTAAACTCTCCTCAATCTTCGAAATTGAAACAAGGTAACCCTAACCTCTCGTCTACCTCAAATCCGAAACGGACCTCCACCAATCCAAGACCTCCCACTCACAGATAAACACATAGAAATCATGGAAATCAACTACAGCTAGATTGATTTCGACACGTTCGTACCTCGTGTAATCGCAGATGAAGACGTGAGCGGATCACCGTCAGTTATGACACTCAGCGTCGCTTCTTATCCTTCCGTTGTTACTTGCTTCCGAAATCTAAATCTTGCTTCAATCTTCAGGTTTTCCTTGGAGTGTTCGATCGGAAAGGATGATTACTCAAAGTCGATGACGTTGCCGAAGCGATATTGGCGCAAGTTGCTCTTGACTTTGCGGATGCACGTTCGGATGCAAACCGAGATTAACAATCTTTGAACACACTCAGGTATTCTGACTTTGTTTAGGTTCCGCAATCCTACTCTTCTTCCTGCTACCGAACTTGATTGAATTTGATTATTGATTCAATTACAGAATAAGAACTTGGTTGAGGTTTCAAGATGACGTGATTGAGGAAAAAAGAATGGTGGACCAATGGATTTTCAGACTTTGCAGAAGAAGCTCTTGAAGAAGGTGATCGAAGGAGCTGTGAAACTTGATTGGAAAAGAGGAATTGATGCTGAAGAGTGGGAATCGAAGTTGTGTGGAGAGGGATGGAGTAGTGAATAATTGGAGAAGAAGGTGAAGAAGAAGATTGAAGATATTGGAAGGAGAGAGATTCAGATTGAGGGAGAAGAAAAAGTGAGGTAGTGAAAGAAGAAAAAAGGGTTGAAGAAACTTGAGAGAAGATTGGAATTCTGGTTTATAGATGTTTGGATGAAGCTTCTGGAACAAAATCAGTTAAGAGTTAGTTATTTTTTCAGTTAGAATTCTGTTAAGCTTTTGTTAGGATTTTGTTATTAGTCTGGTGATTTCAGTTATGAATTTTTCATTTTTCGTTTTTTTGAACTGAATTTTGAGGAATCATGTTATGCAGGTTGTGGCTCAGATTCACATTTTGATAACTGGATTGCGATGAAGCTTGATGAAGAGAGGGATGATGCCGAATACGATTGGGGAGTTTCTTGTTTTTGAATTGTTTTGACAGTTAAGGTAGTAACTGATTTCTGGATTGCTTTTTTGTGTGCAGGTTATGGAAGTGAATGGCTTTGAACCACTTGTGCCAAATTACAGTTCAAATCTTGATGTCAATTCTTGAGCCAAAGCTCTGGACGCACCATCTAGTCTGACACAAAAACCCGGTATCACTGCATTTCGGCTGGCAGCTTTAAGAGATGCCTTGAACTCTGAAAATGTTATATTTCAAAAGAAAGCCCTCAACTTGATCCATTATTGATTCTTGTTGTGATGTTGATCCTGAATTTGTTATCACTCTGGAGGATTCGAATGAAAATGACAAAAGGATGAAAGTTCTGATGGATGAATAGAGTTGAAGATGGTTGTTTGAAGATTGATGTTTTCGGCTGAAATTTTATTTGTAAGTTGTTGCAATTCTGTCATTTTTATTTTCTGTTTCGAGTCTTTCCTCCCTTTACTTTCTGTTGCGAATTCTTACAATCTCGAACTCATCACGAATATGAATTGCTTTTTTGCAGGCTTTAACTATCGATGATTGTTGTTGATGATGATGATGCGAGATCCCGGCCAGAAGTTTGTTGAAGATTTGATGAGAGGAGTTTCTGAATATTTGCCGTTGTTGCTGAAGGTTGATAAGAGGAGAATCATGAAGATGAAGAAAAGATGGTATAGGAGACCGAATGGAGAGTTTTTTTTCTTTTGTTTTGACCGATTTCTGTTAGAATTTGGTTGTCATTGTAACTGAGTGTGGTTCAACTCTTTTTTTTTTGCTGTTTTTTGTATCTGAATTTTTTTATCAATTGGAATCCTTTCCTTTTTTCCTGCTATATCAGTTTAAAAAAAAACTATTATCGTGCACAGTCTTTCTGTAACAGACGCAATCCTTTGCTCCTGTGCGTCCCAATACATCGAACGGATTTCTTTGTTGTGTCCTTGAAAACGGTTTTGAACCTTCCAACTCTGAATATCTAGTATGGTGATGGCATTTCCATTAGCAACTCCCAAAAACTTCCCCAATACAGGTTGAAATCATATTTTCTGCCCACCTGCCATAAAGTTTTTTTAGCCGAATACATTTAACGAGATCCCATACTTCAATTACATCAAAGCTATCGGATGAGCAAAGAAGTGTTTCATTTGGATGAAAATCCAATGACTTCACCACACCCTTATGTCCAACAAGATCAAGCAGCTCGATTCTAGGTTTATTTAAATCTCTTAATTTTACTGTTTTATCCTTGAGATTTAATTTTCTACCTCTTTTCCCTTAATGAGGCCATGGATTCCTAAATAAAGTTAAAACAACTTGGGCAAAACTTGAATTGAGAATATATGAAACTTGATTATCTTTTTCCCTTTTGTGAAGATTCGGTAATGAATATATATTGAATGTCTTGTAATGGGTATTAGAAAAAAACTTGAATAAAATTAAATTAGATTCTAAAACGGTTTAAAATATTAAAAGTATAGGATTGGGTTAACAAAGTTGAATACGGACATGGATAATCAGACTAGAAACCAATTAGGACGAAACTGAATGTGGATTTGAATTGAGCCTAATGGTTGGAAAATATTTGTTAAGAACAACTTTGGAATTAAATACAATAATGGGTGATTGGAGGAATTTCTAAAAGATATGTTAAGAATGGATTAAGGAAAGAGATTATGGGCTTACAATGGATAGAAGTTAGATTAAGTTTGGATAATGGGCTTAGGTCAGAACAAAGAGGGGTTTTGAAATGTGATTTTGAATTAAATAATATGGTAATGTCTTGTATTGGAAAGGGCTATTGAAAACTTGAGCTTAAACTTGATCGACATCATCCAAATCAACCATAGTTGCACAACTCCGCCTTTGATTTGAATCCAATTCTTGCATTAAGAATACCAATATATTTTTGCCATGAGATCCCAAATCAATCCATACACCAAAAGAACAACACCCCGATCTTACAAGAAAACAGAGAAAACGACCCTTAACTCACACCAATAACCTCCTGATCCGATGCTTTCGAATAATTCTCTAAACAAGGAAAATTCTGGAGCCTGATGATCCTTTGAATATGACTATTCCAAGATGGTATCACCTAGGAATAGAAAAATCCGAGTCACAAGAGAATGTTTGATCCCATGCTTTATGAATCCATGAAATGCATTATTATGCTGTTAATGACCTAATGAGAAATGCAGATGAACGCGAAGCGATAAGCCAGTAAAGGGAATAAATGACGAGGGCAAATTTCGAGGTATTACACCTTGGAAGACAAATAGACATATTGCATTGCATACTAACCTCATTCTTTGTTTGGTAGGTATTTTTGTTGTTGTTTTCTCACTTTGTTGTTGTCTCAAGAAACATTGCTCGGAGGAGAGTTTTCTCCATCAACAGAGTTCACCGGTATCCAACCAGAACCTTCCGAGCTTGCAGATGGACCAAGTTCAACAAGATTTGACTGACGTAAGAACTCAAATGGCTAATGAGAGAACTGAGATGAGGGCTCAGATGAACCAGTTCATGGTAGTAATGACTGGGTTGGCTCAGAGCCAAGAAAGATTAAGAGAGTTAGTCGAGCGGCAAACTCCCGAAGAAAATCATCCAGGCACAGGAGGTACTAGTAATAATGATCACGGGCAGCCACGAACAAATCCGCCAGAGTTTGGGCCTCACCTCAATCCTGAAGTCAATGTTATCAGAAATACCCAAGGAAACACTGGAAGTCGTGTCTTGCAAGAAGACCCTCAAGAAGAACAGTTTACAGTAATTGGTGCTGGGGATGAAACCTATGATCGTCGTTTGGACGAAATAGCGGAAAAGCTGAGATCTTTGGAGTCCCAAAACTCTTTGGGATTTGATGTAATGGACATAGGTTTAGTTGAGGGAGTCAGGATTCCTCACAAATTCAAGCCTCCATGCTTTGAGAAGTACAACGGTACCTCCTGTCCTCGTACCCACCTTCAATCTTTTCTAGGAAGATTAAAGGCTTATACCATGGATGAAAAGCTATGGATGTTCTACTTTGAGGATAGCTTAACCGGGGCATCCCATGAGTGGTATTCTCACCTATCTAGAGCTACTGTCGGGAATTGGAAGGACTTAGTTGAAGCTTTCATATGCCAGTATCAGTACAACTTGGATATGGCTCCCAATAGGACCCTCCTGATGGGTATATCTCAGTCTTCAAGAGAAAGCTTCAGGGAATATGCCCAAAGATGGAGATAGCTTGCTGCCGATATCCAACCTCCTATGTTAGAAAGAGAGATGGATGGCATGTTTTTGAACACATTGCAAGGAACTTACATTGACAGACTTGCTGCTTTCTCATCCACCAGTTTTGCTGATGTAGTTATAGCTGGTGAGAGAATTGAGAGTCTTTTGAAGATGGGCAAAATTTCAAAAAATGGTGCTAGTTCCATCAATGCAAGGAAACCTTTCTCAAGACCTCGCAGGACAGGTGAAACTAACTCAGTGCATATGGGCAGAGGTAGTCCTCAATACATGCCAAGATCAGTGGCTGCTGTCACCATTCCAGCTCCAACACCTCAACAATAGTATCCTCAACAACATCAATTCCCACAGCAACAATAATTTCCTCCGCAACAGAGATCCTATAACAACAATAATAGCCAACAACAACGTCCGTTTCAATAAAGAACTTCACAAATCAACAGGGTTATCGATCCCATTCTGATGCCCTATGTCGCCTTACTTCCACAATTATTAAAGCTCAATCTGATCGAATTGAGGACTCTGGCCCCACCGGATCCTCAGAATCTCCCGAGAAACTATGATATCAATGCCTGATGCGCCTTCCATTCCAATGCACCTGGCCATACAACAGAGAAGTGAAGAGCCTTACACATGAAGGTTCAAGATTTGATTGATTCTAAGGCAGTCAACTTTGCACCCCCTCCAAGTGTTACCAAGAATCCTATGGCTAGCCATGGTGGGCCTAGGATAAATGCCATTTAGGAGGATCAACCAGTAATCCTAATTGATAATGTTGCAAGTATTCAAACACCTCTGGCTGAGGTTAAAGCCCAGCTTTTAAAGTGCCAAGTGTTCCCGGGTTGTGAAGCCCATTGCAAAGCTTGCAAGATTTCTACCAACGGTTGTGCAAATTTGAAGACCGGTATCAACAATCTTATCAAAGAAGGCATTTTACAGATCACTTCCACAGTTCTAGCTCCTATAACATCAATAACCATTCCTCCTGCAACTCCAGCATATATCATTCCATCAGATGTAATAAATATCACCCCTACAACTTCAACAACAATCATTCCCACAGATGTTTCTACAACATCAACAACCATCCCTTCTTCAACTTCAACAGATGTTAGTTCAACACATCCTTCTACAACAACAGCAGCCATCAATGAAGACATTTCCATAGTTACCATTTACTATGATCCGTCAACAATCCACATTCCAAATTCTTTCAACAACTCGCATCAACATCTCCATCAACACCAGCAACCTTCATCACCTGCACCATCTCCCATCAGACCTCCTGTCACAATCTATTATGAACCTTAGACCGTCTCAACTCATTCTTCCACAACAATCAGTCCGGTTACTATCATAGTGCCTGGACCAGTTCCATATGATAGCAGCAGTGCCGTGCCTTGGCACTATGGCTCAGATCTATATTGCGATGGAAAAAAGTCACTCTTGACTCTTCAACACCACAGATTGACAATGTAGGGGAGGCGGAGGCTTCACTCGAAGCGGAAATCTCTTTGCCCCACAATTCCCAAGAACTAATGCTGAAGCAGAAGCTGCTGCCAAGGCTAAGGGCAAGAGTGTGGTGCCTGAAAAACCTATTGCCAAGGAAACTCAGAAGACATCCTTTGACCAGGATGTAAATGAGTTCATGAGAATAATCAAGAAGAGTGACTATAAGGTTGTGGACCAGCTCCATCAGACACCCTCCAAAATCTCTATTCTATCACTGCTAATGTGTTCCGAAGTTCATAGGAACGCACTTCTCAAAGTCCTGCATGCAGCTTACGTGCCAGAAGAGATTACAGTTAATCAACTAGAAACAGTGGTTTCTAATGTCAATACTAGTCATGGACTAGGGTTCACTGATGCTGATCTAACTACGGAGGGCCGTAACCATAATAAGGATTTGCATACCACCTTGGAGTGTAAAGGCGTTGTTCTTTCTCATGTCTTGGTTGACACTGGGTCCCCACTCAATGTTCTTCCAAAGAAAGCGTTGGTCAAGATGGAATATGATGGCCTTGCACTGCGTCCAAGTAACCTGGTGGTGAGAGCCTTTGACGGTTCTAAAAGATTGGTTCTTGGGGAAATTGAGCTTCCTATGGTACTTATACAGAATTCTCAAACACTTGTTCATACATGTACATATTCTTTGTTGACACTTGCCTATTGTAAACACCCCAAATTTGCCCTCACCCATTCACACCATGGCTTGTGATCTCCTCATATGCATAAACTCAATCATAGCATCTCATATCACATTTTTTGATTCACTGCATAGATTCTAAGTCATCTGCATCTAGGGTTTGTGATTTGAGCAATCCAAGAGCTTCTTGAGCCACTCCAAAGGCCATCAATCACTTCAAAGGGGTCCATGTGTGTTCAAGTATCATATCACATCCTCTCAAAGTCAAGAATGTCAAAAAATCACAAGAACTGAGAATGGTATGGAAGCAGAGCCAGGTTTGACTGCACAGATGACCTAAAATTAGGGTTTTGGTTTCAGAGGCCATAACTCCAATTTTTTTGGTCATTCTTGTTTCTATTGGTCTCTATATGGTATAGGGAGTATGCATATCAATTTTCATGAAGAAATTCCAAGGGGAAGTCATCTGATCAAGAGTTGACTTTTCAAGCAAGTCAGTGCAAAATCAGGGCATCTGAGGCCCCCAATGACCCAACCAAAGGGTGTTCTTCATCATTTTGATTGTATATGATCTTTATTTGATCATGGGAGAGGTTGGAAGTTCACAAAATTGAGAAATTACAAGTCTTTTGCAAAGTTGACTTTTTGGGCAAGTTTGACTTTTAATGAAAATGCCATTTTAGGAAACTTTTTCAACCTTTATTTTTTGATTCAAAAAAGCTTCAAATGGAAAAACTTTGGTCATGAAAGTTGTAGAATAGATCTTTCCCTTTTCAAAAAGTACAAGAACATGACCTAATTCATTTTGGATCAAAAGTTATGGCTTGTCAAAGTTGGCTAAAATCACAAAATTTAAAGTTGTCTACCAAAGAGGCATTTTGCAAAATGACTTGATCAAGTGCTCTAAAGACCTCAAATGTGTACAATTTCTTTACAACATACACACATGACCTCTAAAGATCAGAATTGGCCAAAGAACTTGACACTTTGATGCATTGAAATTCATGAAATCTCAAAGGAACCAAATTTGAACCAACTTGCAAGACTCATCATAAGCTACAAACTACTTGCTGCCTTGCCTCTAAACTTTTGTCACAGCATTCCTTGATTCAAGCTGAAATCAACCATGCTCCTATCACAATCTCACACTTTCCCATACCTCAAGTACACCTAGACTTGACTTTTTGCAAAACCCCCCATACCAATCACAACAGTCCACACCAACTCCTCTGACCTCTCTAGTTGTGATAAGTGGACCAAAGCCAGCATAACACACAAGACACACAAGCCTGAAACAGATCATAAGACATAGTTCATGAAACTCACCTCATATGCAAAACCATTCGAAACTCACAGCACAAGCATCAAACACAAAAACCAACTTCACAAACAATCTCAACATTCATCCCTGATCACAAAGCACCCATCACCATTGCCTTAAACCCCCAGAATCACAAATACGATTCTCACCTCACCTTGAGCAGAACCTCTGCCATTTTCCAAACTAGCCATTGCAAACTTCAAACAAACCTTGCAAGCTTCTTAGGAGGATCAGTGGAGTAGATTTGAGCCAAAGAAGCAGCCTGAAAGCTCTGGAATCGAAAGCTCCATTTCAGGTATCGTCCAAGAACTTTTTTTCCAGAAATGGATTTTTAAGTTTCTAAGTTGTTCTTCATGATTTGCTGATCACTCTGATGTTCTTGGTTTTGAAAATGGTTGAGAAATAAGCATTTAATCTTGCTCTGAAACTTTTCTGACCTAAAAATGTTTGCTTTCGATTCATGCGATTAGTGAAAGAGAAATGAGTTTTGGGTGGGGGTTTTGATTCAGTGAAGTGTGGGAATGATTTCTGGGTTGTTGGTTTTTATTTTTGTGAAGTTTTGAGGGTTTTAGGGATTTTCAGGTGGGAGTCCCACCGGAGAAGACGACCGGAGGTCTTCTCCGGCCACCTGAAAATAATTAGGGCTAATCCCTGTAATTAATTGTAGTTTGAATTCTGAGCGTTGGATGAGTTGACTTGGTCCATTCCCGCGCGTGCTCAATGGCCTGGATTGCTTCACTTAGCCCTAATCCACGTCATTATCTTTTTTAATTCAGTTTAATTAATTTAAATAGGATTTAGCTCAGTTTGAATTGTGGCCTTTGGATTGCGCGCGCAGTCAACAATTTATTTCCCAGATTCAATCCTGGCCTCTCATTCAGCATACTTCCATTTATTTCATTTTATTTTTCATTTTATTTCATTTAATTTGTACATTTATTTAAAAATAGCAAAACCTCTTTAAAAATTCTGATAATTTTTATATAAACTTTTATTAATTTTCAGAAACCAAAAACATTTTTTATTTTTATTTTTTGCATTAAAAAATATTTTTAAATCATTTAAAAGTTTATTTTTAATTAATTAATGAGAATTAATTAATTAAAAATACTTTTAGGTATTTAAAAATCACAAAAAAATTCATGAAACCTTCATAACCATTTAGAAACATTGTACAACCCTCAAACCAAATTTTTTTTTTGATCTTGATGTCTTTTGAGAATTTTTCATGGAATTAAAATCATTTAAAGGCATTATTTTGATCCAAACTTCAAAAAATCATTTCTGCCTAACCATTGAGAGTTGGACTTTGATTCTTTTTGCATTGTGTTTTGCACATCATGTAGTTTGTGAGATTAAATTGGCATGATTTGATCTTTCATTTTCAATTTGTTTGACATTTTTTCTTGTTAAGGTACCCAAAAACCCTAGAAAACTTAGGAAATTCATAACCCTGATTAGGTTAAGAGTTGGAACCTCTCCTTTGGGCAGTGAGTTAGTATAGGTTTAGGGATCCTTTGAATGCATTTTCAATTTTTTATCTTGATGTTTGCTTCTAATTTTGGTTTTTGTTTGAGGCATTAATCATAAACCCTAATTTGGGTTTCCTTTTGCATCCATCTTGCATTTGCATTCATACCTTGACTTGCCATAGCATTTTGTGCATCCATTTGATTCATTTGACATCTTAAGACATATTGTAAACATTTTTGATCATTGCATCTTGCATTTGCCATGTTGTATGCCGGTTGCACTTCATAACTTTTCATGTATGATCATGGTTCCTAACTTGCTTCATTTGCATCCATAAGTTTGTATGATCATCCCCATGCTTTGTTTCATGTTTGCACCTTCTCATAGCATCATTATCATCCCATATATGCTTCTGGTTTTGATTCTCATCATGCCATTTCATTTCATTTTGCATTGCATTGCATTCCTTTCACTAACTTTTCAGGTGGTAAGTAATTTTGAGAAGTGAATTTGCCTTCACTTCTCACAACTTCTTTTCATCTCTTTTATGCATCCATGCTGCATTTTGTTTTGTGTTTGAGATTGAGCTTGCTCATTCTTCTTCTTCTTACTTTCTTTCCTCAAGTGACTTGACTTCTTGAATGAAGCAAGTTACTTTGCTTTCTCCCTGATCCTTTCATCTGCTTCCTGGTGGTTCCATTGAAGACTTCTCTTGCAAACTTCACAAACCTTAGGAACAACCAAGCATGACAATGATTAGGGTTTTGATTAGTCCCCCATTTATTTTTTACCTTTGTGTCTCCATGAGTCTTCTCTTCTCATCTCATAATCAGGGACTAAACCCTAAAGGCTTTAAGGCTTTGTGATTAAGCTTATGCCTGCATCCTTCTATTAGGATGGAGTGTATAACTTTAATCCTAAGTGTTAAACCCTTAATGTGTTTACATCCCTTAATCAATTCACTTAATAATCATCAAGACATCAAGCTTGTAACTTGGGCCTTGCATTAGGGTTCTAATTCTTCCTTAATTGGTTAAGAAGGACTAACCCTAATGTTAATGGACAAGTCCCCCTCAAGTTGTCTTACAAATCATAAAACTCACTTCATCATCATACCATTAATTAAAATCCACTTAACCAAAGGCTTGTTTTGTCATGAGTTTAATCCCTAATCATGGATTAAGTTGAGGAGCTTTCCTCAGCTTAAACATTCTCATCTATCATCCTTCTATTAGGATGGTGTAATGAGTCTGTTTAATCCTTGATTATGGCTTAACCTCATTACTTAACACTAAACAAAAACACCAAAAACATCTAAATAATCACAAGTAGGTTAATGATCTTAATCCTACATCAAAGGTGATTAAGTGTGAGAAGCTGACTTCACACTTAAGGTATTCTCATTACCCCTAATCAGAGGAAAGATGTGATGAGTTTACTAAATCCGTTGGTTTAGGCTTAAGCTCATTAACTTATGACAAACTCTAAAAAGCAATAAAAGACTGAAAACTCAAAAACAAACAATAATCGTCTCCTTCGGGATTCTTTTCTCATCTCATTCACTCATAAACGAGAACTTGCTTCTTTCGTCTAATGCAAGACAGTTTGCACCTGAGCTAGACAGGTCATACACTTGAGCATAGGCAAGCAAGCAGTTCATCAGTCAATTCACCTTTCAGTCTCTTTGGGTCGAACTACGGTGTTCTGACTTCCTCATTGCACGAGAGGATACGTAGGCATAACTTAACAGTTATCGAACAAAAGTTTCTGTATATTCCCCCTCTTTCAGCTTTATTCTTTAGCCTCATTATCTTGAGCACTTCACTCTTTCCTTACACTGACACTTCATTTGCACACTTTACACTTCTTTTACACAGACACCTGTACATCTTTTTCCAGCTCTTTTATACACAAATTGCACTGACACTACCCCTTTAAAACACAAATCTTTTAAGCGTGGATCCCGTCGAGTACGACGGACAATCTGGGTGCTAATACCTTCCCAGGTTGTAACCAACCCCCTTTCTCAGTCTCTCTGGTTCGCAACCGTCTTATCCATATCTTTCTAGGTCTATGCAGCATTACCTTTCCTCCGGGATAAAAATGCCTAGCTGGCAACTCTATTCATTCCCCGTGAGTTCACTCCTGTGTGTTCTCACATCCTCCCTTCGCCGACCGTTCGCGTCTGTACCTTTATCTGGGCCTATTCTCCATTTATCGGGAGCGACAGCTTGGCGACTCTGCTGGGGACCCTTATACTGCAACCAGGGCTTCTGGTTCTTTTTGTGGGTTCCTCCTAGCGCTTGTTTGATTTGTGTTTACTGGGGTGTTATGTGCTGTCTGTGTTTGTATATTTGTTTTGTTTATTGCTTTATGTACAGTTTGTTTTATTGCTTTCTTTATAGCTTTACATATATCATACTGTCATACTGTGCTGGCTGGATCTGTTGCTTTGGTGGGTGGGTGTTCTATTGAGAGTTGAGGTCCTATACCTGGGACCTGAGTGACACCTAGGCTAGAGTGGTTCATGTTCTTTCCCATTCCATTTCGGTCTGGTGCGGGAATATGAAACACGGTTCAGATATGGGTTTCTTCTTGAGAACTCTGTGCTACAGATTTCCTGTAGTGCTAGGGCTATCTGGGAAGCCTACTAAGTCTGGATGACCTTTAGTATTGACCTTCAGAAACTGAGGTGAATTAGAAGAGGATCTTTTATGGTTATTGTAAACACTGTACCTCCGGGTTAGAAGTGTTTACACTTCTCATAACTAATCCAAGTCTAAGGATCCTTGTTTTAGAACATCACCTGTGAGGGGGTTGGGCTGTTTACAGGTTTGCAGGTACCCTTGGCCCCAACATACCCTGTTACTTTGTTTTGATTAAGAGTACTCCATGTTGGAACAGTTCTTGTGATTTTTAACCCTGGACATGTGACTCTTTATTTGAGTCCCCCACCTTGGTTACTGGACTTATGAACCTCCATCTGGATCTCTTGAACATACATGGACCTATATCAAGGCAGTTAATCAGATCCGGCTCAGTCACAAACCCTTGCATATCATTTGCATACATCCTCATTGCATCATTTTAACATGTGTTTATTTGTTTTTCAGGGTATCCATCATACATTTTGGCTTTGTTTTGACCCCTTCTTCAGCATAGACCTATCTTCATCAGTGCTTACTTCAGCTATCAGCTACCTGCATCACCAGTCTCAGCCTGTCAGTGGCCCATCTTCAGTGTTATTCTCAGCACCTGTCTCAGCTCTTCTTCAGCAACATGGCACCTAAGAAGAGTAACATCTCCTATCATTTCTTTGAGCCTGAGTTGGCTAGCATCAGGAAGATTCAGACCCTGATTACTCCAGACCATATACCACTTTTCAGAGAACATTATGGAGGAATCCTTGATGTGGTTATGGATTTGGACCCTTCACAGAGGAGCTTGATTCATACTTGCTTGCAGTTCTATGATCCCTCTCTGAGGTGCTTCACCTTCCAGAATTTTCAGATGGGACCATTGTTGGAAGAGTATTCATCACTGATTGGTGTACCTATCAGGGGTGGAGTCCCCTTCAACCCTGAGATGACTTTCCCTAGTAATGAAGAGGTGGCAAAAGCCCTATATCTGGAACCAGTTCTGATTGGGCAGAATATGACTACTAAAGCTGGAGTCTCTGGTTTTCATCTGGATTTCTTGACCTCTCAGGCTATTCTGAAGGCCTCCTTGGGGGAGTGGAAGGCAGTCTGTGCTTTGTTGGCCCTTAGCATATATGGGATCATACTTTTTGCAGATGAGCCTAAATTTGTTAGCAAGAATGCAATCCATCTTTTCATCCTGAGGAACCCAGTGCCCACCTTACTGGGAGATCTTTACTACTCTGTTCACCAAAGGAATGAAAAACAAAGGGGAAGATTAGTGAGATGCTGTGCTCCTTTGTTCCATACTTGGCTGCTCAAACATTTGCCAAAGACTGATGCATTCTTGAACCCTCACCAGCAGAAGAACTGGGCTAGGAGGCTTGTTGCTCTAACCTCAGATGATATCAGGTGGTGCACTCAGAGCACCAAGGGAAGAGACATCATTACTAGTTGTGGGCAATTTCCCAATGTGCCTCTGATAGGAGTGAAGGGTTGCATCAACTACAACCCTCTGCTATTCAAAAGACAACTAGGCTATGCATTAGTCCATCCTCCTAGGGTACAGGATCTGGCAGAGACCCTTTATTGTGAGAACAAGCCTAATCTGGCTATTGTCAGGCAGGCATCCTGGGCCTGGGACAATGTGCAGACTAAGGGGGTAACCATTCTCGGGAGATGCAATAATGTGGTCTCAGCTCAGTACTATGAGTGGTCCCATGCCCGGGCTCAAATTACTGGAATGCCCTTCACTATTGAAGATGTTCCTGGACCTTCCACAGCACCACCTCCAGCAACTGTCAGCTTAGAGGAGTTTGAGAAATTGAAAGAAAGAAATGAGAATCTGACTCAGGCTCTAGAGAAGACCCTCTGGGAGAGGAGTGATGGTCGCTTGGACATTGAGAGGTTAGAAAAGCTAAAGGTGGAGCATCTAGCCAAGATTAAGAAGTCAGAGGATTACATTAAGAAGTCTAGGGCTGGAGAACAGATCTTGAAGAATGCCTGCAAAGAGGCCCAATTCCAGAGAGCTAGGACTGATTTGTATCTGAAGGAGAGTCAGGCTAGGTGGGTCAGGATCACCGAAGCCCGTACTCAGGAGGATAAAAGGACTCAGGATAAGATTGAGCAGCTGGAAGCTAGTGCAAAAGAGCAACAGGAAGCCCTGGCAGCAGCCCAGAGAGAGATCTCAGAATTGAAGATTAGAGCTGGTATAAAGAGGTCAAAGGACCGGAGTCAACACAAGAGGCTAACTGCAGCTGTTACTACCAGGAATCTCCTTATCAGGAACCTTACAGAGCGTCCAGTTGATCCTGTGACTGAAGCACTTCTCAAGGAAGTTCAGGAGGATGAGTTTGGTCTTGGTGTCTGACTATTTGCTTGTTGTTGCTTTCATTTTCATTGTACTCTTATTTTCTTTATGTTGTATTTTTGACCCCTCAGAGGGCATGCTTTGTAAACAAACTATGTACCATTTACTTTTTGTAATATATGTGTGGGTTTGTTTATCTGAGTTTCTTCAAGCAGCATCAAAAGCATCTTCCTCAAAGGGTCTGGAAAGGTCAAAACCAAGTGCCAAGCCGGATACCTTGGATACAAATAAGCATACTGCATTGCATACTAACCTTTTGTTTTGTTTTGTAGGTTTTTGTTTTATTGATACTAACTCTGTTGTGACTTCAGGAACTATTGCTCGACGTCGGGTGTTTCCACTCAACCGTCCACACAAATATCCAACCCGCAACAACCTTCCGGGCATACAAATGGACCAAGTACAGCAGGACCTTACAGAGGTCAGGACTCAAATGGCCAATGAAAGGCTAGAAATGAGGAATCAGATGACACAGTTTATGGAGGTGATGAATAATATGGCTCAAAGCCAAGAGAGGTTAAGAGCACTGGTAGAGGGGAGGAATCAGGAAGACCCTCATCCAGGGACTGCTGGGACAAGCAACAATGAGAGAGTTCAACCCCATGTTAATCCTCCAGTCTATGGACCCCACCTGCATCCAGAGATCAACATCCCTGTTAATGTGCAAGGGACTGCCACTGTAGGTAGAGTGCTGCAAAAAGACCCCCAGGAAGATCAATTCACAGTGATGGGAGCTAGGGAGGAAGCCTATGACAGAAGGCTAGATGAGATTGCTGAGAAACTGAGGTCCCTGGAGTCCCAGAATTCTTTGGGCTTTGATGTTATGGACATGGGTCTAGTGGACGGGGTTAGGATTCCCCACAAATTTAAACCACCGTGCTTTGAGAAGTACAACGGAACTTCCTGTCCCCGGACCCATTTACAATCTTTTCTGGGGAGGCTGAAGGCATATACCATGGACGAAAAGCTATGGATGTTTTATTTTGAAGATAGCTTAACAGGAGCTTCAAGGGAATGGTACTCTCACCTGACTAGAGCAACCATTAGATGCTGGAAGGACCTGGCTGAGGCCTTTATCAGACAGTATCAGTACAACTTGGATATGGCTCCCAACAGGACCCTCCTGATGGGAATGTCACAATCATCCAGGGAAAGCTTCCGAGAGTACGCTCAGAGGTGGAGACAGCATGCTGCTGCTGTCCAGCCACCCATGTCAGAGAGGGAGATGGCTGATATGTTTATGAACACCCTCCAAGGGACATACATTGACAGGCTGGCTGCCTTTTCTTCCACTAGCTTTGCTGATGTGGTCATAGCCGGGGAAAGAATTGAAAGCCTATTAAAGATGGGTAAGATTTCTGACAACGGTGCAAGCTCGTCCAGCAACCCAAGAAAGCCTTTTGTAGGCCCAAGAAGAACTGGTGAGACCAATGCTATCCATACCAGCAGGGGCAGACCCCAATATGTTCATAGGTCTGTGGCAGCAGTCGCCATTCCCGCTCCAATTCATCCTCAACCAGCTTACCAACCACAGCAACAAAATTACTAGCAACAAACTCAGTATCCTCCTCAGAGAAATTATAACAACAACAACACCAACAACAGCAATCAGCAAAGACCATTTCAACAGAGACCCTCTCAGGCCAATAGGGTGATCGATCCGATCCATATGCCCTATGCCACATTATTGCCACAACTCTTAAAACTCAACCTAGTTGAGCTAAGGACATTGGCACCTCCAGATCCTGCCAGTCTGCCCAGAAATTATGACGCCAGCGCCAGATGTGCTTTTCACTCAAATGCACCTGGCCACAGTACAGAGAAGTGCAGAGCTTTGCACATGAAAGTGCAGGATTTAGTGGATTCCAAAGCTCTAAACTTTGCACCACCACCAAATGTTAACAAGAACCCTATGCCACACCACGGAGGACCCCGAATCAATGCTATTGAAGAGGATAAGTCGTTTTACTTGATAACCAGTGTGGGTCAAATTCGGACACCCTTGGTGGAGATTAAAGCTCAACTCCTCGAATGTCAAATGTTCCCGGGATGTGAGCTAGGATGTGCTTATTGCAACATTTCAGTGAATGGATGTGATAACTTGAGGGATGGCATAGATGGTCTCATCCAGAGTGGCCTGCTTCAAATCACAACATCAATACCTACCAATCCAGCAATCTCCTTAACAACGGTTCCCGAATCTTCTACAACTGCAACAACCATTGTTCCAAACAATTCTTCAATTTCATCAGCAAATGCTTCATCTGTTACTTCAATGGACCAGATATCAGCAAACATCCCTTCTACAACTTCAGCACCCCTTCATTCAGAGTCTCCTACAACAGCAACACCCATCCATTCAACAGTGTCTCCTACAACATCAGCAGCAAACAATGAAAGTGTCTCAACAGTTACAATTTATTATGATCTTGCCAATGATTCTGCCTACAACTCACAAAATGCCACTCCTATCAGAGCACCAGTCACAATATACTATGATCCACAGACTATCATGGTCCCTTCTGCAGCTGCCATCAGTCCAGTCACTATCACAGTGCTTGGGCCAGTACCTTATGAAAGCAGTAATGCCATCCCTTGGCATTACGGCTCTGATCTATACTGCGAAGGACAGAAAATCACTCTTGAATCATCAACTTCTTCACCACAAATAGACAATGTGGGGGGAGGCGGAGGCTTCACTCGAAGCGGACATCTCTTTGCCCCGCAAATTCAAAGACCCACTGCTGAAGCAGAAGCTGCTGCCAAGGCAAAAGGGAAGAGCATGGTGCAAGAAGAACAAATTGTTAAAGAAGCTTTGAAAACACCTTTTGATCAGGAAGTTGATGAATTCATGAGAATCATCAAGAAAAGTGATTACAAGATAGTGGACCAGCTTCACCAGACGCCTTCCAAGATCTCCATTCTATCATTGCTTATGTGCTCCGAGGCTCATCGGAACGCACTACTAAAAGTCTTGCACGCAGCTTATGTGCCAGAAGAGATCACCGTCAATCAGTTGGAAGCTGTGGTTGGAAATGTTAATGCTAGTAATGGACTAGGATTTACCAACACTGATTTGACTACGGAAGGCCGCAATCATAACAAAACTTTGCACATTACCATGGAATGTAAGGGTGCAGTTCTTTCCCATGTGCTGGTAGACACAGGATCATCCCTCAATGTCTTACCTAAGAAAGCCCTTGTGAAGCTGGAGTATGAAGGATTGGCGTTACGTCCCAGTAACTTGGTAGTGAGAGCTTTTGACGGCTCTAAGAGATTAGTTCTGGGAGAAATTGAGTTGCCTATAACGATTGGCCCACAAACTTTCAAAACAACCTTCTACGTGATGGACATTCAGCCTGCCTACAGCTGTTTGTTGGGTAGACCATGGATTCATGCCGCTGGTGCAGTTACGTCTACCCTTCACCAGAAGTTAAAATTCGAGTGGGAGGGCCAAATCGTTACTATTTGTGGAGAGGAGGATATTTTTGTTAGCCATCTGGCTACATACAAATACATTGAGATGGATGGGGAGATCCACGAAACGATGAGTCAAGGGTTTGAGGCCCTGAATATTAATGAAACCTCCGCTGTACTTGGGACTTCCATGACATCCTATCAACAGGCCCGGAGGGTTGTGGAAGAAGGGAATGCTCAAGGCTGGGGCAAACTGTTTCCTGTGGAGAAGAAAGAGGATAGATTTGGGTTGGGTTACAAACCAACTCAACAAGATCAAGCAGAGGCTGCCAAGAAGCCCAACTTTGTTAGTGGGGGAATGCTCACCCCTGATGTTGTCAACAACTTGGAAGATGAGTCGGAAGATGAACGCAACCTGGAAAGCTGGATTCGTCCAAGGATCCCGGGGAGCCGTATCTCAAACTGGTCTTCCCAGGAAATTATAAGGGTTACTCCTGCAGAGTAATTATTATTTCCTGTATATTTTAAGCATGCATCAAGTCTTGCATCTTGCCCAAGATGACAAGACTCATTTTGTAATCGGGCCATCTGTAATTTTTATGCAACAAGATTAATCAATGAAATATCAGACATCTTTTGCAAACGAGTCTTTTTTCTTTTCCGCTCACTGTTTTTCCATTTTTCTTTTTGTACAAAAAAATAAATGGCAATGTTTTCAAAATGACAACTTCATTTCACTTTTCTAAAACAAGATTAAAATCAATCACTAAAATGAACAAACTGAACCCTTGCAGAGAGTGCCTTCCAGACCGCACCGACAACAGCACGGCTATGACTTCGTATGACTTTGACAATCCGATCAATCAAGCTGATGAAGGGGTTGAAGAAGATTACAAGCTTCCTGAAGAGCTAGCCAGGTTGTTAAGACAAGAGGAAAAGGTTATCACTCCTCATCAGGAGGAGGTAGAAACGATTAATCTTGGTACAGATGAAGACGTGAAACAGGTTAAGATCGGGGCCTGCTTATAAGACTCAGTGAAGAGACAACTGATTGACCTGCTTCAAGAATATGTGGATGTGTTTGCTTGGTCTTATCAAGACATGCCAGGGTTGGACATCGACATTGTTATGCACAAGCTGCCTTTGAGGGAAGACTGCCCACCGGTCAAACAGAAACTGCACCGTACTCGCCCAGACATGGCAATGAAAATCAAAGAAGAGGTACAAAAGCAGTGGGACGCCGGGTTCCTTGCTGTAACTAGCTATCCGCCGTGGGTTACTAACATTGTGCCTGTTCCAAAGAAAGATGGCAAGGTAAGGATGTGTGTTGACTACCGGGATCTGAACAGAGCCAGCCCAAAAGATGATTTCCCATTACCTCACATTGATGTATTGGTTGATAATACGGCTCAGTTCTCGGTATTCTCCTTCATGGACGGATTTTCAGGATACAACCAGATCAAAATGTCACCTGAAGACATGGAGAAGACAACTTTCATCAAACCCTGGGGCACGTTCTGTTACAAGGTGATGCCATTCGGATTGAAGAATGCTGGTGCAACATATCAACGGGCTATGGTAACATTATTCCATGATATGATCCATAAAGAAATCGAGTGTTATGTGGATGACATGATTGCCAAGTCCCTCACAGAAGAAGACCACCTGGTAAATCTGCTGAAATTATTCAAGCGTCTGAGGAAGTACCAACTGAAGCTGAACCCTAACAAGTGCACATTCGGGGTGCGATCTGGTAAGCTGCTGGGTTTTATTGTAAGCGAGAAAGGGATTGAAGTGGACCCTGATAAAGTCAAAGCCATTCAGGAAATGCCTGCACCGAAAACTGAAAAAGAAGTTCGAGGGTTTCTAGGTAGATTGAACTACATCTCAAGGTTCATATCTCACCTTACAGCAACCTGTGAGCCCTTGTTCAAGCTGTTAAGAAAAGAACAGACGGTCAGGTGGAATGAAGACTGCCAGAGGGCTTTTGACAAGATCAAAGAATACCTGCAAGAGCCACCAATCCTTATGCCTCCAGTTGAAGGAAGACCTCTGATAATGTACTTGACAGTATTAGAAGAGTCGATGGGGTGTGTGCTGGGCCAGCATGACGAGTCTGGTCGAAAAGAGTATGCAATTTACTACCTAAGCAAAAAGTTTACCGACTGTGAACAACGTTATTCACTGCTCGAGAAAACTTGATGTGCTTTAGCGTGGGCTGCTCGCCGACTGAGATAGTATATGTTGACCCACACTACTTTATTGATCTCAAAAATGGACCCAGTTAAGTACATTTTCGAGAAACCAGCTCTTACCGGACGGGTTGCAAGATGGCAAATGATCCTCACAGAATATGACATTCAGTACACATCTCAGAAAGCCATCAAGGGCAGTGTATTGGCTGAATATCTTGCTGAGCAACCTATTGATGACTACCAACCTATGAGATTTGACTTCCCTGATGAAGACATCATGTTCATAAAAGCGAAAGATCATGAAGAGCCTATTCACACTGAAGGGCCTGACCCAGAAGAAGAATGGACTATGATGTTTGATGGGGCTGTTAATATGAATGGTCGTGGCGTTGGTGCAGTGCTCATTACACCTAAGGGAGTTCACATGCCTTTTTCGGCAAAACTCACCTTTAACTGCACCAACAACGAAGCTGAATACGAAGCTTGCATTATGGGTCTTGAGGAAGCCATTGACCTCAGGATCAAAACATTGACTGTATTCGGAGATTCAGCTTTGGTAGTTAATCAAACCAACGGCAAATGGTACACTCACCAAGAACATCTGATACCTTACAGGGATTATACAAGGAGGTTATTGACTTTCTTTACAACAATCAAGCTTGAGTATATCCCTCGGGACGAGAATCAGTTTGCAGATGCCCTGGCTACCATTTCATCTATGATCAAAGTTCAAGCTCCCAACTTTGTACCTCAGATTTCAGTGTCCAGACTTGACAGACCGGCATATGTGTTCGCAGCAGATGTTGTTAAAGATGATAAGCCTTGGTTCCATGACATTAAGTGCTTCTTGGAGGATCAAACATACCCACCTGGGGCATCTTCCAATGATAAGAAGACTTTAAGAAGGCTTGCTGGCAGTTTCTTTCTGAACACTGATGGTTCCCTATACAAGAGAAACTTTGATATGGTACTCCTCAGATGTGTTGATAGAACAGAAGCAGACTTGTTGATGCATGAAGTGCACGAAGGATCCTTTGGTACCCATGCTGGAGGAGATGCCATGGCTAAGAAGTTGCTAAGATCAGGCTATTACTGGATCACAATGGATGCGGACTGTTGTGCCTACGCCAGAAAATGCCATAAATGCCAGATTTATACGGATAAGGTGCATGTGCCTCCCAACCCTTTGGATATAATGTCTTCACCCTGGCCCTTTGCCATGTGGGGCATTGATATGATCGGCAAGATCGAGCCGACTGCTTCGAATGGCCACAGATTCATCCTGGTCGCCATTGACTATTTCACCAAGTGGGTTGAAGCAGCCTCATATGCAAATGTTACAAGACAAGTGGTAGCCCGATTTCTGAAGAGAGATATCATCTGTCGATACGGAGTTCCCGAGCGAATCATTACTGATAATGGTTCCAACTTAAACAACAAAATGATGGCTGAGCTGTGCCGGGACTTCAAGATCCAACACCACAATTCTTCTCCTTACAGGCCAAAGATGAACGGCGCTGTTGAGGCAGCTAATAAGAATATCAAGAAGATTGTGCAGAAGATGGTAGTCACATACAAAGACTGGCATGAGATGCTACCGTTTGCCTTGCATGGGTACCGCACGTCAATCAGAACATCCACTGGGGCAACACCGTATCAGCTTGTGTATGGTATGGAGGCAGTCCTACCTGTTGAAGTTGAATTACCTTCCTTGCGAGTACTGATGGATGTTAAGCTGAACGAAGCAGAATGGGTCCGGTCCCGATACGAACAACTGAGTCTGATTGAAGAGAAAAGATTGGCTGCAATCTGCCATGGGCAGTTGTATCAGAAAAGAATGAAGAGAGCCTTCGATCAGAAAGTCAGGCACCGAGAGTACCAAGTGGGAGATCTTGTGTTGAAAAGAATCCTCCCTCCTCATACAGACCACAGGGGCAAATGGACTCCAAACTATGAAGGACCATTCGTGGTAAAGAAAGTTTTCTCTGGTGGAGCACTGATGCTCAGCACCATGGATGGTGAAGATTTCCCGTCCCCTGTGAATTCAGATGCAGTTAAAAAATACTTCGCATAAAAATGACCCGCTGGACACAAAAACAGAATGTAAGTTCAGGCAAAAATAGGGCATCCCGGCAAGTCAAAAACAGAATAAAAGACTTGGGCAAAAATAAGGGAAATAAATAAAAAAAATTTACACCTGCTGAGTTGAAAAGCTGCATTGGACAGCTCAGGCAAAAATGGGTATCCCGATGGATTGAAAACCCGAAAGGGCGATCCATGCAAAATAAGGGAATAAGCGAACGACTGCATTCTGAATTCGTCTGTATCACTTACAACTTGGTAGGCTTCGAAAGGGTCAAGCTTCTGTCAGAATCAGCCTTCTTCAGAATGCAAGACGAGAAGAACGTCAAAAGTCATACGAGTCATAGCGGGAGGGAAGCTCCTTGAAGTGTCGTCGACATTGCCAGCATTTTGTTTCTCAATTTGTAACAATCTCCTCATTTCAGGAGATATGTTTCTTTGACTGTATCTTGCCAATTCAGGGCACATGAATTAATAAAAACAGATTTTTCAATCACACAATGTCTCGTATATTTTACTTGCAAAAGAATGTCTGATACCTTAATGAAAACTGTTGCATGAATATAGATGTTTATTTTCAAAAATAAAAAAAATATACGTGCTCGCAGGAAATATACTTACTCCCGGGAGTGTCTGAACTCCTATAACGGAATCCGGTAAGAGATGCCTCGGGATTACTTGTGCGTTTCTCTGTCTTTGCAGGATTGCAGGTATCCAAAAGCGCAACATGGGGCATGAAAGCTTCACCCCAGCAAGCTGGCAAATCAACACTCACTCAGTCTTAGCACTCAAGGCGTTTTCTCCCCAGCTGAGTTGCCACTTGTTGCTTCTCCCAGCCGAGTTGCCAATCATTCTTCCTCAGTCAAGTACAAAAGCCAGGGAACCATCTCCCCACAAAGTATCAGCCTCTATCCAGAAAAGCAACGCACGAAGGAATCACAACAGAGTGAAGAAAGCTTCTACAAACCCCAGCTGGGTCCTTCATTTACGGGAATAGGTCTATCATTGCCCCATTTCCCCAAGCAGAATCATTTCATCAGATCTACCAACGATCTCATCCCCAGCTGGGATGTTCACTTCAACAGATCGACCAGGGATCTTCACGGCAACGGGATCCGAATCCCGGATTTGTTTTCCTTTGCATAGTCATAGCATTCGCACCATATTCACCAAACAAAGCGTAGCATTCCGTCTTAATACGGAGCATTACGGCAAAAATCAAACATATAGCATAATCATAAGTCATGGTCTGAATCAGACACTTGTGAATAATAGCAACCCGTCAACAATATACAGAATACCCCCCAGATTCCCCAGCAAAAGCAGTTGCCTCACATTCACCAATACGAATACACCCTCCTTGTGGCACTCGTCCGTGTCATCACTCCCCAGTAAAGTCGCCCGAGATTCTCTTTACAAACAAACACTTGTATAGTACATATACTTCTTGACACCCGTCCGTGTCATATCCCCAGCAGAAAGCCAAAGTATCCCCTTTGCACTCACAGATACAGATATATATAACTTTCTTGACACCCGTCCGTGTCACGTTTCCCAGCACATTCTCTCAAACACTTTGTATACCATATACTTGTTTATACTATACTCCTCTCCTTTTGACACTCCTCTGTGTCACTCTCCCCAGCAGGTGGAACACTCATACTCATGTTACTTATACAGATACTCGTCCGTATCTTGTATACACCATTTACATCCCCTCAGATTCAACACTCGTCCGTGTTCTTTGTTAACCAGTTGGTACTCGTCCGTACCATCATCTCAGAACATGCGTCAAGCGTTTGTTTCTACCTGATACTCGTCCGTATCATAGTCTTAGGGATGCTCGTCCGCATCTTTAATCCATACACTGTGTCAAACACTCATGTCCTCTTGTATTTAGACACTCGTCTGTGTCTGCTTTTCCCCAGAAGAGTCCCCTCAGATTCAACACTCGTCCGTGTTCTCTGTTAACCAGTTGATACTCGTCCGTATCATCATCTCTGAACACGTATCAGTATTTGTTTCTACCCGATACTCGTCCGTATCGTAGTCTTAAGGATGCTCGTCCGCATCTTTAATCTATACACAAACATCTAAACACTTATACCTTTTATTTCTTGGATGTAAACACTCGTCCGTGTTTATCATTCCCCAGTAAAGCAGAATTTTCTTCTTATCTGACATTCGTCCTATGTCATGATAAACCCGGAGAGCAGCCGTACCCTGCTAGGTGGTCGTCCTCCACCTCTTGATGATCGTCCTTCATCATGCTCGTTCGATGGCCGTCCCCATCGTTGACCTTTTTATCCGACATTCGTCCTATGTCGTGATATATTTAGCAGCCGTCCCCTGCTAGGTGATCGTCCTTCACCCTTTTGATGATCGTCCTTCATCATTTTATCCAATGGCCGTCCCCATTGTTGATTTTGGTTATCTGACGTTCGTCCTACGTCATGATAAACCTTGAGAGCAGCCGTCCCCTGCTAGGTGGTCGTCCTCCACCTCTTGATGGTCGTCCTCCATCATGCTCATCCGATGGCCGTCCCCATCGTTGACCTTTTATCCGGCATTCGTCCTATGTCGCGATATTTTCGGCAGCCGTACCCTGCCAGGTGGTCGTCCTCCACCTTAGATGACCGTCCCTCATCTTAACCCTTACAGAGCAGCCGTCCCCTGCTAGGTGATCGTCCTTCACCTTTGATGACCGTACCTCATCATCTGTTTATTTCATTTATTCTTTAACCCGATGGCCGTCCCCGTCGTGGTCCGTTTTCCCTGTTAGCCCGATGGCCGTCCCCATCGTTGGTTACTTTGCTTTATGAACTTGATGGCCGTCCCCGTCATGTTTCATTTAATCCCCGGAGAATCTTACAGCTTTATTTGATGGCCGTCCCCATCATAATTCATATCCCCAGCATGATGGCCGTCCCCGTCATTGCTTTATTTCCCGCACTTTTCCCAACATGTCGGCCGTCCCCGTCATTGCTCTTTACCCAGCAGTCGTCCTCTGCTCGACGGTCGTCCTCCGTCGCCCATACTTTACAATATACTTTATTTTCTTTTACAATCTATATCCTTTTTCTTCTTCATTCTGTGAGTGCAAATTTTGGACTGTCTTTGGTATTCAACCACAAGTTATCTTGTTGGCCGGTTAAGTCGTCGCTTACATCCTGCACATCTAACTCATGTTTGAATAGGGGCAGCTGTAAACACCCCAAATTTGCCCTCACCCATTCACACCATGGCTTGTGATCTCCTCATATGCATAAACTCAATCATAGCATCTCATATCACATTTTTTGATTCACTGCATAGATTCTAAGTCATCTGCATCTAGGGTTTGTGATTTGAGCAATCCAAGAGCTTCTTGAGCCACTCCAAAGGCCATCAATCACTTCAAAGGGGTCCATGTGTGTTCAAGTATCATATCACATCCTCTCAAAGTCAAGAATGTCAAAAAATCACAAGAACTGAGAATGGTATGGAAGCAGAGCCAGGTTTGACTACACAGATGACCTAAAATTAGGGTTTTGGTTTCAGAGGCCATAACTCCAAATTTTTTGGTCATTCTTGTTTCTATTGGTCTCTATATGGTATAGGGAGTATGCATATCAATTTTCATGAAGAAATTCCATGGGGAAGTCATTTGATCAAGAGTTGACTTTTCAAGCAAGTCAGTGCAAAATCAAGGCATCTGAGGCCCCCAATGACCCAACCAAAGGGTGTTCTTCATCATTTTGATTGTATATGATCTTTATTTGATCATGGGAGAGGTTGGAAGTTCACAAAATTGAGAAATTACAAGTCTTTTGCAAAGTTGACTTTTTGGGCAAGTTTGACATTTAATGAAAATGCCATTTTAGGCAACTTTTTCAACCTTTATTTTTTGATTCAAAAAAGCTTCAAATGGAAAAACTTTGGTCATGAAAGTTGTAGAATAGATCTTTCCCTTTTCAAAAAGTACAAGAACATGACCTAATTCATTTTGGATCAAAAGTTATGGCTTGTCAAAGTTGGCTAAAATCACAAAATTTAAAGTTGTCTACCAAAGAGGCATTTTGCAAAATGACTTGATCAAGTGCTCTAAAGACCTCAAATGTGTACAATTTCTTTACAACATACACACATGACCTCTAAAGATCAGAATTGGCCAAAGAACTTGACACTTTGATGCATTGAAATTCATGAAATCTCAAAGGAACCAAATTTGAACCAACTTGCAAGACTCATCATAAGCTACAAACTACTTGCTGCCTTGCCTCTAAACTTTTGTCACAACATTCCTTGATTCAAGCTGAAATCAACCATTCTCCTATCACAATCTCACACTTGCCCATACCTCAAGTACACCTAGACTTGACTTTTTGCAAAAACCCCCATACCAATCACAACAGTCCACACCAACTCCTCTGACCTCTCTAGTTGTGATAAGTGGACCAAAGCCAGCATAACACACAAGACACACAAGCCTGAAACAGATCATAAGCCATAGTTCATGAAACTCACCTCATATGCAAAACCATTTGAAACTCACAGCACAAGCATCAAACACAAAAACCAACTTCACAAACAATCTCAACATTCATCCCTGATCACAAAGCACCCATCACCATTGCCTTAAACCCCCAGAATCACAAATACGATTCTCACCTCACCTTGAGCAGAACCTCTGCCATTTTCCAAACTAGCCATTGCAAACTTCAAACAAACCTTGCAAGCTTCTTAGGAGGATCAGTGGAGTAGATTTGAGCCAAAGAAGCAGCCTGAAAGCTCTGGAATCGAAAGCTCCATTTCAGGTATCGTCCAAGAACTTTTTTTCCAGAAATTGATTTTTAAGTTTCTAAGTTGTTCTTCATGATTTGCTGATCACTCTGATGTTCTTGGTTTTGAAAATGGTTGAGAAATAAGCATTTAATCTTGCTCTGAAACTTTTCTGACCTAAAAATGTTTGCTTTCGATTCATGCGATTAGTGAAAGAGAAATGAGTTTTGGGTGGGGGTTTTGATTCAGTGAAGTGTGGGAATGATTTCTGGGTTGTTGGTTTTTATTTTTGTGAAGTTTTGAGGGTTTTAGGGATTTTCAGGTGGGAGTCCCACCGGAGAAGACGACCGGAGGTCTTCTCCGGCCACCTGAAAATAATTAGGGCTAATCCCTGTAATTAATTGTAGTTTGAATTCTGAGCGTTGGATGAGTTGACTTGGTCCATTCCCGCGCGTGCTCAATGGCCTGGATTGCTTCACTTAGCCCTAATCCACGTCATTATCTTTTTTAATTCAGTTTAATTAATTTAAATAGGATTTAGCTCAGTTTGAATTGTGGCCTTTGGATTGCGCGCGCAGTCAACAATTTATTTCCCAGATTCAATCCTGGCCTCTCATTCAGCATACTTCCATTTATTTCATTTTATTTTTCATTTTATTTCATTTAATTTGTACATTTATTTAAAAATAGCAAAACCTCTTTAAAAATTCTGAAAATTTTTATATAAACTTTTATTAATTTTCAGAAACCAAAAACATTTTTTATTTTTATTTTTTGCATTAAAAAATATTTTTAAATCATTTAAAAGTTTATTTTTAATTAATTAATGAGAATTAATTAATTAAAAATACTTTTAGGTATTTAAAAATCACAAAAAAATTCATGAAACCTTCATAACCATTTAGAAACATTGTACAACCCTCAAACCAAATTTCTTTTTTGATCTTGATGTCTTTTGAGAATTTTTCATGGAATTAAAATCATTTAAAGGCATTATTTTGATCCAAACTTCAAAAAATCATTTCTGCCTAACCATTGAGAGTTGGACTTTGATTCTTTTTGCATTGTGTTTTGCACATCATGTAGTTTGTGAGATTAAATTGGCATGATTTGATCTTTCATTTTTAATTTGTTTGACATTTTTTCTTGTTAAGGTACCCAAAAACCCTAGAAAACTTAGGAAATTCATAACCCTGATTAGGTTAAGAGTTGGAACCTCTCCTTTGGGCAGTGAGTTAGTATAGGTTTAGGGATCCTTTGAATGCATTTTCAATTTTTTATCTTGATGTTTGCTTCTGATTTTGGTTTTTGTTTGAGGCATTAATCATAAACCCTAATTTGGGTTTCCTTTTGCATCCATCTTGCATTTGCATTCATACCTTGACTTGCCATAGCATTTTGTGCATCCATTTGATTCATTTGACATCTTAAGACATATTGTAAACATGTTTGATCATTGCATCTTGCATTTGCCATGTTGTATGCCGGTTGCACTTCATAACTTTTCATGTATGATCATGGTTCCTAACTTGCTTCATTTGCATCCATAAGTTTGTATGATCATCCCCATGCTTTGTTTCATGTTTGCACCTTCTCATAGCATCATTATCATCCCATATATGCTTCTGGTTTTGATTCTCATCATGTCATTTCATTTCATTTTGCATTGCATTGCATTCCTTTCACTAACTTTTCAGGTGGTAAGTAATTTTGAGAAGTGAATTTGCCTTCACTTCTCACAACTTCTTTTCATCTCTTTTATGCATCCATGCTGCATTTTGTTTTGTGTTTGAGATTGAGCTTGCTCATTCTTCTTCTTCTTACTTTCTTTCCTCAAGTGACTTGACTTCTTGAATGAAGCAAGTTACTTTGCTTTCTCCCTGATCCTTTCATCTGCTTCCTGGTGGTTCCATTGAAGACTTCTCTTGCAAACTTCACAAACCTTAGGAACAACCAAGCATGACAATGATTAGGGTTTTGATTAGTCCCCCATTTAGTTTTTACCTTTGTGTCTCCATGAGTCTTCTCTTCTCATCTCATAATCAGGGACTAAACCCTAAAGGCTTTAAGGCTTTGTGATTAAGCTTATGCCTGCATCCTTCTATTAGGATGGAGTGTATAACTTTAATCCTAAGTGTTAAACCCTTAATGTGTTTACATCCCTTAATCAATTTACTTAATAATCATCAAGACATCAAGCTTGTAACTTGGGCCTTGCATTAGGGTTCTAATTCTTCCTTAATTGGTTAAGAAGGACTAACCCTAATGTTAATGGACAAGTTCCCCTCAAGTTGTCTTACAAATCATAAAACTCACTTCATCATCATACCATTAATTAAAATCCACTTAACCAAAGGCTTGTTTTGTCATGAGTTTAATCCCTAATCATGGATTAAGTTGAGGAGCTTTCCTCAGCTTAAACATTCTCATCTATCATCCTTCTATTAGGATGGTGTAATGAGTCTGTTTAATCCTTGATTATGGCTTAACCTCATTACTTAACACTAAACAAAAACACCAAAAACATCTAAATAATCACAAGTAGGTTAATGATCTTAATCCTACATCAAAGGTGATTAAGTGTGAGAAGCTGACTTCACACTTAAGGTATTCTCATTACCCCTAATCAGAGGAAAGATGTGATGAGTTTACTAAATCCGTTGGTTTAGGCTTAAGCTCATTAACTTATGACAAACTCTAAAAAGCAATAAAAGACTGAAAACTCAAAAACAAACAATAATCGTCTCCTTCGGGATTCTTTTCTCATCTCATTCACTCATAAACGAGAACTTGATTCTTTCGTCTAATGCAAGACAGTTTGCACCTGAGCCAGACAGGTCATACACTTGAGCATAGGCAAGCAAGCAGTTCATCAGTCAGTTCACCTTTCAGTCTCTTTGGGTCGAACTACGGTGTTCTGACTTCCTCATTGCACGAGAGGATACGTAGGCATAACTTAACAGTTATCGAACAAAAGTTTCTGTATATTCCCCCTCTTTCAGCTTTATTCTTTAGCCTCATTATCTTGAGCACTTCACTCTTTCCTTACACTGACACTTCATTTGCACACTTTACACTTCTTTTACACAGACACCTGTACATCTTTTTCCAGCTCTTTTATACACAAATTGCACTGACACTACCCCTTTAAAACACAAATCTTTTAAGCGTGGATCCCGTCGAGTACGACGGACAATCTGGGTGCTAATACCTTCCCAGGTTGTAACCAACCCCCTTTCTCAGTCTCTCTGGTTCGCAACCGTCTTATCCATATCTTTCTAGGTCTATGCAGCATTACCTTTCCTCCGGGATAAAAATGCCTAGCTGGCGACTCTATTCATTCCTCGTGAGTTCACTCCTGTGTGTTCTCACATCCTCCCTTCGCCGACCGTTCGCGTCTGTACCTTTATCTGGGCCTATTCCCCATTTATCGGGAGCGACACCTATGTCATACTTCCTCGGCAAGTCAAAACACTCGTCTGTGTCCCTTGCTCAATCTTTTGGCACTCGTCCGTGTCTCACATGTATTTCCCCAGCAGATCAATACTTGTACATACTTATACAGAAGTCTTTGATACTCGTCTGTATCTTGTATATATCACCTCCTCAGCAGATCAACACTCTCCTGTGTTCCTTGCTTACCCGATTGATACTCATCCATGTCATCATCCTTAAACACGTGTCAGCGTTTGTTTTTACCGATACTCGTTCGTATCATGGTTCTAAGGATGCTAGTCCACATCTTTGGTCTATACACACTGTCAAACACTTATACCTTTTATTTTAAAGCATAAGCACTCGTCCGTGTTTACATCCCCACAGAAACAAAACAACTTTTTTTATCCGGCATTCGTCCTATGTTGTGATAAAGAGCAGGCCGTCCCTTGCTAGGTGATCGTCCTTCACCTTTGGATGACCTTCCCTCATCCCTTCCCCAGTGGAGTCCCTATTGTTGGAACCTTCTATCTGACATTCGTCCTATGTCGCTATATTTGTGGAAGCTGCCCCCTGCCAGGTGATCGTCCTTCACCTTATGATGACCGTCCCTCATCATTCCATCCGATGGTCGTCCCCATCGTCGATCTTTTTATCCGGTATTCGTCCTATGTCACGATAATTCCCCAAGAGTAGACGTCCCCTCCTAGGTGATCGTCGTTCACCTCTTGATTATCGTCCTTCATCATGCTTGTCCGATGGTCGTCCCCATCATTGACCTTTGCTATCCGGTATTCGTCCTATGTCGTGATAAGAGCAGGCTGTCCCCTGCTAGGTGATCGTCATTCACCTTTTGATGACCGTCCCTCATTATTATTTCATTTATTCTTTTACCCGATGGCTGTCCCCTTCGCGGTCTATTTACCCTTCAACCTGATGGTCGTCCCCGTCAGTACTTCCCTCATTCTTTTAATCCCCAGAGAATTTTATTTCCTTACCTGATGGCCGTCCCCGTCGCGGTTTCTTTATTTCCCAGCATGATGGTCGTCCCCGTCATTGCTTTACTTGCCGTTTTACCCATTAATCGTCCTCTGCTCGATGGTCGTCCTTCGTCATTTATACTTGATAAACATATTATGCTATCTGTTACAATTTATATCCCTTTTCTTCTTCTCCCCAATGAGTGCAAATTTCGTACTGTCTTTGGTATTCAACCACAAGTTATCTTGTTTGTCTGTTAAGCCAGACGCTTACATCCTGCACAACTAACTCATGCTTGAATAGGGGCAGCTATAAACACCCCAAATTTGACCTCACTTTTTCTCACACCATGGCTTATGATCTCATTTTGCATAAACATCTCATTGCATAAACAACTTCATCAAATTATTGCCTGACTGCACAGTTAGGGTTTTGTGATCAGATGAACCCAAGAAGTGGTCTGAGCCATCTCAATGGTCTTGAAACATTCCAAGGGGTCCATGAGGGGTCTATGGTCTTATTATATCTCCAAGGATGATTAGAAGTCACAAAATGTCAAAGGATTGCACATAAGTCCAGGCAGAGCTAGGGTTTTCCTACACAGATGACCAAAATTAGAGTTTTAGTTTCAGAGACCTTAATCTCAATTTTTTTGGCCATTCTTGTTTCTAATGGTCTTAATGTGTTATAAGGATCATGTGTACCAAATTTGATGAATAAATTCACTGTGAAAGTCATCTGATCATTGGGTAACTTCTTGAGCAAGTAAAGTCAAAATCAGGGCATCTGAGGCCTCCATCAAGGGTATCAAAGGGTCATCATCATCATTTTGAGTCTCTATGATCTTTGTTTGATCATTTAAGTGGTTATAAGTTCACAAAGTTGAAGAATTTTGAGCCAAATGCAAACTTGCTATTTTTGGAAATGACTTGTAATGGAAACTTTCCATTTTGGGAAAGATATTCAACCTATTCTTTCATGACCAAAAATGCTTCAAATGAAAAATCCTTGGACATGAAAGTTGTAGATTATGTCTTCCCATTTTCAAAAAGTACAAGAACATGTCTTGATTCATCCTAGAACTCAAGATATGGCCTTTCAAAGTTGGAAAAAATCCTATAATTTTCAAGTTCATGCCAAAGAGGGATTTTTGAAAAATCAAGTTTCAAGCCTTCAAATGACCTCTAATGCACTCAAATGTATCATAACATGTCAAAGCAACTTCTAAAGATCATAATTGGCCTTTGTACCAAGCATGTCCATGACTTATTTCTCAAGAAACTTCAAAGTTGCCAAATTGCATAAACCATGAAAACACTTGATCAAGGCCATCCAGCTGCATTCTATTGATCCAAACGCCATCCTTGATGCAAGCTGAGGCCAGACACCCCTTCAAACAAGCTTTGGCCCGTGCCATGCCTCAAGTACACATCCATGGACTTTTTTACAACTTTTCCCATACCAATCAAGTTATGCCACCACCCACTTTCTGATCAATCCCATTGGCCTATACTAACATCATGGACTTTTTTTTTTCATAAAACACATTGGCCTGAATCATCCCACAACTCAGGATTGCAAAAAAATCCCCAAAACCTTCATCTCTTCGAATCTGATCACACAAGCCACAAACCTCAAAACAAACTTCACCAATCATCTCCAAATGGTCCATAGAACACAAAGCACCCTTTAAAAAGCCTTGAAACATAGCCAAACAAAAACACGATTCCTGGTGCAGAGGAGATGCACCTCTCAAACCAAGCCACATAAACTTGTTCTAAGCATTGCAACATCATCATTGAGTTCATTGGAGGTGGATTGAAAAAAGAAAGAGGCCAGAAACCTCAAGGAGTAAAAGCTTCATCTCAGGTAGTTCATCCAAACTTTTTTTCCAAAAGCTTTATTTTATGTTTTAGAAATGTTCCCCATGCTCCCCTAATCACAGTGCACTTGTTGTTTTTGAAAATGGTGAAGGAATGAGCATGAACCGTATCTCTGAAATTTTTGACCTAAAAGAAGTTTGCTTCGATTCATGCTGGTTTTTAAAAATAAATAATTTTTGGTATTGGATTCTTGTTTAATGATGTTCATAGATCATTTCTGGAGATTTTGGTGAGGTTTCATGGCCTATGGTGGAAGTTGGGTTGAAGGGGTCGCCAGAGAAGATGACCGGAGCTTGCTCCGGTCACCTGAAAATGTTTAGGATTTAATTAGGGTTAGTTTTCCAGATTTAATGTGGACCCTTAGATCTGTTTTAATTATGTGCGTGAATGGCTAGGATTAGGTCATTAAAACCCTAATTTAATTAATTAAATAAAACCTGATTTAATTAATATAAATCAATTTAATTAGCCAGAATGAATCATGACCCTTCAAACACGCGCGCAGTCAACCCATCCCTCCATGTTTGAATCTGGACCATTGGATTTGCATACTTCTCATTTATTTTATTTTATTTTCATTTTATTGCATTTCTTTTGTTCAATTTATTTAAAATAGAAAAAATAATTAAAAAAATCCCATTTTCTGCATTTTTGTTTCAAATGTTTTTCTTTACCTATAAATATTTTTTATTTTGCTTTTTGCATTAAAAAAGTATTTTTAAAATATTTAAATGTTTTATTTAACTAATTAATTGATTTTAATTAATTAAATATGCATTTAAGTTTCTAAAAATCACCAAAAAATTCATGAAGCATTATTAAACATTTAGAAACATTTTCAAACTCACCATACTAATTTATTTTTAGGTTTGATCACATTTTCACAATTTTCTTTGAATTAGGGTTCTTAAATTTCACATTTTTTAACCCTAACTTGAAAAATTCATTTCTACCTAACCATGATGAGTTTGAACTTGATTCTTTTTGCATTGTTTTTCATATTGCATATAGTTTCTAGGTTATTTATGTCATATTTTTTCATTGAATTTTCAATTTGATTTGTATTTTCCCTTAAGAATCACCCAAAAACCCTAGTTAACTTAGAAATTTCATAACTCTCACTAGGTTAAGTTTCTGACCTTATCCTTTGGGTTGTGATCTTGTATGTGATTAGGGTTTGTTTGAGTTCAATTTAAAATTTGTATCATGATCAATGCTTCTGTTTTAGTCATATGCATCATGCTTGTTCATTAAACCCTAATTTTGCATCTTCATTTGCATTCTTCTTTGCATATCATGAACTTATGTATTTTTCATGCCACTCCATTCTTTTGTATATCATCTTAGACATATTAGGACATGTTTGAAACATTGCTTGATCATTGTTGCATCATTTTGGCATGCTTTGCATTCATTTTGTTTCATGAACTTCTATGTTTTTTCATGCTCCTAACATGCTTCATTTACACTCATTCTCTTGTATGATCATATACATGACATGTTTATGCCTTTGCATCATTTCATGCACCATTTTAATTGCATTTACACTTATGGTTTTGGTCTTTGCATCTTTATTCCTCTCATTTCCTTTTGCTTTGCATCTTATGCATTCATACTAACATTTTAGAAACTTTTGGTAAGTTATCTGGGAGGTGCATTTGCCTTCACCTCCCACCTCTTCTTTCCTTTGAATTTGCATCCCTTAATTGTCTTGGAGTGAAATTGCTTCACTTATGTTTCTCTTGCTCCTTTATTTTCTCCTAGGTTACTTATCTTCTTCAGGAAGTAAGTAACTTACTCTTCTTTCTCTTCTCTTTTCATCTGCTTCTCTTCCTTGGTGGCCTTAAAGATCTTTTTTCTTAAGCCTCAAAAACCATAGGATATCCAAGCATGATAATTTTTAGGGTTGTGTATAGTCTCCCCTAGTATTTTACCTTTGAGTCTCCTTGAGTCTCTCTTCTCATCTCATAATCAGAGGCTAAGCACTTAAAGCTTTAGGACTTTGAATTAGGGTTATGCCTGCATCCTTATCTTAGGATGGAGTGTATAACTTTAATCCTTAGTGTTAAACCTTTAATTTGTTTACACATCTTAATCAAAACACTTAATAATAATCAAGACATAAGCTTGTAACTTGGGCCTTACATTAGGGTTCCATCTCTTCCTTTTGGTTAAGAGGGACTAACCCTAGTGTTTAATGGACAAGTCCCCCTCAAGATAAGTCTTACAAACATAAAACTCATTTCTTAATCTCACCCTGTTAATTAAAATCCATTTAATAAAGGCTTGTTATATAATGAATTTAATCCCTAACCATGGATTAAGTTGAGGTGTCTTCCTCAGCTTAAGTGTTCTCATCTATCATCCTTCTCTTAGGATGGTGTAATGAGTTCACTAGTCTGTGATTAAAGATTAAACTCATTACTTAACACTAAACAAAAACCCAAAAAACATCTTAATAATCACAAGTAGGTCAATGATCTTAATCCTATATCATCATGGTAATTAAGTTGAGATGCGTATCTCACACTTAAGTAGGCTCATTATCCCTTATCAGGGAATATCTAATGAGTTTACAACCCTTGATTTAGGCTTAAGCTCATTATCTTATGCAAAACACCAAAACCAATAAAAAACTGAAAAACACAAAAACAAATAATAATCGTCTCCTTCAGGATTCTTTTCTCATCACACTCATTCTAAAAACGAGAACTTGCTTCTTTCGTCTAATGTAAGACAATTAGCACTCGATCCAGACGAATCATACAGTTGAGCATAGACAAGTAAGTAGTCCGAACAAAACCACTAAGTCTCTTTGAGTCAAACTACGGTGTTCTGACTTCCTCGTTGCACGAGAGGATACGTAGGAATAATTTAATAGTTATCGAACAAAAGTCTCTATGTATTCCCCCTCTTTCAACCTTCCTTTTTAAGCCTCAGTTCCTGAGCAATTCACACCTTTTGCACTGACACTTGTACTTTCTTTCCCTAGCTTTTGCACATAGATATCACATACACTTACCCCTTTTAAACACAATCTTGTAAGCGTGGATCCCGTCGGGTACGACGGACGATTTGGGTGCTAATACCTTCCCAGGTCGTAACCAACCCCGTTTCTCAGTTTCTCTGGTTCGCAACCGTCTTATCCATACCCTTCCAGGTCTATGCAGCATTACCTTTCCTTCGGGGTAAAAATGCCTAACTGGCGACTCTTTTCAACCTCAACCTCCAACATCGCCGACCGTTCGCGTCCGCACTAGAATGAAAATCTCGGGGAGCGACACAGGGAAGGACACTACTAGAGCAGTCCGTTTGATTAAAGGTACATGTTTTATTAATAGTACGCCTTTAGTTACTATTATTGATACGGGAACGACTCATTTGTTCATTTCTCTTGAGTGCTCTAAGCGTTTGAATTTGTTTATGTCTTCTTGGGGTGGTGAGATGGTTATTGAGACTCCTGCTTCAGGGTTGGTAACTACTTCTTTGGTATGTGTAAGTTGTTCTTTGACCATGTATGGTAAAGATTTTGTTAAGGATTTGGTTTGTTTGCCGTTGGAGGTTTTGGATGTAATCTTGGGTATGAACTGGTTGCAATTTAATCGAGTTCATATAGATTTCTATCATAAGTTAGTGAAGTTTCCTTCTTTGGATGATATTGAAGATGAGGGTTTCCTATCCACGAAAGAGTTGAAGAAACTTTTAGTGGACGAAGCTCAATTGTTTGGTTTGTTTGCATCATTGTCGGTGGAGAGTGAAGTGGAGCTCAGTGTGTTTCCAGTGGTGTGTAATATTACAGAAGTGTTTCCGGAGGATATTAAGGATGTACCGCCAGAAAGAGAAGTTGAGTTTTCTATTTATCTAGTTCCGGGTACTAGACCGATTTCGATGGCACCGTATCGTATGTCAGCATCAGAGTTGGTAGAGTTGAAGAAACAATTGAATGACTTGTTGGACAAGAGATTTGTAAGGCCAAGTGTTTCTCCTTGGGGTGCTCCGTATTGTTGGTGAAGAAGAAGGATGCGAGTATGCGGTTATGCATTGATTATCGACAGTTGAACAAGGTGACGATTAAGAACAAGTATCCACTTCCAAGGATCGATGATTTGATGGACCAATTAGTTGGTGCGCATGTTTTTAGTAAGATTAATTTGAGATCAGGATATCACCAGATTCGTGTGAAAAAGGAGGATATTCAAAAGACGGATTTTAGGACACAATATGGTCATTAAAAGTATTTCGTGATGCCATTCGAAGTTTCTAATGTGTCGGGTGTGTTTATGGAATACATGAACCGTATTTTTCATGAGTAGTTGGATCGTTTTATGGTTGTGTTCATCGACAATATTTTGATTTATTCTAAGTCTCAAGAGGAGCATGAAGAGCATTTAAGGGTTGTGTTACAGATTTTGAAAGAGAAACAATTGTATGCTAAGTTGTCAAAGTGTGAGTTTTGTTTGTCGAAAGTAAGTTTTCTTGGACATGTTATTTCCGATGGTGGTATTAGTGTTGATCCATCCAAGGTTGATGCGGTAATGCAATGGGAAGTTCCTAGATCGATTACAGAGATTCGAATCTTTTTAGGCTTGGCGGGTTATTATCGGAGGTTTATTGAGGGATTTTCAAAGTTGGCACTTTCGTTAACGCAATTGACTTGTAAGGGAGAAGATTTCATTTGATATATTCATTGTGAAGAGAGTTTCATTGAACTGAAGAGAAGGTTGACAATGGCTCTGATCTTGATTTTACCAAATCCGACGAAACCATTTGTGGTGTTTTGTGATGCTTTATTGTTTAGGTTAGGTGGTGTTTTGATGCAAGATGGAAAAGTTGTGGCCTATGCTTCAATAAAATTGAGAGTGCATGAAAAGAATTATCCTACGCATGATTTGGAATTAGCGGCTGTAGTGTTTGTTTTGAAAATTTGGAGGCATTGAAGTTTTTAGTGATCACGAGAGTTTGAAGTATTTATTTTATCAAAAGGAATTGAACATGAGACAAAGAAGGTGGTTAGAGCTTTTGAAGGATTATGATTTTGGTTTGAATTACCATTCGGGTAAGGAAAATATGGTGGCTGATGCTTTGAGTCGGAAGTTGTTACATATGTCCGCATTGATGATGAGAGAATGGAAACTTTTGGAGGATTTTAGAGACTTGAGTTTAGTTTGTGAAATGACGCTGAAAAGTGTGAGACTTAGTATGCTACATGTTACGAATGATTTTCTTGCAACCGTTTGTGAAAAGCAAAAGTTGGATTTGAAGTTTGTTGATTTGATGATGAATGAGAATGAGGATTTCAAGGTTGATAATTTTGGAGTTTTGAGATTTCGTGGTCGTATTTGTATTCTCGATGATGTGGAGTTGAAAAAGATGATATTGGAAGAGGGACACCGAAGTAACTTAAGTATTCATCCAGGAGCGAATATGATGTATCAAGATTTGAAGAAGATCTTTTGGTGGTCCGGGTTGAAGAGAGATGTAGCTCATTTTGTGTATGCATGTTTGACTTGTCAGGAGTCTAAGGTAGAACATCAGAAGCCTAGTGGTTTGATGCAACCGTTGGATATTCCGAAATGGAAATGGGATAGTATATCGATGGATTTTGTTACGGGATTTCCGAATACGCAAAGAGGTCATAATGCTATTTGGGTGATTGTTGATATGCTTACTAAATATGCTCACTTTGTTCCAATTGATATTAGTTATTCTTTGGAGTAGTTAGCCGAGATTTATGTTACTATGGTTGTGAAGTTGCATGGAGTTTCTAAGAGTATTGTATCAGATAAAGATCCTAGATTTACATCGAGGTTTTGGGAGAGTTTGCAAAAGGCTTTGGGTTCTAAGCTAAGATTGAGTTCGGCTTACCATTCGCAAACGGACGGTCAAACCGAGAGGACAATTCAATAGTTGGAGGACTTGTTGCGTGCTTGTGTGCTAGAGAAAGGTGGTGCTTGGGACAATTATTTAGCGTTGATTGAGTTCACCTACAATAACAATTTTCATTCAAGTATAGGTATGACACCATTTGAGGCTTTGTATGGTCGGAGATGTCGAATACCTTTGTGTTGGCATGAAACCGGTGAGAGAACGGTAGTTGGACCGGAGATGATACAAAAAACTACGGAAAAGGTGAAGTTTATTCGAGAGAAGATGAGAGCTTCTCAAAGTAGACAAAAGAGCTATCATGATAAGAGAAGGAAAGATCTTGAGTTTCGGGAAGGCAACCATGTGTTTTTGAGAGTTACACCGGTTACGGGTGTGGGTCGTGCTTTGAAGTCGAAGAAGTTGACTTCTCGTTTTATTGGTCCGTATCAGATTACTGCACGAGTTGGTGATGTGGCTTATCGTGTGGCGATACCTCCGAATCTTTCGAGTTTGCATGATGTGTTCCATATTTCGCAACTTCAGAAGTATGTTCCGAATCCGTCACATGTTATTCCTATGGACGAGGTTGAAGTGAGAGATAACCTTACGGTGGAAGCTTTACCAGTTAGGATTTTGGACCGTGAAGTCAAGAAGCTAAGAGGCAAGGATATTGCGCTTGTGAAAGTAGCGTGGGGAGGCACCGCGGAAGGCAATATGACTTGGGAATTAGAGAGTGGGATGCGAGAGTCGTATCCGGAGTTGTTTGAATCAGGTAATATTTTCGAGGACGAAATTTTCTAAAGTGGGGGAGAGTTGTAACGCCCTGATTCGATTATTCCATTTTTGTTGAGTCTTTTATTTGAATTGAATGATAATTGTTTTTAATTATGAAATTGGTGTGTTTATGTGATATGTTGATGTGTTATATTATTTTACCATTTTGAGAATTTTCGGTTAAAATTAGATTGGAGGGTATTTTAGACATATGCTAATTAATGATAAATTAGAAATTAGTAGAAATGAATAATTGTGAGAGATAGAAAGAAAAAGAGATAAGTAGTAAAGAGAAAGGAAAAAGGGAAATAAAAAGAAATAGAAGAGAAAGAAAAGGAGGAGAAGAGAAAAGAGGAGAAAAAAGAGGAAAAGCTTGGAAATCTTCAAGATTGCTCCTAGTAATCGAAACAATCGGGTAAGGGTGTGAAATATTGGTATCTTATCATTGTGTATGATTATGTATGTGTTAGATTGATTGGGTTTTTGTTTTGGAGAAGTTTAGAGAATGTTAGGTTTTAGGTTTTTGATGAAAATCTAAGAAATTGGTAGATTAATCGGTTGAAACTTTATATAATCGAAGTATGATAATGAATACATGTTAATGATCATGTTTATTGAGGTTTGGTTGAGTTTTGGGAGTTTTTAGGATGACTGTTGTGTGACTGAGCTGCTGCTGAAATCCCAGTCCTCGCTCAGCGAGCTTTCCAGGAACTTTTTCGCTCAGCGAGCATGCTCCTCGCTCAGCGAGACCTGGAAGTTGAAATTTTGTGTTTTATTTCATAACTTTTGATCCGAGTTTCTATTTTAAGCGTTCTATATATCGATTCAAAGCTAAAAACGTGTAGAAACTAATGATGCTAAAATATGTAACTTTTAGCCGACTTTTACCTGACTTTTCCAATAAAACGTAATTATGTTAGTTAAGGAATTGTGGGATTGATTGTGGTATAGTGGTCGTTTGGCAGATAAATGCATTTTGTGAAGTGAATATGAATGCAAGTTGATATGAAAGAGTTCGTTGTCATTTGGCGTAATTGATACGAATGTGTATGGTTTGTTTGTGATTGTATGAGATGAATGCATAATTATATTGTGAATATGTATGCATTTTCAAGAATGTTGTGGGTCATTTTGCAAGGGAAGCATAATGTATGCATTCTTGTGTTGTGGGATTCTATGTGAATCCGTTGTAACATCATGTGCCCATGTGGGGTGTGAGCGATGATTACAACATGATTGTGTGCCCGTGTGGGGTGTGAGCAATCAGATTGTGTGCCTGTGTGGGGTGTGAGCAATCCATAAACATTGTGTGCCCATGTGGGGTGTGAGCAATGGGTGATTTAATCACAAATGATTGTATGCCCGTGTGGGGTGTGAGCAATCAGATTGTGTGCCCGTGTGGGGTGTGAGCAATCCATAAAAATTGTGTGCCCATGTGGGGTGTGAGCAATGGGTGAACATCGTATGCCCGACGGGGAGTTACTTTAGGTAACGAGCGATGGTTCCAATAAGTTCCTGTGTGAACTTGAGATGATTGAGTCGGTACTGCATTGCATTTGCATAGAGTTGTGAGTTGGTCTTTATGATTTGCATTTATCAACTATAAATGAAAATTGGTGAATAAACATGAATAATGTATGTTTATGCAGAGTGATAGAAATTGATGAATAAACATGAATGGAGATGTTTATGTAGAATGATGTGAAATGGTGAATTTTTGCATGATGAATATGCTTGGTTTGTTTACATGCATTGCGATGTATATGTGTGATGAGAAATGAATTATGGTGAGAATATGTATATGTGTATTTTTATATTAAGATATATAATTATATGCATTGTTATTATGATAATATTTCTCACTCTTCTGCTATTTTATGATGCTCTATGAGGCATTGCAGAGTAGGTTTGCTGGAGGTCTTTTTGTGAAGCGTGTCTTCATTCTCTTGGTCGGTCGGCTCTGATATGTAGCACCGGGTAGCTAGGGTTGGCTTGATGCCTTTTTGTGATGCATTTTGTATATGTATCTTGGTGATGAATGTTTATGTAAACATGAATTATTGGTGAAATAAACTTGATGATATATATATATATATATATATATATATATATATATATATATATATATATATATATATGTTTGATGTTGTTCAATGTTTAGTTTCCGCTGTTATTGTTGAGGTATGAGTGTAAGGATTAAATTTCTCTGTTGCAAGTTATCCCATTGTTGCATATCGTTAAATGAGAAGGTGTTGGATGTTTTAATTTCATGTATAATGTGACATGCCTCTTTTATACTCTGTTTAAATTATACTCTGATGAAATTTTAATATATGCCTAAATGATTATTTGATTATTTGGGGGTATAGGAAAGGGGTGTTACATGACGGGTTTGAAGATCTAAATGATAATGCGGACTTATCTTCGGCTAATGAAGATTCAAATTTTGATTGCCTCGGTAGGGATATTTTAGCCGTTGTTACTGGGAAGAGCTTTTTGGATGGTCATAGTAAAAAAGTTACTATTCAGGATGTCAACTCTAATAGTTCCTATTTAGAAGATGGTATGTTTGACAAAGTAGTGGGTCTTTTGAAGATAAAGCCGTTAGACTTCTATACTAGGGTGGTCATGGATTAGTGTAATGATCCAATTTCTACTTCCGCTGGCTCTTTTGTGGCGGCTACTGGTGTAGAATGTCTGAGGAATGTTGTTAGTGGATTAGAAAGGACTGATATTTGTTTAAAAAGGTCGAAAATGATGAAATACCGTTCTTGGGTGGATTTGGGATTATGTTGCAATAAAAGAATTTATAGGAAGAAAGTCTGGTAGAAAGAAGAAGTTAACGGGAGGGGTGAGGGTGGATGGTGGTGATATAAAGGAGGATGCTCCTAAGTAAGGGAATTTGGCGAACATTGCGGTTTGTAGTGGAGGAGGTAGTAGTTTGTATGTCGATCAGTCTGAGAATTTGGTAATTCTCAGGAATAATGATAGGATGTGGGAGAATATTAATGACATCTCTGGTGAGAAACTGTGGAACACTATGGCTAGTTTGGGAGTTACCAACATTGATCTTAATAAATCTTATACAATTAGTATCTGTGAAAAGGAGCAAGATGACAAGGTGAGAACGCTAACAAGGAAGGTGGCTAATTCTGGATTTCAATGATTGTTGGATCTTGGAATATAAGAGGAGGAGGTAGTTTGTTGAAAAGGAGGAGAATTAGTAATGTTATAAGGAAAGGGAATGCTGATATTTTTTTGATACGGGAAACAAAAATGCATAGGATGCAGGAGGGAGTGATTAAGAATTTCTGGAGCAATGAAGAGGTGGATTTCTCCTTTTCTAAATCTAGTGGTTTATCGGGTGGTCTTTTAATTCTTTGGAAGGTATATATTATTAAGGTGTTGTTTAGTTTTAGAGGAGAAGGTTTTTTGGGTGTTAAGGTCATGTGGATGCAACATTTGTATTACATTGTCAATGTCTATTCTTCTTGTGAGTTGGCCAAGAAGAGATCTTTGTGGGAGAGTCTTTTGAAGCTAAAAGAGATATATATACAGATGGTCAATGGATAATTTGTGGAGATTTTAATGCGGTTAAAAATCCTAGAGAAAGGAAAGGGAGGTCTATTGGGCTTAGGAGTTCGGAGATGGATGATTTTATATCGTTTAGTGAGAAAAGAAATTTGGTGGATGTTCCGTGAAAAAGGGAGAAACTTAGCTGGTTTAGCGGAGATGGCTTGTCAATGAGTCATATTGATCGTTTCTAAGTTTCGGACGTGATAGTGGATAGATGGGGGTGGTGGGGCAGTTGATAGGGAGGAGGGAGATCTCAGATCATTGTCCTATTTAGTTGATGTCATACCCTAATTTTTTACCCTAAGATTTTTCACATCTCATTTGTATCTTGCATACAAACAAGATCATGCACTGGTTTGTTTATCCTTTTCAGTTGCATGTCTATGTCTCACATGGGATCATCGTGTTTTTAGTTGCCTTTATTTGTTTATATTTACTAACATCTAACCAAAATACAAAAATATGTTGTAGTTTGCTTCTTCTTCTTCTCTATGTGCAGGTTTTCAAAGACAAGGTAGTGATTTTAATTCAGATGTGGTTGTTCATTTATGATTCGATTCAGATGGAAGTTTGACCTAATATTGGTCAAACTATCAAGAGATTGTTTCAACTGCAAATTATTTATGTCAGTGGGTTATTTCTCAGACAGTGCGTATTCAGATTCGAGTTGTCGTGTGCGAAAGTCATCAGTTATCGAGCAATGGTTCATATTGAAGTTTGATTTAAACTGGCTTGATTAAGTGATTGACAACTCATCAATGGTTCATCTGTAGATTTATTTTCCTCAGCATGTATTCGAATAATATGGGAAATTTTTAGACGATCCAAATTAGTGGGTTATTTCTCAGACAGTGGGTATTCAAATTCGAGTTGTAGTGTGTGAAAGTCATCAGTTATCGAGCAGTGGTTCATATTGAAGTTTGATTTATACTGGCGTGATTGAGTGTTTGACAATTCATCAGTGGTTCATATGTGGATTTATTTTCCTCAGCATGTATTCGAATAATCGGGGAAGTTTTCAGACGATCTAAATGGTTGTGTCTTAAGTTGCAAGTTATTCGTTTATTCCGTAATAATTGTATTCATTTAATCAGAGGCTCGTGAAAAAAAAGTTCAAACTTTGGTTGTGGGCTTAAGAACATATTTCATTTCCTTTAAATCCATTTTTGATCCATTTTTTATCCAATTATTCATTTACCTCCATCTTATAAACCATTATTAATCCAATATCCAAAACCATTATTCATTATTATTCAATAACCATTTTAAACCGATTTCCAAGTAATCAAATTCATTTTCATCCAATGTCCAAATATTCAATTATATTCCAAAATTTTGATTACCACAAATTAATTCAATTTTTTTTATTATCATTCATTCAAAAACCTTTTATTTCTATTTCTATTTCCATTTTTGTAAAAAATCACAAAAAAATATAGGTCCATATACTTTTTCCCCATCAAAGTCCTTTACATTTCAAAAAAAGAAAGAAAAAAAGGAGCCCATCGGCCCACTCCCTACAAGCTGCAAATTGATGAAGCCATCCACCCAACATCAGCTACTACATACTCCAAATATTTTCCAGCCTTCACGTGAAAAATCCCAGCCGTGAAAGCACGCAAATAACACACCTTCAAGCCAGTTTTGTACACAATCCTTCAACTACCACACGCATATATCTCAAGCACATATCACACGCACAATGCCTCACTTTCAGCTTGCAACATCACGTCGTACAACCTGCACATGCCATCAACACAAAACGCAACATGAAATAAAGCAAAACACACACTTTACCCAGCTCAATCACGCGCATTCCACACCCCAAGTGATAACATCAAAACGTGCGAGCAAATGAAACACAGCTGATACACAGATTCAATAAACAAAATGCAACCAAGTATCAAGGATGCAAGAAACTCGTGACTCAAAATGCAAATAAACACACGTGAAAAACAATCATCAAAACGCAGTGAAATCAATACAAAACAACAACATGAATTCTCTCCAATTCTGCTATAAATACATGCCCTCCTTCACTCCTTCTTCAAGATTTCCAAAGCCACAAAATCCCTTCCAAAATTACTCCATAAATTCATTCTCATCTTCATCAGTTTTGATCCCACTGTTACTTTTGAATTCACCTTCAAACTCACGACCAAATCTCACTAACCTTCAATCATCAATCTGAAATTCACATCATCATCATAAACGAGCAACAAAGTCCATCAGTAGATCGAATCGCAACGATAACGCATAAGCACCACGGAGAGATCAAAGAATTTGTTGTTTATTTGAGGAATGGCACCGTGAGGAGAAAGAGAATAGTGAATCAATCTGAAGAAGGAAAGGGCAATTTGAAGGAAGAGGAATCCAGCTGCGATATTTTGAGTTTGAAAAGAAGGTAACGACGAGTTTTTTTTCTTCCGAAGAGGAGATGAATAGTACCGTGTTTCCTTTTCACGTTGGAGAAGAAGAATCACACTTCTGACTTTTTTCATTAGATTTCTTTTTTTTATTTGTTTTGTTAAATAAAGAGTTGTGTTTTGGGCCTATGGCCTTATGGATTGCATTTTTTTATCCACAATCCTTGTTTCTACGCTTTACTCCCTCCACCTTTTATTTTATTTTATTTTTAATTTTTCATATTTCCTCATAATTTCTTATATTAAAATTTTTCATAATTTTTTTTATGACTTTTTGTTCATTTTCATTTTGACTGGATTGGTTATTTGTGGATCATAAATGTTAGATCCACTTTCTTTCATCTCTTATTTTTATTTTGGTCGATGAGATCTCTGATTCGATGATTTTAGATTTTCAAAGATGTTTAATTTTCATTATTTCAAATATATGGATGAATGATCATTTGGATCATTCTCCATACTTTGGAATCGTGGTAGGTTACATTTGATAAATCAATGTGAAATCTCGATTAAGATTAGACCATTACCACTTTTTCTCTTAGTGAGACATGTTTTCGGAGGATGATCCATTATATTATCTCTCTAACATATATTATCACAAATATCGTTCACCTTAATTGGTGTTGGCCGACCTCATTTGTAGGGTGATTACTTCGTAAATTATTCGGCGATTTCTTAACATAGACCTAAATGTGTCCTAAATTCGGAATAAAAATCCAATTAGATACTTGCACCTTCATGGACCGGACCTCGTGTTGATCGTGTAATTCCAAAGTTGTTAGTATTTTGCATTAAGATCCACGACTTATGAAGCTTGATGCGTAGTTGCATTGGGTCTCCAAATATTCTTTCAAGTTTCATTAAATTTGGATCTAATCGCCACGATTAATCACTATAGTGTAATATACTAAGAAGAATAAATTACTTTCTTTGGTGGTGGATGATTAAGTTCACCATACCAATATGATGTAAATATTAGTATACTATTACTATACAAACATTTTAATTCTTTCTCGCACATTATCCTCTTTATTTTTATCTCTCGTTTCTTATCTCTTTTATTATGCTTTTAATATGATATATCATTCATCATATTGTTTATGTTTATATTCATATTCTTGTACTTTTTTTCCTTTGTCCATTTGGACACAAAAATATTAATAAAGGATTAAACAAATAAAAGACCCGTGACTTTAATCTTGGACTATGACCACTATCCTTAGCATCAGACTTGGAGTTTTGGACTTAGATTTTAGGATAATTCCTTTGCTTGGGTTATTATGGATTGAAGACCTTAGCCTCGATTTGATTCATTTGTTTATGAAGATGAAGTCCTATTGTGCTTCGAAGAATGCTCGCCATACGGTTCGATTGTTCTTACTTTAACATTTACTTTAAGTCTTAGGATAACCTTTCATCTCTTCCCACTTCTTAAATTTTTAAAACTTCTCTTTCTTTTCAAAACCTTCTTTATTTTCAAATCTTAACCACTTTCATAATCAAACCTTGACTTAGATCAAGTGGTTTTACGTTTTCGATTTCATTTCTTAATATATGCTAAACTACATAAGCATATCAAAACCTTTTTCAAAAGACCTTAAAAAATACAAAACTCATTCAATCTTTTTGTGCCTTCGTGCACTTTTCCTTTTAACCCTTTTTACATGTTTAGATATGATTCATTCTTTTTAGAGGAAGTATTCGCTAAAGAATGACGACTTATCTTTACATTCTAAAATCAACTCAACACATTAATTTTCACTATTTGTACCACAAACTACAGGGTTTTGATATCACATTGCACGTCGTGGGTACGTAGGCATGAGACAAACGTCTCGTCAAACAAAAAAATCTTAAAAAATTTTCTCTTCTCATCTCTTCAATCTCTTTTAACAAACCATTTTCAAACCAAAAGTAATAAATATTTCTAAGGGCTCCCATGGAGTACCATGAACATTTTGGGTGCGTAAAACCTTCCCAATTTGTAACCTATCTCTTTACCCGTTCTCTGCTCGATACTTTTAGCATTTAGCTTTTAGTTTCATTAGGATTTATTCGCTCTTTTTTCCTTTTCCATTTGGAATAAAATAAAGGCGCGATGGCGACTCTGTTTACTTTGAGTTAAGTTAACTAATAAATTACACTCATGATTTTACCGCTATAGGTGGCAGTGGATGGATCAGATTGGGGACCAAAGCCATTTAGAGTTAACAATGAGTGGTTTACGAATAAAAACTTTATGCCATTTTTTTAAAAGGATTGGAGAAATTTGTTGGTGAATGCTAGGAGTGATTTCGTTTTAAAAGAGAAGCTGAGATTGCTTAAAGAGAGGCTTAAATGGTGGAATGTTGAGGTCTTTGGTAGACATGCATTGGAGGTGGAAGATAGCTTGAAAGTTATGAACGATGCACACATTTTTCTTTCTTTTATGGATGGTATTGCTTTGGATGAGTCACTTTCTTGTAGGAAGGAGGCTAGCAATATATTTTGGTTAAATCTTCAAATCAAGGAAAATATGCTTATTCAAAAGTCTAGGTTGAAATGGAATAATGATTGTGATAATAATAATAGGTTCTTTCATAGAGTCATGAAAGACAAAAGAAGGCAGAACAATATTGGTTCTTTCAACTTGGAGAGTGGGAAGGTGGATTCGGTGTGCAAGGTTAAGTAGGATGTTAAGGACCATTTTGCTAGTAAATTTCTAGAATATGATATTGAGAGACTGCTTCTTGATGGTATTTCCTTTAACAAGCTTTCTGTTTTTGAGAACGCGTCTCTTCAATCTCATTTCTCGGGGGAAGAGATAAAATAGGTGGTTTGGGGTTGTGATGGTTCGAAGAGTCTGGGGCCAGATGGATATTCTTTATTGTTTTTTCCGTAAATGTTGGCATTTTGTTAAAGAGCACTTTATGGCTTTCTTTAATGGTTTTCATCTGGGAACGACACTCTCGAATGCTATTACATCCTCTTTTTTTTTTTACTCTTGTTCCTAAGGTGAAGAATCTGTTGGGGCTAGAAGATTATAGGCCTATTTTCTTGGTGGGAAGTTTATACAAAATTCTCTATAAACTTTTAGTGGGAAGGTTAAAGGCAATATTGCACTCCATTATTTCACCTTGTCAAAGTGCTTTTGTACCCGGTAGACAACTTTTAGATGAAGTTCTTATTGCAAATGAATTGGTAGATTTTTGCAATAAAGAGGGGAAGTCGTGTACGTTATTCAAGGTGGACTTTGAAAAAGCGTACGACAAGGTTAGTTAGAACTTTCTTAGATATATCTTGAGGAGGATGAGGTTCGGGCCTATTTGGTTGAGATGGATGGAGTTGTTGGTTTTCAATAGTAAAATGTCAGTATTAGTTAATGGTAGTCCTACAAAAGATTTCATGGTTGAGAGAGATGCTTGAGGAAAGGAGATCCACTTTCGCCTTTCCTTTTTGTTATTGTAGCGAAAGCTCTTTCGGGTTTGGTGAAAAAAGCAGTGGTTATCGGGGATTACGAAGATGTTTCTATTAATAGGGGATGTGTGATTGATATTCTTCAATTTGCGGATGACACCATTTTAATAGACGGGAGTAGTTGGAAACCAATGTGGGCTATCAAGGCGGTGTTAAGGAGTTTTGAACTTGTTTCAGGTTTGGGAATTAATTACCACAAGAGTAAATTAATTGGTATTAATTTAAATTATTATTTCTTGGATGCGGCGACTTCTTTCCTTGCTTGTAGGATGGAGGAAAGTAGTTTTACTTTTCTTGGCATTCCTATAGGCGCTAACCCGAGAAGCATCTCTACGAGGAGGAGTTTGGTTGGGAAGATTAAAAATCGGTTGGCTAGTTGGAAATGTCGGATGCTTAGTCTTGGGGGAAAGATTACGCTTCTTAAATCGGTGTTATGTTCCCCCTCGATCTTTATGTTATCTTTTTATAGGATTTTGGTTAAGTTCGCTAAAGAAATAACTTCGCTTCAAAGTAGGTTCTTGTGGGGTGGGTCGGAGGATTGTAGGAGGATTCATTGGTTAAGTTGGAAGAAAATTTGTTTTCCGATTGAGCAAGGGGGTTTAGGGGTGCAGAGTATCGAGGATTTTAATATTACGCTTCTTCTTAAGTGGAGGTGGAAAATCTTGAAAGGTCGGGATTCCTTGTGGCTCAATATCCTTAAAGCCCAGTATGGTGACATTAGCTTGAAAATGTTTAATGGGATTGTTGATGCTAATCCTAAATTGTCTAAATCGGAGTGGTGGAAAGAACTTGGCTTGATCAATACAAGCTATGGTGTTGATTTTTTTGCTAATAATTGTAAGATGGAAGTGGGAAACAGTTATATCTCCTCTTTTTGGCATTCTAATTGGTTGGGAAATTTCAGCTTGAAGGATAGATATCCTTTTCTTTTTTTCCATATCTAAGCTTCAAAATGTCTTGGTGGCGGTTATAGGAGGTTGGGTGGAAGGGGGCTGGAGATGAGGTGACTTCGGTATTGAGATCTCTTTAGATCCCAATATTGAAGTGTCTCGTTCTAACTTACAAAATATTTTATTTTTTTCAAGTGAGCTTTCAGAAGATGGGGACAATATATCGTGGATTCCCGATCCTTTTTCGGGTTACACGGTTAATTCGTGTTTGAAACTTTTGGATACTTCAAGAGCTCCGGCTGAGGCTATTTCTCTCTTTAGTCCTACTGCATTAGCCTCCGGAAATGGTCCCCGTATGGAAGTAAATCATGGGACTGGTTTATCGGATTTGAAATCTGGAGATGCAGGGACAAGTTCTGGTTCATTGGGAGGTGCGTCGGTGGATAGGAATGGTTTCCCAGCAAGCCAATTAACTGGTATTCAAAATCCGATGGGCACTGGTTTAATGTATGGCTCTCAGGCTGGCTTATCCGCGGGTTTGCCGGCAATTGCCTTTTCTGTTCGCAAGATTTCGCCACGTCGTTCCCAGGCTGAAGCTGATGTTGTTGTTTTTGTTCTTTCTGCGTGTATGATAGTTGTGCTTTCTGTTAGCAGGGCAACTGTTGTTGCTGCTTCTGTTTTCTCTGATAGTGCAACTGATGTTGCTGTTTCTATTAGTAGGGCAACTGATACTGCTGTTTCTGTTTTCTCTGATAGTGCATCTCAACCTGCTATTTTTCGGAAGCTGGTCTGGTTGCTGATATTGTTTCGGTGGTGGCTGGTGTCGGCTTGGTCAGGGGCATGACTGGTGAGGTCAGTCCGAAAGATATGAGGCCGACCGTGTCTTTTAATGTTTGGTCTAAACTGTGGAAGTCAGACATCCCAATGCGTTCAAAAGTTTTTTGTTGGCGTCTTTTTTGGGATAGTTACCAACTAAGGAAAACCTATTATGAAGAGATATTTTGATTTCCGAGGAAAATTATGTTTGTGTGTTTTGTTCTCATCACATGCATTGATAATTCTTTGCACTTATTTTCTAGTTGTATGGTGATGAAGTTAATTTGGAGGGATATAAGGGAGTGAATTGACTTTGTAGATAATATGGTAGAAATTGTGGGTTGTTGTAAAGATTATTTTGAGAGATTTTTCCGTTTTTACAAATCTCAAGGAGCTAAGAAAGGGAAAGCTAGCATATTTTGGATGACGACTATGTGGAATATTTTGGATAGCTAGGAATGTGATTACCTTTCAGAGTCATAGGTGGAATGTCTATGATATCGTCTGGAATATTAAGATCATGACTTGGAAGTGGTCCTTGTCAGGAGATATTGCTAAACCCAATTGTAATTTCTATGATTTTTTTATAAAAAAAACCCGTTGTTTTTTTATTTCATAGGACCAATTGGATTACAATCTCTCTTTTTATCCGGATCGTGTTTTTGACTTGGTTTTTTATAATCAGATTCAAAAACTCTTAATTCTCGATTATTAGAATCACTTGCTTAAAAAAAAAAGTTGCATATCATAAAATTTTAGATAAGAATTCAAAATACAATGTCTAATTTGACAACATTAATATTTATCAGCTGAGAGTTAGACCTAACATATTAAAGTTTTCATTTTTAACATATTTAATGAAAAATGTATTAAACAAATTTTGTGAATGATATTTTATGGAGTTTTCATTTTTAACATATTTAATGAAAAATGTATTAAACAAATTTTGTGAATGATATTTTATGGAATTTTTCATTATTTTTTAAATCGTTATTATATCTTACTACACAAAAATATAAAATGATTAAAAATTCTTAATTAATTTTATTTTCTATATATTTTTGTCTATATATAGAGTGAATTCAAACGGTCAACGTACTATTAGTTGATAATTCAAGTCAAAGAAAACGAATGAACATCTTATTTAATATTTAAAAATGCATAGAACAAATGTTTATGAATAGTATTTTATGGAGTATATTAGAGTAACGACCAAACAATCTCAAATTTAATATTTAATAAAATAATCTTATCTATTTTATTTAGTACAAAGTCAAATTTAGTCTCAAATGTTATTGATATTAAAACCATTTCTACTTAATTTAGTCCGACTAATCTCAAATTATTAAATTTCTCAATTTCATATAGATATATTTTATTCATAAAGGAATGTAAATAAACAAAAAAAAAAATATATAGGACTTATTTAATAAGAAAATGTGTATTGACTTTTTATTTGACCAAAGAAAATGTGGATAGAATGAATTAATCATAGAAGACATAAATAATCATAAGTTGAAACAAAGTCCTACAAACAAACAACATGGATTCTACTTCACTTTCAAACTCCATCACCCCTTTTCAAGTCAACCTAAGTTCTTCTCAAGAAAATCATCAAACAATAACCGAGGTCGATTTTTTTAAGAATTACAACAACAATGATCGCAATAAGGTTGTCTCTCCATCTTTCAAATTTTGATTTATATCAAATCTGTTTATTGTATCAAATCATTCATAAATTTTGATGCTTTATGATTTATATTCTCAATTATTTTACGATCATTTGTTAATTGGAGTGCTTGTTCGATAACTTGTAATTTTTTTAACAGAGTGGCATTGATCTTGGTCTCAGTCTCAATCTCTTTGCTACCAATGATGCTAGTGATCAAGATGATGATGACATGTCATCTAGATCCTATGACAGAAAAACTAAGAATGAGGTAAAGTGGTTGCGATTGTGGTTTAGGAACACAATTGAGTGTCTTTATGTATTGATTATCAATTGTTTTTCAGATGGCTATTCTTCGAGGAAAGCTTGCTCGAATGAAAAAGGAGAATCATCGATTGAGTTTGATGCTTGAGCAGCTTCAAACCAAATATGATACCCTGCAGATGGATTTTAACAAAGTGATGCAGGATAAGAAGGCTGGGGAAGTTGAAGAATGGTTTGATGGAAAGTTTGAAAAGAAAAGGAGATCAATTGAGATTGTTGGAGCCTTGGTTCCAAGAGATTTTTTGGAGCTTGGATTGGCTATTAACACTGATACTGAGAAAAAACAGGTATACTTTCTCCTCTGAGCTTATCAAACTACAATAATATACTATAGATAATTACATTCAAATATGATTCATGCAATGCAACCTTTATTCCTGGTCATGTTGGTGATTTTAGTGTCATCAATGCATTTTAGTAGTAATGAGATTTACTACAGGCCAAAGCAATTATACTTTAAAGTTTAGAAACGAGTTAGGGTAGTGCGGAATGCACGCTCGCCAACATATAATTGAATGCGAATAATTTAGACGGACAAGAAATCCTAGATTATCAAACCCAATCTCTAACAGGTCACGTAGACATTAAAATCTTTGATTGTTGTCTAGATTGTTAGATATTTTTTAAAATCTTGTCTTTAGTTGGAAATACGACTAAATACACAATCAATAACATTAATTATAAACATGATATTATAAACATGACATGCATTCATCTTTCAAATCTATTGTTTCCATGCGTTAAAATAGTAAAATAGTAGCAGTTAGGTTGATTAATTAAAATATTTATAAACCTGTTAAGAAATATGGTTGGACCTTAAATCAATCCTACAAAATCGGTTGGTATTGTCCCTATTTATATACATAAATTCAGATCATATATTGTCCGATGTTAGACTCTTAACAAAACCCTGATAAATGTTAATTTTTATTTTATATAAAGTTGACTCATTGAGAAATATTTGACACGAATTTCAGAATTTACAGGAACAAAAATGTGCTGAAGACAAAAAATTGGAAATCACAACTTATGAAGGAAATCATAACCATACTTTGCCTCCAGCAGCCATGGAAATGGCAGAAACAACTACAACAGCTGCAAGAATGCTTCTTTCTGGATCAACCTCAAACAATGATGGGACAATGGATGCAAGTTTACTCCAAAGAGCAACTATTCCTAGTTCTACAAGTCTAGCAACTATCTCAGCTCCTGCTCGGTTTCAGACTATAACACTTGACTTTACTCAACCTCCAAATCCTTTGTAACTCCAAATGCTTCAAATCAGTTACAAGTTCCTTTGCCTCAATAAATAACTTATCCAATTTTTAGAAATAAAATTCCATAAATAAGATGTCCTAGATTGGAATTAAAGAGTATAGATCAGATTATAATAAACACATGTGCAAGAAAAAATCATTAAGATCGATGAATAATGAATGAACAATTATATTAATTTAATTTCAATAATATAGGTTGAACTACTGTTTTTACGATAGCAATTAGAAAACAAAGATAAGTTTGGTTGCATTGTACTCTTTTTTTCTTAATTATATGTGACTTTGCTGCAGATTTATGACATATAGATTTTACTTGTTTATTATTTCTCTCTTTTCTCTTCAAAAACAAGTGAAATCTTTTTTATAATCATTTTTTACAATAACAAATGCATTATCCTTCAATTAAATTTAAATAAAAATGAATAATTTAGTTTTTAATTTAAACCATAATATATGAGTGATGATCAACTTACTACAAGAGTAACTCTTTTTAAATTATTCTATAATCGTAGCCTTTTTTTTATATGCAATAGGATGATGTATATTAACTGAACAAATATATTGGATGTACACCAAGCCGTATACAAAAAATCACAACAAGACTCCAACAAAACAAATCGAATCAAAAAACCTATTTCAAAATATCAATAGGAGATTTGAACCAATAGTAATAATTACACTTCGTTTTAGAAATCGTACACCCTTCTAACCAACACCATGACATATGAATCACCAGAAGCTTTATATCTTCTTGGTTACCAATCATATCGATTAATTCAGTATTAGAAAATTCACTTTTAGTGAAAGAATTAGAGATCAAAAAAGTTTAAAAATCGGTCTATATAACATTTTGCGACCAATTTAGAGACCATTATTTTTCAGTTGTAAAAGTACTAGTCACTAAGTTTTTACGACGAATTTAGTGACCAAAATTTAGAGAAAGATTTTGTGACAGAATTTAGAGACTAAATTTAGTGACCGATTTTAGTGTTCTTTTTTCATAAAATAAAATTAAAAAGTTCCAGACTTGGAAATCGAACTTGTTACCTCCTACTATTTCAATTTCAGTTAAGTCTTACCACTAAACCACTTATTAATTATTATTTTAATTTAATTGGATGTAATAAGAATAAAAATTGATTTTATTAATGTAATTGTATAGTGAAAATAAAATTTATTTTATGCATATTTAAAAATAAAATAGCATAATTGTTTATATAATTATATGTTTTATTTGTTAAAATAATAAAAAGGTGAATCTTTTATTAAAAAATTAAAAAAATAAAATAAAATCTTTAAGCACATGTTATCCATTGGTTCCAAAGATTAGGATTAAGCACACTAACCCATTGCATTTATTAAGTGTTTTTTGTATTTTTTTTTAAATGAAGAAGTGTTTTTTAAGCTTTTCTTTATGAGGATGACTTCAAGTTTAGACTTGTACATCATGCCAGACAAGTTCACATTACCCTAAGATGGGATAAATGCAAATGCCCCATGGAATAAGTCCATAACACAAGAAGTCACTTCAACTTTTATTAAGTCTTTTGAAGTTTTTTGAGATGAGATGAGAGAAAGCACCAAAAGGACCTTCAAAGGTAAATTGTCAAAGGGAGACTAAAACCTAATGAAGCTATCATGCTTGGATATTCTAGGTTTGTGCGGTATGAGATCTCTATCCTAATGGAAGAAGAAGAGAAGAAGAAAGAAGAAGAAGAAGAAGAAGAAAATAAGAGGATAAAATGATTAGAAGACAACTTACTTCCAAGATGGAAGTTAAGTTGCTTCTAAAAGGGATAAGAAACAATTATGAAAAGATAAAGTATATTGAATGTTCAACCAAACACAAGTATGAACATTAAAAGAGAAATGAAACCAAAGGTGTTAAGACCTTACAATTCATAACCAAGTCATAATAACAACCACCAAGTTCAAGGAACTCAAACATAACCAATCAACTTGCAAAGAAGTGTAAAGGAGATGAAGATATTCAAGGAAATTCAAAAGAAGTAAGAATGAAAAAATGCATGAACATGGTTAAGGACACATGACAAACGCCAAGTTCATGGTATAATGAGAGATGAGGAGAGAAATGCAAACACATAATCATGTTATAAGAACAAGTGAAACAAAGATGAAAATAGAAGATAAAAAGATGATATGAAATGATCAAAGTCAGAAGCATATGCACAATATGACATATTAAATATGCACAAATGATCATGGAAAAGGTTCATGGCAATCAAGTTCAAGTAACTCAGCAAACATGTAAGAAGATGTCACATTAGGAGATGAATGCTTCATACTTGAAATGAAATACAAATGATGCACAAGGGAATACAAGTATGGATGCTTATGGATGAGTCAGTGGCATATCATGGATAAAAATTCAAATTAGATTATGATATTATCATGGTAGAAGTAAACAATCAAACAAGAGAGGCATGTGAGGAAGACATGTGAAGGAATTAAGTCAAAAAGTCAAATGAGATGCAACAAACAAAATACAAGGTCAACATAGATCAAATGCACTTAACAATGATAAAAACAAAGTTCCTAAGACTCTAAAAATGTTATACAAACACAAATAAAAGGCCTCAAATGGTGGCACAAGTGCCTCAAGCAACTAGGGTTAAAGAGAAGTCAAGTGAATGTTTCTTCAAACACAAGCAACAAAAAAACTAGCAAATGACATTAAAAAATTATGAAATTAAATAACAAGTCTCTTCAACCAAGGACCAAACGTATATCAAAAGCTTATACAAAAATTCAAAGAGGAAGGTCTTCAAACAATTAAGCAAAATTCACTTAGGAACCATAAACATAAATGCAAAGAAGAAGGACCTAAATGCAATTAAGAAAAATTTTAAAAATGAAACAAGAATATTTTTAGGAGGTTTTCGATTTCATTAAATGGATGAAAAAATATTGGTTCAAAAATATTTAAGGAACTATGAGAAAATAATTTTTGAAATTAATGTAGGCAAATGAAAACAAATTGAAAAAGAAATAAAAAAGAAAATATGAAAATGGTACAAAAAATATGAAAAATCAGAATTAAAAATTTCTAAAATTATTTTAATGTTTTAATGATGCTCATGATTTTTTGTAGATTTTTAGAATGCATTTAAATTATTTTTAAAAAATAAAATGTAAAATGTATGAAAATAAAATAAAAAAATATGAAGAATGATGCAAGGGGTGCAGACATAGCAAAATTCAAATTATAATGCGCTATGGGCTCAAATCAGGGGGTGGTAATAGCACTCAAGGCCTAGTCCAATTAAACAAAAGTGCAGGTCAATAATAAAAATCAGCAGTTAACCTATGAGACTCACACCAATCATCAAATCAATCTAGCGCATCATATGGAGTCAACCAAATCACATAGTATGAAAGATCTAAGGCTCAGATTCATAGCTCATGGTAATTAATGTAATCCTTGCTTAAAGCTTCAAATGATGATTCATCTAGCTTATATGAATTTCAAGGAGTAAGAATATGCAAGAAATTTGTGGAATGACTTGTGAGAATAGAGAATCGAAAGCAAGAAGAAAAATGCAAATTCTGCTGAAACTGAATAATGGATTAAGATCCCCCCAACTATGGTTATCTGGAGCATTTGTATGATCTCATTTGGGCCTAACCAGTTAGAGACCCAAGGGAAGTTTGGTTAGTGAGATTGGAGGCAAAATGCAAAAATGTATGTAAGCATGAAAGTTGTGATTCACACGTGCATGGGAAATGAAATTTGCGTGCATTTGCCTCACTTCATGTGTAATTCAGATTTGAAATGAAATTGTGCCTTGTGGTTGCTTGGTTGGCAAGTTTTGATGTGTTTAGCAAATTGGCCATTTGTTGTGAAAGTGAAGAATACACCATGAATTTGAGTAGTTCCAAAGCCAAACTTGTGCCCAATGATGTGTACTTTGATGTTGTAATATGACTTTGCAAATTAGAAGCCCATACAAACCAATTTGAGGCTTTTTGCAAAAGGTGTAAAGTTGGAATGCATGGAAAACCCTAAAACACCACCTTTGGTCTTTTGATCATATCTTGAGTTTCACAAATGTTATGGAAGTGATCTTTTACTTTTTGGAAAGGGGAGAGAAAGACATTCATCTTTCATGCTTGGAAAAAAAATCATTTGGATCATTTTTTATGATGAAATATTAGGTTGAAGATGACTTGAAAAGTTGCCAAAAATGGAAAATTCACATTATAGGCCATTTTCCAAAAATAGTAACCTTTGCTCTACTTCTTGATTCTTGATGAATGACATGAATCTTGACATTTGAGAACCACATGAGGGTATGAGACCTTGAAAATAATGAAGAAAACCTCAAAAAGGCATAATTAACTTTTCTTCTTGCACAATTGACATTTGCTTACACTACAAGTAACTGTCTGCCTGAGAAACTTCCTCAATGTACCTGATGCGTGTTTTTCGCAAGTGTACGAACACGTCAGAGTAATATAAAAGATTGTCGAATCCACAGAGACCAAGTGGCAATCTATCGTACATGTTGTTATGGTGTGTATCTAAGGCAACTGAATATAATGGTTTTAAGGAGTGCACAATGGTAAATAAAATGGTAATTTTAAACAATAAACAAAGACAGGCTCGAATGTAATTCACATAATCAATAGATATTCCGGTACTTGTTAATAGAACTACTTATAGGCAATGTTTTCTACTTTGAAAATAACTAATTTAATGGGAACTGTCGCTTTCGCGTATTCAGAACCGAGTTGTACTCTCTAATCAACCCCTCCTATTGTCACGGATAAAAAGGTGCGTACTGCGTTAGAGTAGTAAACCTATTTTTAAGAAATATAGTATCTTAACTAAGTTGAAAAGTATTTTAACCTGGATTTCTTAGCAAAACGAGGTTCTCACGAACCAGACTCTAAACTTCTTAACGCGTCCGAAAATCGTTTTAAAATATCTTTTCTTTTTAATCTAAAAATTCCTAATGAACTAGACAAAGCGCTTTTGGCTGTTTTTGAAATAAATAAAAACAATTACTTAAATTGAAAGATAAAATAGTCCTTAAGTGTTTCTACGAACAGTTGTACGGATTACTGGTTCAATTACGATCCTTACATTCTAACCTTTATGGATTTAGTTAGACATGGTAAAGTAAAAGTTCTTTTTATAATTTTTCATAAAAGTAATTAGTGCGAGTGCGGAAAGTAAATAAAAGTAGTACGAGTGCGGAAACTAAATAAAAGTAGTGCAAGTGCGAGAAATAAAGGTATTTAAAGCGAGTGCGGAAAATAAACGAAAGTAGTGCGAGTGCGAGAAATAAATAAAGTAAAGCGAGTGCGGGAAATAAATAAAGTAAAGCAGTGCGAGAAATAAATAAAAGTAAAGCAATGCGGAAAAATAAAATACGAACTGGAATTAAAATGGCGGCTGGATTAACTTCCTCCCAGAGTGCTCCAAAACTCGATCACACAGACGTATACAGACTCGATCACTCGATTGCAGTAACACCCCGATGTGGAATGATAACTGCTTTAAAACTGATATATGCCTAAGAGATTCTAAGTTTGGATGAAGAAAACGAAATTCTAAAGTCCTATTTATAGGCAAATCTTAAATGGGAAATGACCAGGATGCCCCCATCCACTAAAAAGTGGAAGGAACCACTTTTGCCTTGTGGCGTCCGCCACAAGGCCATGGCGCCCGCCATGAGAGCAAATGGAAGAAGAAAGTGGGGATCGTGGGTCTTGGCAGTTGTGGAGTGGTCTTGAGACGTGGCCACGTCATGGAAGACCCCATGGCGCCAGCCATGGCGGATGCCGTAAGTGTAAAAAGCTGAATTTCTTGGTTTTCGTCCGTTTCCACTCCTTTTTTGCTCCTCTTCTCGATTTAAGCCCTAATTACATAGAAAACCTGGAAAAAAAAAGAAAAAAAAAGTAATAACATAACAAAATAACAATAAAAGCTAAGAATGCATGCGAAATCGGAGTCATAAATACGGTGAAATTTAGTGTTATCAAATCCTCCCACAATTAGACCTTTGCTTGTCCTCAAGCAAACATTAAAGCTCGAAAATGATGAAAACTGGTGTCAACACGTGATTTGGGCTAAAGGGCTTCTAAGTTCAAGTTAGGATGCAGTGACAGGTACTAACTAAGTGAACCAAGGGTACCCTAATAACACCGACACAAACTTCAATCCTATATTAACCACCTCATGTCATCCCACAATACCTAGGCCTATTTTCTCATCTCTTTTTGGGTCCTTTTCATTCAGGTGCAATCACATTAAGCCCTTTATCCGTACATGCTTCATAGTAGAGTGACCGGTTAGTGATTCTGATCCATAACATAAGGTTTCTGGCACATAAGCATGTGTAAACCCGTTTTTATTTTTTGCCTAAATGTAGCTGCGGGGGATCGGATCGTAATCCGCCCTACCAAGTTCAGTGCCAGATACCTCTGAACCAACTACCAATAGGTGACTGCAATTTTTTCTTTTTGTGGCAAAAATTTTTCTTCTCTTTTTTCGGTTTAAATGACTTTGTGAGGGTCACCTATCCCAGAGTTTTCCTTTTTGTTTTTTTTATTAGCACTGGATCATTCACTTATGTTCATCGGCCCCCTACGTAGAGCATGCTTAGGCCGGAGCTGACTGCTAGAATAAACTACTTAGGACAATATTTGAATGATAATAAAGGCCATGTTGCAGGGTTTAGGAGTGATTCCTATATTCAAAAGGTCTATGGTGCTACAATGGTACTGATGTTTCAAAAAGTTGACCTAAGTCACCACATTCTAATCCAAACCTGTCTCAAAGCCCAAAAAACATGTGAAACAACATTGTTTTCTTTTTAAATTTTTTTTTTGGTAAGGCTAAGGAAATGGGAAAAAATGAGGATGTACTAAAAATACACTATACTGGTGACTCTTCAGACTCATGCATTATCTAAGAAAAGTTAAACTAGATAACTTACTGGAAAGGGAAATAACAGAAAGCAAATAAATAACTAGAAAGGGAAATGACAGAAAGCAATAAAATCCCCTCTCACACTTAAATCGAACATTGTCCCCAATGTTTCGAAATAAGATAAGGAGAGTAACCTGGAAAACTACTGCGGAGGAGCACTGGTGCCCTCGTCGTCCTGCTGTGATGGTCTGGGACGACGGGATCTACTGCGCTGCTGGTCCCTCCGATCAAGTCGTGCAGATAAGGTAGCCCGGGCACCCCAGACCTCTCGAAGGTTACCTAGGATGGAACCCTGAGTGGCCTCCATAAGCTGGTGGTGCCGGCGGTTGTTCTTTTTTTTAGAGTAATAATGTCAGTTTAAAACGATCATGTAGTAGGCCTCTCTTCCTGGTTCGATCCACGAATCTCAGCTATCTCCCCCCGAAGCTCTTCAATCTCCTGATATAGAGCATCGGCCTCTGAGGCATGAGTGAGATCAGATACTTCGATCTGTAATGCCAAGTCCGCTACTTCCTACTTGAGCAGGGCAGTCTCCTTGCGGAGCTCGTAAATTTGGGTCTATAGATCAGGCAGTTGCAAAGACATATTGTTAGACATAACAGTGATTCGGGGAGAAAGAGGTGTAGGAGTGTACTCAGCGGCGGGAGGTGATTTTGGATCTTCGACAGTCTCTCCATAACCCTCTAAAGCATAACTCCAATTAGCAGGGTCGTGGACACTGGTCATCAGCGGGTCTAGTAATGTAAAGTAATGTATTACTTCGCCGTCGATCAGTAATCTAAACGTGTTGGACTCAAAAGAGGCCCTCCTCATCATTCCTCTGTCAAGACAAAAGTCAACATCCAGGGTGGTGTAGCAGCAGAAGGTTCTGAGGTGCAATAATTTGCGAGACAAACCCAATGCAGTAGCTATCTGTGTAACAATCCCACTGACATGTATAATGCCTACAGATGATCTGGCGACACTGGCAAGGCCCTTCAACAGGAAGTTTCCATAAGCAACTGGGCGTGACTAAGTCGCACACAACAGTAGGAAAATCTCCTCTTCACTCAGCAGAGTCACTGTATCTGGAAAACTGAGGAAAGAGTGTGCTAGAATCATCTGGAAGTACCTTAACGCAGGGTTGTGGATTACTTGAGAAAACTGAGTGAAAGGATCTTGGCTCCCTCCACCTGAGATGTTAGACCAAAACTTTTCCACTTCTCTGCTCATAAAATACCCCATCGGTGTCTCTGGAATAGCATCAGGAGTAGTCTGAAAACCTAGTAAATCACCAAACTCTTTGTGAGAGAAAGAGTAGTCAGTCCCTAACAACCTGAAAACAACATGTCCATCGGGCCCAGCCCAAGGATCATAGTGAAGCGAGCTGAGGAACTCTATAGTCAAGTTCCTGTAAGTGTTGTTCATATCGTCAAATTGGTCCCACTGGAGTTGGTGGCATAAGAATCTGACGCTTGGCTCTATCCCCAAGGCATCCATGCAATCTTGGTCTGGGTACCTGGTAGGTGCCATAGGGCGTCTCATGTGGACATAGTAACGCTCTCTCTGTGCATCGTCTCTAAAGGCCACATGCATGTCATCGGGGTTCTGCATTTTTCACAAGGTTAGAAAACAAGTCCTGAAATCACTTAAAACATTCAATCGTTAGTCCTGACATAATAATAAAGTAAACAAATTAAAATAAAGTAAAAATAAATAAAAAGTACGTAAATAAGAAAACCATGGGTTGCCTCCCATGCAGCGCTTGTTTAACATCATTAGCTCGACGACCGGATTTTATACATCATTTGAAGGATATGGTGGATCACTCAGAGTATGGCAGGTGTATGTTGTTGGGATGTCACCTCCTTCGTAGGGCTTCAACCTCTGTCCATTGACGATGAACAATTTACATGTTTGGTTCTTGATTTCTACAACACCAGATCTTAGAATCTTAGATACTTTGAAAGGGCCGGTCCATCTCGAACGAAGCTTCCCTGGAAAAAGTCGTAACCTAGAATCGAACAAGAGAACAGGATCGCCTATTTTGAAGTCTTTCCTTATGATTCTTTTGTCATGCCAAGCTTTTGTTCTTTCTTTGTATATGATGGCATTTTCGTAGGTAGATTGTCTGAGCTCTTCTAATTTGTGGATATCAAGGATACGTTTTTCACCAGCAGTTAAGTAATCCAAATTCAAATTTTTGATGGCCCAATAGGCCTTATGCTCCAACTCAAAAGGTAAGTGACATGATTTTCCATAGACCAGTTGATAAGGGGTTGTTCCTATAGGGGTTTTGAAAGCGGTTCTATAGGCCCATAATGCTTCTTGGAGTTTCTGCGACCAATCTTTTCTAGATATAGAGAGAGTCTTCTCAAGAATTTGTTTGGTCTCCCTATTAGATACTTCCACTTGTCCATTGGTTTGTGGGTGGTATGGTGTTGCTACTATATGCTTAACTCCATACTTGGTTAAAAGTTTATCAAATATTCTCGATATGAAGTGTGATCCTCCATCACTTATGACTAAACGGGGGGCTCCAAACCTGGGAAATATATAGTTTTTGAATCATTTGATGACTACTCTGGTGTCATTCGTGGGTGCGGCGATAGCTTCAATCCATTTAGACACGTAGTCAATAACTACTAAGATGTACTGGTTTCCTAAAGATGGTGGGAATGGTCCCATAAAGTCTATACCCCATACGTCGAAGAGTTCTACTTCTTGGATATTTCTTAGAGGCATTTCATTACGTCTTGAAATATTTCCTGTACGTTGGCATCTGTCACATTTGACAATGAAAGCATGGACATCACGCCACATAGTAGGCCAGAATAGGCCAACTTGAAGAATCTTGGCGTAAGTCTTAGATGTGCTTGCATGTCCACCATAGGGTGCAGAGTGACAATGCTCAATTATATTATGTACCTCTTCTTATGGAACACAACGGCGGAAAATGCCATCTTTACCTCTCTTGTAAAGAAATGGTTCGTCCCAATAGAAGTTTCTCACATCATTGTAGAACTTCTTCTTCCGGTGGTATTTTAGATCGGGGGGTATGATGTCAACGGCTAGGTAATTAACAAAGTCTGCATACCAAGGTACATTACTCATGGCTAAGGATTTATGAGGATGCTCATGTGGGTCTGGGTTATCATCTTCAATAGTTTCTAGTTGGGCTATCAGTCTATCATAGGCAAAATCGTCATTTATGGGTACTGAGTCAGGTTTCAGGTATTCTAGCCTAGAAAGGTGATCAGCTACTACATTATCAGTGCCTTTCTTATCATGGATATCTAAATCAAACTCTTGTAGTAATAGAATCCATCGAAGTAACCTAGGTTTGGCATCCTTTTTACTTAGTAAGTAACGAATGGCAGCATGGTCGGTGTAAACTATAATTTTGGCTCCTACTAGATAAGATCTAGATTTGTCTATGGAGAAAACTACAGCTAGGATCTCTTTTTCAGTTGTTGCGTAGTTGAGATGTGCAGCGTCTAGGGTTCTACTGGCATAATAAATTACGTGTAACTTTTTATCTTTTCTCTGACCTAGAACGGTTCCTACAGCATAGTCACTAGCGTCACACATTATCTCAAACGGTTCTGACCAATCAGGGGGTTTCATTATAGGAGCTGAAATCAGAGCTTGCTTTAGTAGATTAAATGCTTCAGTACATTTTTCATCGAAGATGAATTCAACATCTTTCATTAAAATACCAGTTAAAGGCTTTGTTATTTTGGAGAAGTCTTTGATAAAACGTCGGTAAAATCCGACATGTCCAAGAAAACTTCTTATCTTCCTGATAGTCTTCGGCGGTTTTAGATTTTCTATGACTTTTATTTTAGCTTTATCTACCTCTATACCTTTTTCGGAAACTATATGTCCTAAAGCAATCCCTTCGGTGACCATGAAATGACATTTTTCCCAATTTAGCACAAGGTTTACCTCCACACACCTTTCCAGGATTTTCTCAAGGTTGATAAGACAATTTTTGAAATCAAATCCACAAATTGAGAAATCGTCCATGAATACTTCCATGATTCCATCTAAATAGTCTACAAAGATAGACATCATGCAGCGTTGGAAAGTGGCAGGGGCATTACAGAGTCCAAAAGGCATTCTTCTGTAGGCAAAAGTTCCAACAGGGCATGTAAAGGTAGTTTTTTCTTGATCTTCGGGGTGAATAGGTATTTGGAAGAATCCTGAATATCCATCTAGGTAACAAAAGTAAGAGTGTCTGGCTAGGCGCTCCAACATTTGGTCTATGAATGGTAATGGGAAATGGTCCTTCCTAGTTGCTTTATTTAATTTTCTATAATCTATGCACATACGCCAACCTCCATCGGTTCTTTTTGCTACAGGTTCGCCCTTCTCGTTTTGCACGACTGTGATGCCTCCCTTTTTAGGTACTACATGCACAGGACTCACCCATTTACTGTCCGAGATCTGATATATTTACCTGCCTCTAGTAACTTAAGAACTTCAGTTTTAACTACTTCACTCATCATAGGATTTATTCTTCGTTGGTGTTCTCTAGAGGGTTTTGAATCTTCCTCAAGCAAAATCCGATGCATGCATACGGATGAGCTTATTCCTTTTAGATCTGAGATCTTATATCCTAAGGCTGAGGGGTACCTTCGTAAAACATCTAACAATTGGTTTGTTTCCTCTTGGTCTAAGGTAGCACTGACTATAACTGGACGATTCATTTCTTCATCAAGAAATTCATATCTCAGGTTTTTAGGTAGTTCCTTAAGTTTTACGGTTGGTTTCATAGGGCAAGGCATAGGATCTGGGGTAAGAGATAAACATTCGTGAAGGTTATCATCAATGTAGGGTTTTCTATAACTGTCATCTTCCCAAATAAGGGTTGATGGCAATTTTATAGATTCAATTTCTTCTTCTTGTTCTAATTCCCTAATAAATTCATCAATGATATCTAAGGCATAACAAGCATCTCCTATTATAGGTGCCATAAGAAATTTCGAGAGGACAAATTCTATCTTCTCGTCACCTACCTCAAAGGTTAGTTTCCCTTTTTTAACATCTATTACGGCTCCAGCAGTCGATAAGAACGGTCTACCTAGGAGGATTGGTATGTCGTCATCTTCTTTAATGTTCATGACAACAAAATCAGTAGGTATAAACAGCTGACCTATCCTAACAGGGACGTCTTCAAGTATGCCTATAGGGTATTTAACGGATCTATTGGCTAATTGAAGTGACATCTTAGTAGGTTATAATTCTCCTAAGTTTAATCTCTCACAAACTGCTAAAGGCATTAAGCTCACACTAGCTCCTAAGTCTAGAAAAGCTTTTTCGATGACATGATTCCCCAAAATACAAGGAATGGAAATATTTTCGGGATCTTTATCTTTCTTTGCTAACCTATTTTCGGAAATAGAGTTACATTCCACGGGTTTCGGATCTTCAAGTCTACGTTTATTTGTAAGTATGTCTTTGAGAAAATTAGCGTAAGAAGGTATTTGGGTGATGGCTTCTGTAAATGAGATTTCTACGTGAAGTTTTTCTATAACCTTAACGAATTTTTGATACTGATTATCGATTTGGGTTTTCTTTAGTCTTTGAGGGTATGGTATTGGTGGTTTGTATGGCGGTGGTGGTACATAGGTTTTGTTTTTAGGTTCTTCTCCTTTTTCTTGACTTTCCGGGTTTTCAGATTCCTCTGGTTCCTTCTCCTCATTTCTCTCAGAAGTTTCGGGATCACTTAATCTAGGGTTAGAAGGTTCCTTATAAGCGGTTCCACTTTGTAGAGTAATGGCATTTGCTTGCCCTTTCGGGTTTTGTTGAGGTTGTCCAGGGAACTGTCCTCCAAGTGTAGTCTGAGGGGCTTGGTTTAAAGCTACCTGAGAGATCTGGGTTTCAAGCATCCTGTTATGAGTAATAATTTGGTCAACCTTGGTTCCTAACTGGGTAATTAGTTCGTTAACATGGACGTTTTGGTTCATGAACTCTTTGTTTTGTTGTGTTTGAGCGGTGATAAAATTTTCCATAATTTTCTCAAGGCTCGGACTTGGTGGTACAGGTTGCATAGGTTGATTTGTTCTCGGGGCTTGGTAACCTTGTTGTCTCGGAGGTGCGGTATTTTGAAAATGGGTTCCCTTGGGTGTAGTTCACTTGCTCGGGATTGGTCTCATTTAACAAATTGCATTCGGCGGATTGGTGTCCTTGTGTCCCACATATCTCACAACTCGGCGAAACCACAGCTACAGTATTCGGGGTTGTACACATATGTTCGACTCTAAGGGCCAATGCGTCCATTTTAGCTTGCATCATATCCATAGAGCTTAGCTCATGTATTCCTCCTTGGGCTTCCTTCTTTTCCACTGTCGCTCGTTCTACTCCTCATGATTGATGGTTTTGGGCCATATCCTCGATAAGGGCACTAGCTTCAGGGTAAGATTTGTTCATCAGTACGCCACCAGCGGCAGCGTCGATGGTCATCTTAGTGTTATAATGAAGTCCATTATAGAAGGTTTGAATTATTAGCCAATTCTCTAAGCCATGATGTGGGCATGCTCTTAATAGCTCTTTATATCTCTCCCAGGTTTCGAACAACGACTCTCCTTGGTGTTGGGTAAATCTGGTTATTAGGTTTTGAAGAAGAGCGGTCTTACTTGGGGGAAAATATCTAGCAAGGAAAACTTTTCTAAGGTCTTCCCAAGTTGTTATGGAATTTGGTGGAAGGGAATCTAACCATGATAAAGCTTTATCTCTGAGGGAAAAGGGAAATAATCTTAAGTGTATCGCCTCAGGAGGAGCTCCATTGGTTTTAAAGGTGTCTGCTAACTGAAGAAAGTTTTTTAAATGTTGGTTTGGGTTCTCAGTAGCAAGACCTGCGAATTGTCTCTGTTGCACTAATTGCAGCAGGGGGTTTAAGTTCAAAATTATTGGTTGGGATAGCGGGGTTTACTATACTGGAACTAGGTTCCTCGTTTGATGGTTGGGCGAAGTCCTTAAGAGGTCTTCGGTTTTGATCTTCGGCCATAGCTCTCCTATTCCTATGGAAAAATAAACGTGCGCGAGCGTAACGTTCAGGTTCAGCTAGAGGGTATACTAAGCTTCCGGCACTGCGAGTCTTTCGCATTGACCGGTGGGTAACAACCTTAGTCTAAACGGTATAACTACAGGGTGTGAAATTTGACGAAATTGGTCCCCGGCAATGGCGCCAAAAATTTGACGCGTGTTTTTCGCAAGTGTACGAACACGTCAGAGTAATATAAAAGATTGTCGAATCCACAGAGACCAAGTGTCAATCTATCGTACCTGTTGTTATGGTGTGTATCTAAGGCAACTGAATATAATGGTTTTAAGGAGTGCGCAATAGTAAATAAAATGGTAATTTTAAACAATAAACAAAGACATGCTCGAATGTAATTCACGTAATCAATAGATATTTCGGTACTTGTTAATAGAACTACTTATGGGCAATGTTTTCTACTTTGAAAAGAACTAATTTAACGGGAACTGTCGCTTTCGCGTATTCAGAACCGAGTTGTACTCTCTAATCAACCCCTCCTATTGTCACGGATAAAAAGGTGCGTACTGCGTTAGAGTAGTAAACCTATTTTTAATAAATATAGTATCTTAACTAAGTTGAAAAGTACTTTAACCTGGATTTCTTAGCAAAAAGAGGTTCTCAAGAACCAGACTCTAAACTTCTTAACGAGTCCGAAAATCGTTTTAAAATCTCTTTTCTTTTTAATCTAAAAACTCCTAATGAACTAGACAAAGCACTTTTGGTTGTTTTTGAAATAGTTAAAAACAATTACTTAAATTGAAAGATAAAATAGCCCTTAAGTGTTTCTACGAACAGTTGTACGGATTATTGGTTCAATTACGATCCTTACATTCTAACCTTTATGGATTTAGTTAGACATGGTAAAGTAAAAGTTCTTTTTATAATTTTTCATAAAAGTAATTAGTGCGAGTGCGGAAAGTAAATAAAAGTAGTGCGAGTGTGGAAAGTAAATAAAAGTAGTGCGAGTGCGAGAAATAAAGGTATTTAAAGCGAGTGCGGAAAATAAACGAAAGTAGTGCGAGTGCGAGAAATAAATAAAGTAAAGCAAGTGCGGGAAATAAATAAAATAAAGCAGTGCGAGAAATAAATAAAAGTAAAACAATACGGAAAAATAAAATACGAACTGGAATTAAAATGGCGGCAGGATTAACTTCCTCCTAGAGTGCTCCAAAACTCGATCACACAGACGTATACAGACTCGATCACTCGATTGCAGTAACACCCTGATGTGGAATGATAACTACTTTAAAACTGATATATGCCTAAGAGATTCTAAGTTTGGATGAAGAAAACGAAATTCTAAAGTCCTATTTATAGGCAAATCTTAAATGGGAAATGACCAGGATGGCCCCCCTCCACTAAAAAGTGGAGGGAACCACTTTTGCCTTGTGGCGCCCGCCACAAGGCCATGGCGCCCGCCATGAGAGCAAATGGAAGAAGAAAGTGGGGATCGTGGGTCTTGGCAGTTGTGGAGTGGTCTTGAGACGTGGCCACATCATGGAAGACCCCATGGCGCCAGCCATGGCGGATGCCGTAAGTGTAAAAAGCTGAATTTCTTGGTTTTCGTCCGTTTCCACTCCTTTTTCGCTCCTCTTCTCGATTTAAGTCCTGATTACATAGAAAACCTGAAAATAAAGAAAAACAAAATAATAACATAACAAAATAACAATAAAAGCTAAGAATGCATGCGAAATCGGAGTCAGAAATACGGTGAAATTTAGTGTTATCAGTACCAATGCCTCAAAACCCTTCTAAGTGTTGGGTTGATTCAACCATGTTGAGTTTTGACGAAAATGGCAGTTACATGAGTTTAACACGTTCAAGTTTGGAGGGAAGTTATGAAATTTTCAATTCAAATATAGAGACAAGTGGCACAAGATCAAGTTTCTTCAACACATTAGTGGTACAAGTGTCATCATCTTAGCATAGTCTTAGGAATAACCGTTGAAAATAGTTACTTTGTAATGTATATAAATAGCTTAGTCTAGTGTTATAATAAGTGTGTGGAAATCATATGTACTAGTAACTCTATATACTCAAAGTATCCGCGTGTTGAGAAAAGAGTATAGTGAGAATGTACGTGATTGAAACACCACCAAATTTATTTTCAATGTCAAATTTATCTTTGGAGTCATTTATCTTTTACAAGCCTTTACTTTAAAGCATTTATCTTTCAAAGTCATTTACCTTTTAAGCACTTTTATTGCATTTCCTTTACATTTCCTGCCTTTACGTTTCCAACACTTTAACATTTTTCCTCGCATTTATTTTCTCTTTACATTTTCAGCCATTTACGTTTCCAAGCCTTGCCTTTCTTTTATTTACTTTTGAAATTTCTTGCTTTACTTTCTTTCTTTTATCTTTAAATACCTTCTGAATCCTGTTGAAGGATTCAAGACCCTTTTCTCCCAAAAACATTATAAAACCAAATTAACCTTTTTTAGTACATGTCCTAAGATACATTTGGTCGATCCTACGAGTAACTGATGGTATTTTGGTATCTTCAGAGGACCAGCGGTTGTTTACCAATTTTGGGAGTAAACAAATTGGCACGCCCAGTGGGACCGAGCTGAAAAACGGTTTTTTAGAAGTTTTATAACTTCTCCTTTTTTCGTAAATTCTTTTTCATAACTACCTTGTTTCGTAATTTCCTTTGCATGGGAAATCTGGTTGAAAGAAAGATTACTTTGTTTCATCCATTTGAGAAGTGGGAAAGTAGCCAGTACATACCATTATATACCAAAAAGAAGAAACACAAAGAGGATGACATCTAGCCAAGGAAACCCAAGTGATTCAATTCCCGCAACAAGTGGGTTGAATCCTGAAGTGGGCATTTCAAATTTTTGTAGTACAAATACATAAGATGGGCTAAGGAGTGAGGCTATCCCAGTCTCCAATCCTTTGATATGATCTTCAAAAGCACCAAATGTGATGTCAAAACCAACCCCTTCGACAGGACTAGGAGAAACAATTAATAGATACTATACTCAACCAATGTTGGAGTATATTTGGCCAAATGCTCAAACTCCGCTGCCAATTTCGTTTTCATTTAGACCCTACATGCCCACATCACTTTCTCAGGATTTTCCCAGAATCTTTGGTGCGTCAACCACCACCATGGCAGGATTGAGAAATACACTCGCAGTATACTCAGACAATGTTGTTCCTTCACCTTTGCAAGAATCTGGTTCTGCAATAAATATGAGAAGGAATACCCAAACTGGTGGCTTGGGGCACTCGACTCAGAGTCATGCTTTGACAAATGAGTTTGTGGCCTATTTAAGGCAACAAATGGATGAAATCAACATGCATATGGTTCATACTCTATCCCAAACTATGGGAGAGGTTTTTCATCCTCTGATTTAGAATACGACCGAGAAAAATCAACAGATGGTGTCTCAAATGGTGCACATAGCAGAATTTGTGGGAGTCCCAACACCAGTTCGACAACCCAATTATGTACCAAATGTAGGAGAAGCTATGCAACCACCAAACCAAGAGAATCCACCTGTGGTCGAACCAATAGAAGTAGAACCCATCAAGAATCAAAGGAAAATGCCGATGGAAGATGAACCAAGGGTGATAATGGTGAATAGGCAGCAGAATGCAGACCATGTGGTTCATCAAGTTCGATAAAATAATTTGGCGGTAGAAAATAATTTAGTAGCCCTTTTCGAACGAATAATGGCCAGAAGCAGGATAAATACAGGGTTTTCCATGACAAACTTTACTTCACCAATAATGGACTATATACTCCAATCAAAGTTACCTCCTAGGACAAAGGTTCCTAAGTTTACCAAGTTCTCAGGGGATACAACAAAATCTACGGTCGATCATGTGGTGCACTGCATGATAGAGGCTGGGGAAATTGATAATGATGAAATTCTAAGAATTAAATATTTCCCTAGCTCCCTCACCAAGAATGGTTTCACTTGGTTTACTACATTGCCACCTGGTTCAATATGTAACTGGACTCAATTAGAACATTTGTTTCATGAGCAACTCTATATGGGTCAAACTAAGATTAGTTTGAAAGAACTAGCTAGTGTTAAATGAAAGTTCAGTGAGTCTATTGATGATTACTTGAAAACAAATTACTGCTTAAGGCCAGATGCTTTACTCAAGTACCTGAGCATGAATTGGTCAAAATGGCTGTCAGTGGCCTAGACTACTCCATCAGGAAGAAGTTGGATACCCATTACTTGAGAGATATGGCCCAATTAGCAGATAGAGTTTGAAAACTTGAGCGTCTGAAGGATGAAAAAGCTAGGGGGAACAAACATAAGAAGATAGCTTACGTTGAATATCAAGATGAGGTCGAAAATGTCTATGACGAAAATCTACCTCTAGATGATAGTGAGATAGACCTAGCTGAACTTAAGCAGGGTCCTCCTTAATCCTGTAAATGTTTAGTTCCCTCAAATGGAAAGAATCTTGTTGAAACTGAAAAGAATGACAAATTTCCAAAGAAAACATTCATTTTCGACGTCACCAAGTGTGACGAAATTTTTGATTTATTAGTTAAGGATGGACAAATACTTGTACCTCTTGGTGCTAAAACACCACCTTTAGATCAAAGATAGAAAATAGGTTTTTGTAAATACCATAATTATTTGGATCATAAAACTTCTCAATGTTTTCTTTTCAGGGATTTGGTGCAAAATGCAATTCAGGAGGGAAGACTCAAGTTTGGAAATAAGCCAAAGGCGCAGATGAAGATAGATACTGATATTTATTCATGATTTGTACATATTCTTTTTTGACACTCGCCCGTGTCATACTTCCCCAGCTATTCAAACACTCGTCCGTGTCTTGCACATACTTCACCAACAGATCAATACTTATACATACTTATACAAAAGTCTTTGATACTCGTCTGTATCTGGTATATATCACTCCTCAGCAGATTCAACACTCGTCTGTGTTCCTTGTTTAAACGATTGATACTCGTTCGTATCGTCATCCTCAATGACGCGTCAACGTTTGTTTCCACCGATACTCGTCTATATCATGGTTCAAAGGATGCTCGTCCGCGTCTTTAGTCTATACACACCGTCAAAACACTTATATGTTTTTTTTTCTAAATAAAAAAAAAAAATGGGCGTAAGCACTCGTTTGTGTTTACCATTCCCCAGTAAGTCGCCAACAAAACAACTTTCTCCTATCCGGCATTCGTCCTATATCGTGATATTTTTAGCAGTCGTCCCCTGCCAGGTGATCGTCCTTCACCTTTGGATGACCGTCCCTCATCCAATTCCCTAGTGGAATCTCCATTATTGGAACTTTCTATCCGACATTCGTCCTATGTCGTGATAAGGAGCAGCCGTCCCCTGCTAGGTGATCGTCCTTCACCTTTTGATGACCGTCCCTCATCATTTATTTGATGGCCGTCCCCATCGTTGATTTTGTTATCCGACATTCGTCATATGTCGTGATAATCCCCGAGAGAAGTCGTACCCTGCTAGGTGATCGTCCTTCACCTCTTGATGATCGTCCTCCATCATGTTTATCCGATGGTCATCCCTATCGTTGATCTTTTCTATCCGACATTCGTCCTATGTCGTGATATTTTCATTCAGCACTCATCCCCTGCTAGGTGATCGTCCTTCACCTTTGATGACCGTCCCTCATCATTTTTCATTTATTCTTTATCCTGATGGTCGTCCCCATCGTTGTTTACTTTACTTTCCAAACCTGATGGCCTTCCCCATCTATGCTTGTCTAAATCCCCAGAGAATTTTATTTTATCACCCGATGCCCGTCCCCGTCGTGGTCTTTTTATTTCCCCAGCTTGTCGGTCGTCCCCGTCATTGCTTTACTTACTACTTTATCCCCAACAGTCGTCCTCTGCTCGATGGTCGTCCTCCATCGCTCTCATTTAATACTATTCTACCTTTTACACTTTTTATCCCTTTTCTTCTTCTCCCCAGCGAGTGCAAATTTCAGATTGTCTTTGGTATTCAACCACAAGTTATCTTGTTTGTCTGTTAAGCCAGGAGCTTACATCTTGCACAGCTAACTCATGCTTGAATAGGGGCAGCTGTAAACACCCCAAATTTTCCCTCACTTTTTCTCACACCATGGCTTGTGATCTTTCATTTTTGTTTAAGCATTACATCTCATATTGCATATTTGTTTCACTGCCCAGTTCCATTTCATCTGCACCTAGGGTTTGTGATCTGAGCAATCCAAGAATCAATATGAGCCATCCCAATGGTCTTGAAGCTTTCCAAGAGGGTCTATGTGTGTTCTATAATCATAATATACTCCCCAAAGTTCATGAAAGTCAAGAGATCACAAAGAATGGCAAAGGCATGGAAGTAGAGCTAGGGTTTTCCTACACAGATGACCAAAATTAGGGTTTTGATTTCAGAGGCCTTAACTCCAAATTTTTTGGTTATTCTTGTTTCTAATGTTCTTAATATGTTATAAGAATCATATGTACCAAGTTTGATGAAGAAATTCATTGTGGAAGTCATCTGATCATTGGGTAACCTTTTGAGCAAGTTAAGTCAAAATCAGGGCATCTGAGGCCCCCCCAACAAGGGTACCAAAGGATCATTTTCATCAAATTGAAGTTCTATGATCTTTATTTGATCTTATAAGTAGTTGGAAGTTCAAAAAGTTGAAGAATTTTGAGCCAAATGCAAACTTGCCATTTTTGGAAATGACTTGTAATGGAAACTTTCCATTTTGGGAAAGATTTTCAACCTCCTCTTTCATGACCAAAAATGCTTCAAATGAAAAATTCTTGGAGATGAAAGTTGTAGATTAGGTCTTTCTCTTTTCAAAAAGTACAAGAACATGTCTTGATTCATCCTAGAACTCAAGATATGGCCTTTCAAAGTTGGCAAAAATCACATAATTTCAAGTTTCATGTCAAAGAGGCAAATGTGCATTTTTGGTTTCCAAGCACTCAAATGACTTCTAATTTGCCCAAATGTGACATAATATGTACATACACCTTTCCTAGACCAGAATTGAGCCTTGCATCACATGTTTTCATGGCCAATTTCTCAAGAAAGTTCAAAGAGGGAAAGTTGCAAATGCCTTGGATCCTTCCATCCACTTGTGCCAGCTGCATCAAACCAATTCTATGGATCTCCATGAATCTTGCTGAGGCCAGACACCCCAAAAAGCTAGCTCTTCCATGGCCCATACCTCCAAGTACACAAATTTTACTTGTTGGCAAAACCTCCCATACCAATCAAGATGAGCCACAACAACTCTTCTGACCAATCAAGACTTCACATACATGCCTCATGGACCTCATTTCATAACATCTTGGAGCCTGAATTATCCCATAACTCAGAATCCAAAAAATTACCATAGAACTTCCTCTCTTTGAATCTCACTGCACATGCCTCAAACTTCAAATATTTTTCCACCAATCAACTCAAAATCATTCATAGATCACAAAACACCCACTCCCATGGCCTGAAAGCTCCCTAAACCAAAACAAGATTTCTGCAAAACCAGAACCATACACTTCAAAATAGCCATCACAAGCTTGCTCTAGGCTCCTCATCATCATCAGGGAGCTCATTGGGGGTGATTTGAACCAAGAAAGAGGCCAGAAAGCTCAGGAATTGAAAGCTTCATCTCAAGTAACCATGAAGAACAATTTTTCCAGAACTTTCTATTTAAGTTAAAATATCAATCATCATGTTCCCCTGATCTCACTAATATGTTTAGTTTCAAAAATGAGTGAGAAATGACCATGTATGCTTGCTCTGAAACTTTCTGACCTAAAAATTGTTTGCTTCGATTCATGATGTTCTTGAGTGATAAATGATTTTTGAGAGTTGATTCGTGTTTAGGTTTTTAAAAATCACCAAAAAAATCATGAACCATTCCAATACATTTAGAAACATTTTCAAACTCTTCATACAAATTTCTTTTTAGGTTTGATCATAATTTCACAATTTTATTTGAATTAGGGTTCTTTAAAATCACTTTTTTTAACCCTAATTTGAGAAATTCATTTCTGCCAACCATGAAGAGTTTGAACTTGATTATTTTTGTATTGTTTCAAATATTGCATGTAGTTTCTAGGTTATTTTCCTCATGAATTTATCTTGCATTTTCAAATTGATTTGCATTTTCCTTTGAGAATCACCCAAAAACCCTAGCAAACTTAGAAAATTCATAACTTTCAATAGGATTAGTTTCTGACCTTCTCCTTTGGGGTATGATCTTATACGCGTTTAGGGTTTGATTGAGCTTGGTTTCAATTTTTTATCATGTGGTATGCTTCTTTTTTATTTATTTGCATCTCATACATTCATAAAACCCTAATTTCTCATGTTCATTTGCATTTATCTTTGCATAGCATCATCATATGAACTTGCCATGACATTTCAAACATTCACATGACATATTAGACATCTTAGGACATGTTAGAACATTGCTTGATCATTTCTTCATTAATTTTCTATGTCTTACATTCATTACATTTCATAAACATCCATGTGTTTTCAAACTTCCAAGCATGCTTCCTTTACATCTCATCCTTGTATGAACATTCATATGCACATTGTATGACATTGCATCATTCCATATGCCATTTGCATTGCATAATCACTTCTGACTTTGGTCTTTGTATCTCATTTCATTACATTTCTTTATGCTTTATGTCTTATGCATCCATTCTAACCTTTTCAGGAACGTTTGGTAAGTTATCAGGGAGGTGGATTTGCCTTCACCTCCCACCTCTTCTTATCTCATTCACATGCATTTACATGTATTTGAAGTGAACTTGTTCACTTATGTTCCATCCTTCTCACTTTCTTTCTTTCAAGTTACTTATCTTCTTCAGGAAGTAAGTAACTTGTTATTCTTTCTCCTTCTCTTTTCATCTGCTTCTTCCATTGGTGGCCTTGAAGATCTTTTCTCTTAAGCCTAACAAACCATAGGATACCCAAGTATGATAACTTTTAGGGTTGTGTATATTCCCCCTTAGTCTTTTAACTTTGAGTCTCCTTGAGTCTCTCTTCTCATCTCAATAATCAGAGACTAAACTCTTAAAGTTTTAGGACTTTAGAATTAGGGTTATGTCTGCATCCTTCTCTTAGGATGGAGTGTATAACTTTAATCCTAAGTGTTAAACCTTTAATTTGTTTAAACCTCTTAATCAAATCACATTAATAATCACCAAGGCTTTATCTTGTAACTTGGGCCTTACATTAGAGTTTTATCTCTTCCTTATGGTTAAGAGGGACTAACCCTAGTGTTTAATGGACAAGTCCCCCTCAAGTTGTCTTGCAAACCATAAAATTCACTTCATAATCTCATTCCTTAATTAAAATCCACTTAATAAAGGCTTGTTATATAATGAATTTAATCCCTACCATGGATTAAGTTGAGGTATCTTCCTCAGCTTAAGCGTTCTCATCTATTATCCTTCTATTAGGATGGTGTAATGAGTTCACTAATCTGTGATTAGAGATTAAACTCATTACTTAACACTAAACAAAAAAACCAAAAACATATAATTAATCATAAGTAGGTTAATGATCTTAATCCTACATCAACATGGTAATTAAGTTGAGATGCTTATCTCATACTTAAGTATGCTCATTATCCCTAATCATGGAGGATATAATGAGTTTACCACCCCTTGATTCAGGCTTAAGCTCATTAACTTATGAAAAACACCAAAAACAATAACAAAACTGAAAACACAAAAACAAACAATAATCGTCTCCTTCGGGATTATTTTCTCATCACACTCATTCACAAACGAGAACTCGCTTCTTCCGTCTAATGCAAGACAGTTAGCACTCGAGCCAGACGAGTCATACACTTGAGCATAGACAAGCAAGTAGTTCACAGTCAATTTATTTTCCAGTATCTTTGAGTCGAACTACGACGTTCTGACTTCCTCATTGCACGAGAGGATACGTAGGCATAACTTAACAGTTATCGAACAAAAGTTTCTGTGTCTTCCCCCCTCTTTCAGTATTCTTTAAAAGCCTCAGTTCCTGAGCAATTCACCCTTTCGCACTGACACCTATACATTCATTCCTAGCTTTTGCACACAGATAGCACATACAATTACCCCTTTTTAAGCACAATCTTTTAAGCGTGGATCTCGTCGAGTACGACGGACAATCTGGGTGCTAATACCTTCCCAGGTTGTAACCAACCCCCTTTCTCAGTTTCTCTGGTTCGCAACCGTCTTATCCATCTTTTTCTAGGTTTATGCAGCATTACCTTTCCTTCGGGATAAAAACGCCTAGCTGGCGACTCTATTCAAATTCATTTTCATTTTCTCCTTTCGTCGATAGTTCGCGTTTGTACCGGGATGTAAATCTTCGGGAGCGACAAAGGGCTACAAGAGTTTGGTCGGTGGTGTCTCCGTGGGGGAGAACGCAATTGTCGATCGTTTCCCAGCATGTAAAGGTGTTTTTTTTACTGAAAAATTATGTAGTTTGATTTGTTGAGGGTGGCGATGTGGGACACACTACTTGGATCAGCGTCTTGAGAAACAGGGATAAACTCGTATGTGTGATCAAATTATGGAACGACATTAGGCTTAACTTCGTTGGACGAAGGAAAAATAGTTTGTCCATCCCGTTTGTCAGCTTCATGGACGGTCACCCCGTGGTCGTTGATGTTATCACCGCCTTTGGGAGGGACAGTGATGGCATAATCGTAGACGATATCATTGTTTTCCTAAGAGGCCATGATGGTTGAAAAGGGTTTTGAAAGAAATTTTTTGGTCTTGTTTCAAGGAACGATGTGAAATCTTGCTGAGAAAGACGGGGGAACAGATGTCCTGACAGATGGCACCATCGATTCGATGTGATCAGAATGGATCTTCGTGGCCTTCAGTGATGGATAATAGTGTTGTTTGTTGGAGAAGATGGGGAGTACATGCAAGGCACTATGATGCTAAAGTAAGAATAAAAAAGAGAGAGCAAGTACAAAGTGTGTTTTAGAATGATTAGAATACCTGACCCTCCAATGGATGATGGTATTTATAAGTGACCCCGAGCGTTGAACCATGGTCCCGATTTGGAATGAAGTATCAGGCCCACAATGGGAGACTGCCAGAGTCAGGGTAGAAGCAAGGAAGACGTAGCATGTGGTCTTCCCCTAGTCCAACTAAATTCTTAATCTTCTGAGGGACAATTGGTCGTGTAAAGTGTCAGGTACGTGGGGGGACTTTCCCAACGACTATATTCTGAATGACTATATCCCCAATGACTATATTGCATTGAATCCCTTATTGAACCTTGCTCAAAGCTGTACTGGATTGGACCTTGACAGACATGGATTAGCTGTGAATCCAATCCACACAAAAATTATATATATATATATATATATATATATATATATATATATATATATATATATATATATATATATATATATATATATATATATATATATATATATATATATATATATATATATATATATATATATATATATATATATATATATATATATATATATATATATATATATATATATATATATATCAGGTTCTAGAGAGACGGTAGGTCATACAATGAATTCAAAAAATTCTATTTTTTTTTCTAATATATTTGAAGAGAATTTAGGAAAGATAAAAATTTTAATATTATTTTAATGATATGTTTTTTTATTATATTTTTAAATAAAAAATGTAAGAATACCTTTTAATTAATGTTATTAATTTTTTTTTTTGTTATTAAGACAAAATAATCGTATTTCTTTTATTTTACATAAGAAAGTCAAATTATTAATTTTTTTAATTGTATAAATATATTTTATTCATAAAAAATGTAGATAAACAATAAAAAACTAAATAAACTTCTTAATAAAAATTATATGTTAACTTTTTATTTGACCAAAGGAAATGACTATACATTAAATTAATATAGTTGTATTGTAATGTAACATTTTATATACACAATTCTTTATTTTTTAACGGTTAACATTTGACTAACCACTGTCAGAAAATAAGTTGAGATTATTCTTTATCAAGTAAATTTATTTATATTCAGAATTATTTTACTAATATGAATAAATTTTGACTATGACTTTCTTAGTCATATTTTCTTCAGTATATCCAAATGAAAGATAAACAATACACATTTATTTATTTACTTATTCCACATAGTACACATTTTTTATAACTTGCATGAAGCACTTCTCTTCTCTCCCTTTATCTCTTTAGAATATTAACGACAATCTATTGTTTTCAACTCTTTCACTGAATTGAAACACAGTCCTACACCAAACAACATGGATTCTTCTTCTCTCTCACACATCACTGCCCCTTTCCAACTCAACCTTAGCCCCTCCCAAAACAATCAACAGACAATAACTGAGGTTGATTTCTTTAGGAATCACAATGATCTTAACAAAGTTGTGTCTCCGCCCTCATCTGTCGCTACCGCCTCCATCCTTGACATTGATCATACAAACATGTCACCATTTCTGGATTCCAAACTAAGCGTGAGTTATTCATAATTCGATAGTCCATCGTGGTGTTTTCGTGGTGTTTTTGTTCATAGTATTTTACGATAGTTTTGATAATTGGAGTTCTGTTAATTTACAATTGTTTTCTTACTAGACCGGCACTGATCTTGGTCTCGACCTTCTTGCTGCCAAGGATGCTAGTGAACAAGATGATAATGATGACATGTCATCTAAATCTGATGACGAAAAAACTAAGAATGAGGTAATATTTATAATTGCATTTATACAATTTAATTTAAAAAAATTGATCGATGTTTTTCTTTCATCTTGAGTCATGATTTTATATTTTCGTTATTGTTATTATGAATAATTTTATCATTTAAAATGTTATCAATGTAGTCACAGTTTTGATGCGGTTGGGGAAACTTTAAAAATGGTTATATTGAGGGTGCAATTGTGGTCAGTTTTCATGTGATGGTGTTTGAATTCTATGAACTGTTTTTCAGATGGCTGTTCTTCGAGGCAAGCTTGCTCGAATGAAAAAGGAGAATGGTCGATTGAGTTCGATGGTTGAACAGCTTCAAACTGATTACGATACGCTCCAGATGCATTTTGAGAAAGTGATGCAGGACAAGAAGGCAAGGGAAGTTGAAGACCAGGTAGGGTTTGTTGAAAAACTTGAAAAGAAAAGGAAAAATGAGAATGGTGGAACATTGGCACTTAATGCTGATATCAAGATGCGTCATGAGCCCTCTTCTTCAAGAACAATAAGTTTTGATCGATTGGGATCCCCGCCGGAGTTAGTCCCAGCTAAGTATGGTACAGGGACTCAAAAAGAGGATCGCCCCATTGGTTATGCCGAGAGATTTCAAAGGCTGGGTCCTCCAAACTATGCTCCAAACTTTGTTAATATTGGTCTGATTGATGTTGATGCTACCTTGAGGAGAGCAAGAGTTTCTGTTAGATCAAGAACAGATGGAATCGCGGTAAATAAGTTTTAAATTGTCGTCTGCAACGTTTTTAAACTATACGATTTTGTTTGAGAAATTATTGTTATTTCATTAGGTTTCTGATGGATGCCAGTGGAGGATGTATGGCAAGAAAATGCCTAAAGGAAACCCGAGTCCTCGTGCTTATTATAGATGCACCATGGGGAGTTGTTGTCCGGTTAGAAAACAGGTATACTTTCTCCTCTAAGCTTATCAAATATGATTAATGTAATGTAACTTCTATTGCTCGTAGTCGCATAGACATTAAAATCTATGATTGTTGCCTAGATTGTTAGATATTTTTAAAAATCTTGTCATTAGCTCTAAAATGAATCTACATACACAATCAATAACATTAATTATTAACATGACATGCATTCATATTTTTCAAAGTTATTTCAAAGGCATTTCAAAGCTAGAATTCTAAATTTACAGGTAGAAAAGTGTGCTGAAGACGAAAATATGGTAATCACAACATATGAAGGATATCATAATCATACTTTACCTCCAGCAGCCATAGAAATGGCACAAAGAACTACAACAACGGGAAGAATGCTTCTTTCCGGATCAACCTTAAGGAATAATGGAACAATGAATGCGAGTTTCTTCCAAAGAACAACAACTCCTAGTTCTACAAGTCGTGCAAATATCTCAACTTCTGCTCCATTTCGGTCTATAACACTTGACTTTACTCAAAATCAAAATCCTTAGTGACTCCAGATGCTTCAAAATCAGTTACAAGTTCCATTGTGTTAATAAATAATTTATCTTTAGTATTTTGGATCGAACTAGTGCCGAGGGTAATTTCCTTTGTGTTAATAAATAATTTAACTGTGGTATTTTGGATCGAACTCTAGTATTGATGGGGATAGTTTGATATTTCAACTTAAGTTGTGTATGTTGTGGTTGAAATCTATTCAAGCATGCTGTCAAATTATATTAACTTAGAATTTAAGTTAGTATGTCGAATTAGATCTTGTTTATAAGTCCAATTATTTAAGTTAGTTTATTCCCTAAGTTATCTTGTGTAATGGACCTATGTGTGAAAGTCCATTAGGTTAGTATTTTAGTTTTCTTATAAATAACATGTTAGTCTTTCATCTTTGTAACGATGGTGAAAATTCTAATTAGGGTGAGAGGTGAATTGTTTGTATTTATTCAATCTTTGAACTTTTATTTATTTAATCTTTGAGAAAGTGAACAGTAAAACAGATTTAACCAATTCTCTATTCTTCTTCCTCTTTTCTCTATCTTTTATAAAACCTAATATGATTTTTTGTGTTTGTTTAAGAAATTCAATATCTCATAACGTTGTTATGTTATTGTCGACATCGATTCACAATATTATCATATTCTAAATAATGGAATTCAATAAATAACTTATCCTAAATCAAAATTAAGGAGATTTTTTTTATCAATCTTCATATCAAAGATCAAGTTGTAATAAACAGACGCCAAAAAAACATTAAGATCGATGAATAATAAATAAGGATATTCATTTAATCTTAATAAGATAAGTTTAACTACTGAAAATTCTTATCAGCATAACTCCATAAGTGGTTTAGCATTTGGTTGACATATGTGATGGAAAATTCTTATTAGCATAAGTGGTTTAGCCTTTGTTTTTGTTTTATATGTGATTTACTTTTGGAGGTTAATTATGGCTTTTTAATATTTTGATTTTTTTTTAAGCAAGAAGTATATTAATGAGAAAATCAAAGGTACTCGACCTGAATACAAAAGAGGAGACTAATCGCCCGACACAAAAAAAAAAAATTTCAACCAATTGACATCTATATGGCTCCTTGGTGTATATCAAACAAGAAAAAATATTTTCATTTTTATGCAGGATATGAACTTTCATGATATTTGTATTTTTAAAGACAAAAGTGCTTCTATTGATAAATTGATAAATTTTTATTTTCTATTTAGTATTTTACTTGGTCTTTTGTACTTATTAGAATGATTTTTTTTTTAAATATATTTGTCGATTTTTATTTAGAAGTAAACAGGGTCGAAACCAAAAGAGAAAAGATTACATAGCAACAAATCTATGACTAGGGACTCCAATACAATCATCTAATAAAAGAAGAGAAATTTGAAGAAGAACTTGCTCATAAAACATCAAATTAGGACCTAGATCACACCTCTTGTTGATAAGTGCATTTGCACAAGTATTCGACTCACATTATATATGACAACCTGTACCTCTCAATTCAATTTGAGCACTGTTGAATTTGTTGTACCAATCAAATTCCAATTATACTACCCTTCCCAAAATTTAAAATGTTTTGAACAACCATTTTGAAATCTATATGAAGCTCAATAGCTTAAAGCACAATTTTTTTTGTTAATCTTAGTCCTTTTAGCACACCACAAAGTTCATCAATATATACACTAAAAGAACCCAAATATCTTTTCAAGCCTCCAAACCAATCACTCGTACAACTTCTGAAAAGAACGCCACATTCAGCTATCAGACCATTCTTACTAGCTTTATCTGTGTTCAATCTCAACCAACCTAAATTGTGTCATTTTCATGCAAAATATGAACTTTCATGATTTTTGTATTTTCAAAGATAAAAATACTTGCCTTGATAAGTTCCTAATTATTTCTTCTTTAGGGGGGACTTCAAATTTTCGATCTGCATCCTATTGGTGAAATTGAATGTCTCTTCTAACATCTTTTGGGCATATAGTTAGGAAGAGACCATTCCTTTTAAGTTTAAGTTCCTTAATCAGATCTTTTTATCATCTCTAATAAACGTGAGGGGATTATAAGAGAGATAGGTCGATGGGAAGATATATACTATTCTTAATTTGAGTTTTAAGATGGATGGTATCCTTGTTTGTTAATGAGCTTCTTGGAGTTGCCAATATTCTCTCTATCCTTCAAGGCTTTTATCTTTCATAGGATAGTTATAATTGGAGTTTTAGTCATGCAAGAGATAACATTATATTGTTGCTTGTACTTACAAAGTTCAAATGGATCTTGATAATTCTTCTTTTGCATCTCATTTGGCTGAGAACTTGAACTTTCCTCTCATTTGTGATAGTTGGGTTCATTCTAATATGATTGTTTTTTCTACTCAACTTTTATAAGATAAATTATCCTTTAAGAGAGAATTGTTTAAGCACGGAGTCATTTTTTATCCATATGGGGTCTCTTGGAAATATGTGTGAGGTTTTGGTTGATTCACTTTTTCATTTGTTTGTCACTTGTTAGATAATTCCATTTGTGTGGTATAAGATATTTAAGTGGTTGGGATGACCTGGTTCTCCTTAGTGATCTTATGCTTCTTTTTAAGTTTTCATCTCTTTAGATGGTAGGGTGAAGACTAAGGGTGAATTTTCTATGATTTGACATGTTGTTGTTTGGTCTATTTGAATTACTTAAAACAACGATATAATATTTGGTATTCAATAAACGTGGAAGATGTTAAGGAGAAAAGTATTTTTTTTTTGGATTGAAAATGGTTTTTAGGTAGATTTATGGTGTGCTCTAGTACTTTCTTTAATTAATTTTAGAACCTTATCCACTGTCTTAACCTATAAATGATCGAGAATTTTAGCTTTGTTTCAAGATTTGTTTGTGGTTTTGGTGTTTCTCATGGAGGTGTCTATTCTATTGATGGTGAAATCAAACAATTATTTTAAGATAGAGAACCCTATCCTCTGATTTCAGAACAATTATTCAAGATTTGTTATTGTATAGTACTTTCTCTAATTGATTTCAGAACCCTATCATCTGTCTTAACATATCATTTATTAATTGTAGTAAGTAAAGCAGTTGAATAAAATGAAACTTAATAAATAAGAGTATAATAATTAAAATAAGAATTAGATGTTGCATTGATTTTGTAACCGAACAATTATTTTGAGATAGAGAAAAATTGGAAATAGATGATTTTATGAGATGGAGAAAGTAATATATTGATATTTATTTATATTTGAAAAATTAATATTTAATTATTAGGTTTGATTTTGTTGACAACGTGTCGATTGAGGTTTTAGTAGATGTCGTCACACTCTCTTTTATCAATTATTTGTACTTGCCAATATAAAATATATTATTTAGTTAAAAAATAATTTTAATATTATTTTTTGAGTTTATTAATTAATAAAACTATTTTTTTTATTATTTTTCTATATATATATATATATATATATATATATATATTTATTTATTTATTTATTTATTTATTTATTTAATAAAAAAATAAAAGAAAAATAAGTGGAAGAAAATCAACTTGTCATTTCAATCAACAAGGATTTTTTTTATTCCAAAGAATGATATTTTGGAGAGTCGACAAAATTAACAAATTATTCTTTTTAAAGAGAAAAATTACCATTCATGCTATACTCAATTGAAACAAAAGAGATAAGATCGCTCCAACATTAACAAGTCATTTCCGATGAGGGGAAGAAAACATTTCGGCGATCATTTTGCACTTAGATTCAATGACTTAATCACCTACTGAGATGTTTAAACTCCTAATCTTCAGGTTATGGACCAAATCAAGGGATATACAATTTGTTTTAAGTTGTTGTAGATGGAATTGATAGTTGAATCTGACATCTTTTCGAAAAAAAGACAAATGTCATTAATTAGAAAACCCCAAACATATACGATACCAAATCTCAACCGGAAATTGGTCAGGAATTGGGTGTTTTAGGGTATGAACATGATTGAATAATCCATGATAAAATTGACAGAATTGTGTTGATTAGTGACTAATTGATGTGTTAGTCTTGTTTGAACGTGATTTTGATTTGGTTTGATTGTTGTAATTGGAACTGGTTTAAGGGATAAGAGATATGAGATGAGAAAGATGAACAATGTAGAGAAAATTGAGATATCTAGAAAATTACATGTTGTAAATGAGCAAAGGGACTTGATGAAAATCGTTTGTCACCCCATTACAATCGATTTTTGTTTTATAATTTTAGAAAAATTATGAAAACCACGTCTTGTCCCTGACGCATTTGGCTGTAACTTTAGTTCTGTAAGTTCAAATGGAATGTCGTTTAAAGCGTTAGAGAGATAACACACAGAGATACCTAATGGTAGTGTATTGTGTCATAATTGTTATATAAATGAATGATCACTTTGTGAATATTTATTGTGCATCGTATGTATAATTGTGAGATAATTATACATGCTCAACAAAGATTGATGAAGCGAGTGGTTCAGAGTGAGGACTACTCGTATTGTGTTGTGTGTGTGATGAATTATAGTCAGAGAGGGTTGTATTCTTTACTATGTTGTGGTTTAATATTTTATGTAATAACAAGAATTGGTTTTATATCTTATCTCTATGTTTTGATGATAACATTGGAGTATTTGTGTAAGAACAATTTGGTGTTCTAATATTTGTTATTGTGGAGATCATGTTAAAGACCATATGCGAGTTACTATGTGTAACACAAGTCGCTTGTGTGCTAAAGAAGCAAGGATGCTTCTGTATATGATAACAATCAGAAATATCCTGAGACGCCTTTATGTTGTTGCTGCAATCCTTTCTTGGATTTTGTTTCGTGCGTGGTTCTAATTCTAAAGCAAGCGAAGCTTCTAAAAATGTTATTTTCTAAAGACTAAGTGTTGAATAACTTTGAAGAGTTGAGGTTCTGCAAAACGAAGTGCTAAAGGTTCTAAAGAATTAAGGTTTCTAGAGATGGAGGTTCTTAAGACCAAGTTCTAAGGACTCTGAAGACAAGGTTCTGATTGAATAAGGTTATAAATATTATGAAGACTTGAAGTTCTAAATACCAATGGGTTCAAAGACAAGTGTTGAAATTATGAAGACTAAGCTTTAGTGAACAAGTTTTGAAGACATGATCGCGACTTTCTAAGTCTAATGGTTACTAGATGCAAGTGCACAGTCTATCGCGCAGTAATAAAACATATCGATTCCACAGAGACTCGATAATCAACCTAGCGCTATCGGGTGTTACTATGTTTAGCTAAGGCGAGTGATATTTTAGTTTTAAAGGGCTAGAAAATAATAATTTTAGATTAAATTAAATTAATGATAAGGATATCGGTTCGTAATTGGTTCTCCTTCGCGAATTCAATAAAGGGTCGGCTTATTAAGGTTTGTTAAGTTATCTTTTTGTAGAAACTTTCGGTTTAAAAGTCGTTAATTCACACTCTCGTGGTCTTGCCTATTACTATACTCCTAAGTTCAGTTGGGCGCTCTCGCTGTGTCAATTCAAGTTATAAATACTTTTTGGAAACCTAGAGGTTCTAATTTGTTTTAAAGTGCTTCCGCTGTATTTAAAAAAAATGCTCGATTTCAGCTATTCCGTTACAATTTCACACTCATATGGTCTTAATCCTAACCTTTTGTACTTTCTTACTCTCGTAACAAAAGTTGTTTATATTAAAAAATTGAAACCAAAAAGTAACTTAATTTAAATTTTTAGCCTAGTTCTATTGAATTCGTTCTGGGTAGATAACCACATACCGATTAACGGTTTAGCCAGACATATTAACTAAATACGAAGAAAGGTAGAAGAAGAATTGCATAAAAATAAATGGCATAATTATTAAATGGTAAAGCATTTAAATATAGAAACCTGGCTGAAATATTCTTGATCAATCGATCTTGCAGAAACTTAAAGTAAAAAGAATATGCAGTGGCTAGAACGAATTAAATAGTGATAGCTTCCTAATGATGAAGGCTATCACTTTGATTTGATATAGGAAAAGTAAATAAACAATACTGAAAATATAAGCTATGAACTTCGAATAAGGATTTGACAGCAATTTGGGGCAAAAACTCCCTTTGCAATTTGTGGATATTGATATTTATAGCTTCTACAACTTGTGTTTTTTGAGAATTTGACGGAGTAAACTTTGATTGGGCCTTGAATATTGAAGTTGGACTAAAGATGAGTAGGGTAGAGGAAATTTCTCTGTTGAATAAGAAGAAAAAACGCAACGGCTATCTATTTTGACTGAACTGATGCGTATTAGGTTTCTGGAAAATAGCTTGTGATGATCAACTTGGCTTTGGGACGGTCATCTTAGATGTGTGATTATCGTCCCATAGGTAAAACACGAAATTCTTCATTTTGGCTTTTATTTTTCCTTATTTCTTGTCCTACAAGTCTCATTTTCACTATTTGCTTCCAAAAGTCAAGTGTAGGTGAATACCTGCAAAATAAACACAATTCTCGTGTAATATCATTTCAAACAAATAAATTAATAACTTAAATGATCAAAACTATATTAAATAATCGATACAAATTCGAGTTATCGAACTCCCTCAGACTTGAATCTTTGCTTGTCCACAAGCAAACAATCAAATCGGTTTTAAAAAATATCCTTTATATGCAAACACGAAACATATTACCTATCCATACGTGGTTGTGCGGCTTTATGCTAAATGAACTAATAGTAACTCAAACACTAAAGATACACTAGTGACACTAAAACGTATAATGTTCATAAACCCCCTATACAAACCAGTATGAATCATGCTATCATATCTCAACCTAATGCTCTTGTGTCTTTTTCACCCGGTTTCATTCTGACGCAATCACATTAAGCCATTTACCTTTACACGTGCATAGTGGAGTAACCTGTTGGTGAATTTGATCTTTTTCTAATACGGGGTCTGGTACACAAGTGAGGCAACCCTTTAACATAGTGAGTGCAGTTTGTGGGGGATCGAATAACAATTTTTCCTACCGAGTTCAGAACCAGATTCCTCTGAACTAACTAACATCAGACATTTGTTGCCTTTTTCTCATATTTTTGTATTCTTAGAATATGGGAAGCTTGATTGTTTTACCAATGGCTTGCATAATCTTAAGATTCTTCTTTTTCTTCTTTTTGGCATTTTTGTGATCAAACACTTATTTGCATCGGTTCTCCGTATAGCTTGTGCTTCAGGCGGTGTTGACTGCTAGTATAAACTACTCGGGGCTAATTTAGAACTAAAACTTCAGATTTCGATATTAAAGGTATCCAAACCGATATCTCATACCTAAGTGTCTAAGGTGTCAAGACTGTATCAATTTTGTTAAGTCTTTTCTCAGTTTTCTAACAAAGTCTATCAACCTATATACTCGTAGGGTATGTAAATGAAAGCATTCTAAAAGGAATAAAAAAAATTTATGGCTATAAATACTGGAGAGAATTTTAAATAAATAAATACTTCGATTAAGAATAAAGTTCCGTACAAGGAAAGGGAAATATAATACCCTTCTCCCACACTATCTCGGACATTGTCCTCAATGTTGTGAGATATAGATAAACTACTAAACAAAAACAACAAAAAAATAAAAAACAACAAAAAGAAAACTAAACTATACTACTGTTGCGGTGGCCTTTGTCCTCTTCCTCTGGCTTTGGCTCTCATGGCTCTCTTCTTGTGTATCGCTATATGATCTGGTATACCTACATGATGGATATAGTCATGCAACACCTGGATTTCTAATGTCGCAGCTCCTAACTCTTCTATAGCAGCAATGATTCTTCGTCCTTGTGTTGTCTGCTCGAGCTCGATCTGTCTCATCCTCTCCATCATCTTAGTGTAGTGTCTTTGATGTTGCTCATTGTTCTGAATGATCTCCACAATGATGTCATCCATAGACGCGGGTTGTTGATTCCTACGGCATCGTCTGGTGGAGGTACTGGTGAAGGGGCATCGAGATCATAACACAAGTTGGCTTTGATCTTCGCATATGTGCGGGTATGACAGGGTAGGATGATGCTTCGAACAACCTGGTTGTGTACGACCAAGTTGTAGATGTTACCCCTCCTTTTCTTGATGAGGTGGTTGTTCTTGCAGTAATCCAAATCAAGGTACAAGGCGGGAGTGGCTCGCAATTGACCAAGACAATCACCTAGATCGAGCTTCAACGTGATGTCTATAATACCCTGATTTTTATTTAATTATTTTATTCAGAATATTGTATGTTGGTGTGTATAGAATAATAGATTATCGAATATAATTTTAGATTGAGAATTATATTATGGTGGATAATTGTATTATTAAATAATAAAATAAATAGAATAAAATATGAGGTAGAGGACAAGGCGATCATTTGGTGGGTTTAGTGAGGGTAAGAGTGGAAGTCCCTGAATTGGTCTAAGGGATTAAGTGGTAAAAAGAGAAAAGGATTGTATTTTGGGAAAAAAGAGAAGAACGGTCATAAAAGTTATGAAGAGGAAAAGGGCTTGATCGTGAAGAAGAATCCACGAGGAAGAGAAATTCTCGACAAAACCAAAGGTAAGGGTGAGATTCTTCCATCTCTAAAGGATTTTATGATGGGAATTGGGTAGGTTGAGAATTTGGGATTGATGTTGTGGTGGATTGAGGAAGAATTGTGTTGAGTAATGAGTAGTTTGTTGTTGTTAGTTGATAATTGTATGAATTAGATAGTAAAATTGGTAATTACTGTGAATTCTAGCTATTATTGGTGTTTTGGTGTGATGTTTTTCATAGCAAAATGAGTGCAAAACGCAGAAGAGGGATTTGCAAAATCGCAGAGCTCGCTTAGTGAGCTAGAGCTTGCTTATCGAGAAAGTTAGTGTGTGGAAAAGTAAAGAATCAGTGAGTTTCTCTCTTAGCGAGCAAGGACCCTCATTGAGCGAGACCTGGAGCATGAAAAGTTGATTTTAATTCCGAAAAATACTGAAAATTACCTAATTATTTTAGTGATGCTTAGGAATTGATGTGGTGTAGCTGGAGGTAGTGAAAGAAGAGTTATACACATAATTGTAGGGATAATTAGTGTAACTTGACTATAAACATAACTAACATATTTGTTGGAGTTGATGTTGTTGTTGTTATGAGTAGTCGTTGTGATAATGTGTTTCATATGTTTGTTGATAATACATGAGTATGTGATATGTTGTAGTATGTGTCGTTTTGTGTTATCGTGGTCTAAGTTGGATTATGTGATTATATGTTAAGAATGCATGATAATCATGATGGTAATGAATCGTTATATATTTATCGATGTTGTGATAGATCGTTGTTGTTGTTGATGTTGTATGATGTAATCATTGTAAGTATGCATGTATGTCATTTGTGTTGCATGACATGTTGCATAGTTGGATAACATACCAAGGTAGGGTATGTTAGTTTTTGAGATGTTGGTGCGATCATGAAACATGGATCGTACGTGGCCATGAAATAGGGGTCGAGGGTGTGATCATGAAATAGGGATCATACTGGATCATGCAAGAAAGGTCGAGAGTTCTAACGGGAACTGGATCTTAAAATAGAGATCGGATAGGATACCGCATGAATAGAGTCAAGTAGATTCTCATTGCATGATTTTTGTTGTATGTGATACTTTTGTTGTTGTTATACATAATGGTGTTGATGTGTATGGTGTTGTTGTATGTACGATGCGGGTGAATAATTGTTGTTGAGAAGTTGCGTTTTGTTTCTGATACTTGCTAATTCTTGTTATATTACTTTTTTGTGGTGTAAGTTTCTCACCCCTTTTGTTTGAATGTTACCCTTATGTTGGTAACGTGCAGGTGGGAAGGATAAGACGATTGGTGGTTAGTGAAGTCGGTGTACTTCACGTTACTAGGGTGTCAGCTCTGATATGTCACTTTGGGTGTTGGGATGGTGTTGCTTTTATTTGTTTATTTCTTTAATAAAAGATTTTCTTGTAATCGAAGTTTGACTAATGTTGTTTTAAAAATATTTTCGCTGCATGTTGAATACTTATTTGAAAACGTATTATTGAGCCGAGTTGTTTTATGTTGAATTGTGAAACTCAAATAGTTTTAATTGAAAATTTACTATAATTATTACATATAAATCTGTGGGGTAATTTGGGTGTTACAAAGTGTTATCAGAGCAGGTCCGTCCGTCCGACCAAGTAGTTGAGTCGTTGAGTTGTGGAATCGTTGAGTTGTTGTGTCGTTGTGTTATTGTTTAGTGTTGAGTGTTGTTGTTGCGTTGTGATGTGTTGTTGTGGATTTTATATAAATGTTGGATTGTTGTTGTGTGACATATTTATAATGGATGGGAGAAACGACGTTGCACTTGCTGCTGCTATACAAGCGATGGCACAAGCTGTGCAAAATTCGATGAATGCAGGGGATCGCTAAAGTGATGAGTTCAGGAAGAATGATTTGCCTACATTCAAAGGGAAGTATGACCCTGATGGAGCACAGGATTGGCTCAAGTAGATCGAGAGTATCTTCAGAGTGATGGAGTGCTCAGAAGGAATCAAGGTGCGGTTGGGTGCGCACAGACTAGTAGCTGAGGCTGATGATTGGTGGGTTGACATTCGTCAATAGTTGGATGCATCTGGTGAAGCAGTCACCTGGGCAGTATTCAAGAGATAATTCTTGAGGAATTATTTTCCTGAAGATGTTCGGGGAAAGAAGGAAATCGATTTTCTGGAGTTGAAACAAGGCAGTATGTCTGTGACTGAGTACGCTGCAAAGTTCACTGATTTGGCGAAGTTTTATCCTCATTATAATGAGGAAACTGCTGAGTTCTCAAAGTGTGTCAAATTCATGAATGGTTTGAGGCCTGAGATTAAGCAGGTGATTGGTTAATAGAGAATCCGAAGGTTTCCAGATTTGGTGATTTGTTGTAGGATCTTTGAAGAGGACAGTAAGGCTCGATCTGATCATTTCAAAGGTCTAGCTGAGAGAAGAGGTAAACAACAAGTGAATCGTGGAAAACCTTATGCAGCTCCTGCTGATAAGGGTAAGCAGGAACAAAATGAAGGAAAAATGTCAAATGGGGGATGAGCTCCTACTTCGCTGAAGTTCTATAGATCTGGTGAGGTGGGTCATCATGTTAGTGAGTGCACAAGTGATGTGAAGAAATGTTTTATGTGTGGTCAGCCTGGACACTTGATTGCTGAGTGTAAATCCAATCTGGTTACTTGCTACAACTGTGGAGAGAATGTTCATATAAGTACTCATTGTTAGAAGCCCAAGAAAGCGGAAACTGGAGGAAAGGTGTTTGCTTTGACAGGGACACAAACTTCCAGCGAGGATCATTTGATCAGAGGTATTTGTCATATTAATAGTATTCTGTTGATTTCTATGATAGACACTAGTGCGACGCATTAATTTGTTTCTCTTGATTGTGTGAGGAAATTAGAATTTGTTGTGTCTCTGATGCAAGGAGAGATGGTTATCGAGACTCCGGTTGACGGGTCGCTAACTACTTCTCTCGTATTTCTGAATTGTCCGTTATCGATCTATGGTAAGGACTTTGGTGTAGATTTTGTTTGTTTCTCGTTGAGAGGTATGAATGTGATTTTAGGTATGAATTGGTAGGAGTACAACCATGTTCATGTTAATTGCTTTAGTAAGTCGGTTCGGTTTCTTACTCCTGGTGAAGAGGAGGAAGAAGCTGGTTATTTATCCGCTCGAGAGTTAAAAGAGCTTTTGGATGAAGAAGCACAAGTTTTTACGTTATTTGTATCGTTATCGGTGGAAAATGATATGGGAATTAGTGAATTACAAGTGGTGAGGTATTTCCCGAAAGTGTTTCTAGATGATGTTATGGATGTGCCGCCAGAGAGAGAGGTGGAATTTAGTATTGATCTTGTGTCAGGAATGAGCCCTATTTCGATGGCACAGTATCGTATGTCGGCTTCCGAGTTATCTGAGTTGAAGAAAAAGTTAGAGGAACTATTAGAAAAGAAATTTGTGAGACCGAGTGTGTCACTGTGGGAGCACCAATATTGTTATTGAAGACGAAATATGTTAGTATGAGGTTGTGTATTGATTACAGACAACTGAATAAGGTGACAATTAAGAATAAGTACTCGCTTCCATGGATAGATGATCTGATGGATCAGTTAGTTGGTGCTTAGGTGTTCAGTAAGATCGATTTGCGATCGGGTTATCATCAAATAAGAGTGAAGGATAAAGATATTCAGAAGATTGCTTTTAGGAATCGGTATGGACACTATGAATATGTAGTGATTCTGTTTGGAGTTACTAATGCACCTGGTGTATTCATGGAATACATGAATCCGATTTTCCATGAGTATTTGGACCAGTTTGTTGTTGTGTTTATAGATGACATTTTGATTTACTCTAAATCAGAAGAAGATCATAATGAACATTTGTGGATCGTGTTGTAAGTGTTGAAAGAGAAGAAGCTATATGCGAAATTGTCGAAGTGTGAATTCTGGTTGAAGGAGGTTAGTTTTCTGGGTCATGTGATTTTGAAAAGAGGGATTGTTATGGATCTGTCCAAAATAGATGCAGTACTACAATGGGGGACTCCGAAGTTGGTGAAAGAGATTAGATGTTTCTTGGGATTAGTCGGTTATTATCGGATGTTTATTGAAGGGTTTTTGAAGTTGGCACTTCCGTTGACCCAATTGACTTGTAAGAACAAAGCGTTTGTGTGGGATTCTCAATGCAAGAAGAGTTTTATTGAGCTGAAGAAGAAGTTGACTACTGCACCAGTTTTGATTTTGGCGAAAGCAGATGGACCATTTGTGGTTTATTGTGATGCTTTTGTGATAGGTTTGGGTAGAGTATTGATGCAAGATGGTCAGGTTGTGTGGTATGCTTCGTGTCAGTTAAGATTTCATGAGAGGAATTATCTTACTCACGATTTGGGGTTAGCAGCTGTGGTTTTTGTATTAAAGATTTGGAGACATTGCTTGTATGGTTCGAGGTTTGAAGTTTATAGTGATCATAAGAGTTTGAAATACCTGTTTGATCAGAAAGAGCTGAATATGAGGCATATACGTTGGTTATAATTTCAAAAGGATTATGACTTTAGTTTGAATTATCATCCAGGTAAGGCTAATGTTGTAGATGATGCTGTCATACCCTAAATTTTGACCAGAAATTTTTCGATTTTTGTTCATTTCACTCATTTTTGCCGATATGTTAAAAAATCAATTATTTTGCTTTTTTTTTAAGTTAAAACATTCATTTAATCATTCATTTAATCATACTTGTCTATATTCATTTTGGTAATCATTCATTTAATCATACTTGTCTATATTCATTTTGGTTGTCAGTTAGCAATGAATGTGTAAGAGGTTGTTTCATGACTCTTATTTGAGGTTTAGCTTTGATTCAATTGTTATGGCAAGATTTTATTTTTATTTACCTAGTTTTATTTGTGTTAAGTTTCAACAAATGTTTTAATTGATTCAAGTCCAAATTGTTTTGTTATTGTTACGTGATTAGGGGTAATGGTAATAACAATTAATTTAGTGTCGCAAATTTAAATTAAGACAAGAAGTAGAAATTACTTGATTTGAATTGTGTTGTTTTTTAAGCCACATTTGTAAATTAGATATTGTTTATAAATTTAGATTAAAAAATAATAATAGTGTTACTTTTATTTATTTTACAACATAAAAAAAATAAGACATTATAAAAATGATAATAGGAGAGACTACAATATTTTTATTTTACAGTAACTGGAAAAATTGAAAAAAAGTGAGTCTAGTCACATTGTTATTGTTTTACAGTAACCATAATTCCTTTGTCCAATCCTTTTCTGCTGCAGAAAGTTTTTTTGTAGGGAACTCCTTGTCCTGTTGCAGCAGTGATAACAGAGCAGTGTTAGCATCAAATTGGATATAAGTCAAGAGTCAATACCATAAAGTAGAAACACCAGATCATGTTTAAAAGATAGCAGAGCAGGTTATACAAATTTGAACACTTTTTCTACATAAAAAAAGGCATTTTATTTCTTTCGAGGGAAGAGAAAAAGCTTGGCTCTCTTGATTATAAGAGGAGCATCAGAAAAACCGAGAAAGGACCACCCTTGAAATCTGAGAAAAAAAGGACTCCCTCATCCTCTTCTGCAAAAAAAACTACCCATCTCCCTGAAACACACAAAAAACTCACGACCAACACATTTCTTTCCTCCTCTTCAACACCCTTGAACCGAACCACTCTTCTGCATCCCTCAACTTCAATAGCAACAACTGAACGGCAATACTCCATAACTCACCACCTTTCTCAATCTTTTCCATAAACCAAAGAAACCTCCTCCATCGTCATCTCCACCACCACCAAAAAGCACCTCGAATTGAAACAACACAAACCTCAACAAACTGATAACCGCAACACCAACCACACACCTTCACGAACCCTGCAGAAACCAACAACTACTCTCAAACATCACAAACCATATCCTGCAAACAAATACATACAAAACCTTTAACAACCAAACCAGCACCATTTACAAATAGAAAAAGATGAAAGAATGAGAAACTGAGAGGCAAATATTCAGAAAGGAACATGTGAAAAAGAGCCAAACAGGATCCGAAACCTTCAGCCTACCTCGCCTTCAACACGACCGACGCTGCAAACCGTTTCGAACCAAACAAATCAAAAGTCAGCTCTTCACTCACTACCAACCCGTCTTCATCCTTCACCACCGCCTCCTTTAGAACTCTTCGTCAACACCCACTGAATCTACCGCCGGTAACCCAAACCCTAACCCCCTTTTCGTCACTTCAAAGACCCTCACCGCCGCTGAGAAGGAATCGCAGAAGCACCATCGTGATTCGCAAGCAGACGCAGAATGCCGAAGAAAACCTCTAAACCCCTTTAGACCGAAAATCCGCTGTGCAATCCTGAAAGCAAATCACGCCCACCACCCAGCGAAACGCCCCTCTCACCGTGACATCACCACGTAAATCCGAATCGCGTCACGACGAGTTCTTCGAGAGGTATCCTTTTCTAACTTTTTTTAGCTTCGATCTGAGCACCATCTTTTCCTACTTGTTCCAATCGCATAATAGTTTCATGAATTTGGGGGCTAGGTTTTCTGTTTTGGGTTACGTTTCCTTTGCATTTTGTTTCCGCTGCGTTTTGTTCTCTGTTTGGAAAGTGTGAATTGAGTATTGAGGGAGGTGATTGAGTGTAGGGAAATCATGGTTGAGAAATCTGAGACAAAGTGCAGAGAGATGAACGATGGAGAGTTTAAGAGAGGTCACAAAGGAGCGTGGTTGAGAGAGTTGACGAAGAGGAGGGTCATAGCCCTTTCATCAAACTCTCTTTTATTATTTATTATTTTTATTACTTTTATTTATTTATTTATTTATTTCTAACCTTGTGTTTCTCTATTCTTTTGTTTGGGCTGCTTATGATATTAATCCCACAGGTTCCTTCTCATCCCCCACCAGGAGTTGTTGTCTGCACACTAAGACACCCTTTTGCTCATTAGTTAAAACTTTATTAGCAATTATGTGTTGGTTAATATTCTATGGTCAATCTTTATCTATTTTCTCGTAATTATATTTTGTTTAATTTTCGATTTATGTATGTAAATATTTTCTTGATTATTTAGATAATTGTTTGACCTTAAAGTTTATTATTGTTTCAATTTAAACTAGACTAGAATTTTAGATATACTATTTAGAATTCTAGTTAGGTTTAATTGTCGTCCTTTAGATTTTTTTTTATGGATCTTTTAGTAAATATAACCCTGTTGATTCTTGGTTGAAGTTTTGGACTTGTACCTGGAGTTTTAGTTTGATGTGAGAAATACTTTTGTCAATTGGTATAATCTTGATGGATGTCGTGAGTTTGATATTTGGTCATGATTTGGATTTGATACTCTTTTTGTTTGAGTTACTTTTGGCGCATATTGAAGAAGCAACGGACTTTCTCCGTTAGGTATCATTAAAATTCGATGTTACCTTATTTACGCCTCACTATAGTTTTCATGTCGCGTTTGCGTTCGTCTGATTATCTGTACCTCACCGATCACAAATCTTTTTTTGCAAAAATGCAATATTCACCAAACTTCTAAATTAATTAATTTACGAAAAAAGGAACTCCGGAGTCTAGCACTCCGCACGTTCTGGATTGAATCGCAACTGGGCTAGCCCCACGCGTTGGTTCAATCACCATTCGTATATATAAAAACATCCCAATTCAATTCATTAATTCATGGAAAAAAGGAACTCCGGAGTCTAGCACTCCGCACGTTCTGGATTGAACCGCAAATGGGCTAGCCCCACGCGTTGGTTCGATCACCATTCGTATAAAATATTCAAATCACTTATTTAAATTAATTTATGGAAAAAAAGGAACTCCGGAGTCTAGCACTCCGCACGTTCTGGATTGAACCGCAAATGGGCTAGCCCCACGCGTTGGTTCAATCACCATTCGCATTCAAAACAATTCAACAATCTTAAAGGATCAGGCATGATTCATCTCCATAGGAAGTTGTTCCTCCTATCCCCACAAACACAAACAAAAATCTTATAAAACAATTACTTTCAAAGGAAGAAAGTGGCATTGCTTGTCGATCTTATATCCAAGTTTAAAGCTTCTTCCGATTTTATTTATTCTCAAAGAAAGAACGTGGCATTGCTTGTCGATCTTATATCCAAGTTTAAAGCTTCTTTCGATTTCTCACTTCTCAAATGTTTGTGGTGGAATAGATGAGATACTTCTCTTAAAGATGACGACTTGTCTCTTTCTTTCAAATACAAATTAAAACTTACCAACCAATCCAAATCATTTTATAATTAATTAGCGAGTAACTGAACCCCGGAGTCTCGCACTCCGCACGTTCTTGAATGCAATCGCAACATGGGCTAGCCCCACGCGTGGTTCATTCGCCCTCTCGTTTTAAAACACCCTTAACAAAGATCAAACATCTTTTCTTAAAACGAACATTGTTTAAATCTTTCTATCTCGCAAACAAGCTAGCGCTTCAGCCTCCTATTGCGAGCAGATAAGCCAACGCTTAGCAGTAGAATGCATTTTTAAACAATCGTTCAATTTAAAAATCACAAATCGTAGTATCACGAACTACGAAGCTCTGACTTTCCCATTGCACAAGGGAATACGTAGGCACGGGGATTTTAATCCTTCGCGAGCATAATAATAAAAAACTCAATCTTTTTTCTCCTTCACAACAAATAAAAATTAACTATCTCTCCATCACAATAATAAAAAACTTAACCTTTCTCCGTAATAAATAATAATTTTTCTTTTCCCTTTAATAAGCAATCTTAGTAACTTTAATCATAAGGAAGACAATAATACAAGTTAACATTTAGAGCGCAAACTAGACTAAGAGGTTCCCGTTGAGTACAACGGACGTGAGGGGTGCCTAATACCTTCCCCTTGCGTAACTGACTCCCGAACTTAGATTAGTGGTTTCGTTGACCATTCTTATCCTTTATTTAGGTTGTGTCTATATCTTCCTTTTCTCTCGTAGAATAAATAGAATTAGGTGGCGACTCTGTTGTTTATTTTAGGATCGCATTTTTCGAGGTGCGACAGCTGGCGACTCTGCTGGGGAATTATTGCCTTGTGCATAAGAGAGTCGAGCCTAGCTTAGGATAGTTTGCGTTTGTTTGCTGACTTGTTTAATTTGTCTTCTTTATTTTTCGTTGATATTTTATCTGCTGCTTTCTTCTTTATTATTTGCTCATTATATCTGCCTGTTGGATCTCGGGATATCACGGGTATGAAGCTGTACTTGAGTTTTGAAAAAGAAGAGGGAACACCTAAGTTTAGAATTGGATGTTATTAGTGTTAGTCTCCAAGGACTCGCTCCTTGCACGCCTAACATGAAAGCTCCCCCAGATAGTTAGACTTTTCGTAAATCTTGTCACAACGCAGCTAGCCTGCCGCGGGACCTGATTCATGAAAGGGATGTGATTCTGGGACCCCCCTAGAACCTGTTTCAATTTTGGTAGTTGTGTAATGTTAGGCTCCAAGGACTCGCTCCTTGCACGCCTAGCATGAGAACTCCACTCAAGGTAGACCTTATCGTTATTATCGTCACAATGCAGCCAGCCTGCGGCGGGGCGTTAGTACGATAAACGTCCATGACCTTGAGTATCCATATACCATCACCATAGACGCTGCCCTGTGAGTGGGCTTTATGGGTAAAGAATTTAGAACTCTCCACTTAAGGCTTACCAGTTAAGAGACTCCGAGTTACTTGTACCTTGGATCCAACACCTTGCCTTTATAACCAATTCTGGAGCTGTTTATGTTTGTGATTTTGAGCTTTCTGAGTATTGCATTCATTCGCATCTCATTTGCATTTGCATTTGCATTGCATATCATCTTCCAACAATCCAACTCACACGTGTCTTATTCATCTTCAGTCAACTGTACTCGACCACTCACAAGAGAAAGATGGACCAACTTGAGCAGGAAAACAGGGAGCTTAGAAGCGAGGTCACCATGTTGAGAAATCGTATGGGAATATTCTCAACTACAATGAAGACTCTAGTAGACAGCCTTGTGCAGGAGAACACTGAACTCCAGGAAGAGATTCACAGCTTGAAGATTGATAGAGGGCGACTGATTTCTTTGGCCAAAGATCTGGCCATTTTTCAGCGTCGGTCAAATTCTACCTCTACTCGTCGGCGACGTCAGAATCAGCGGAGGTCTCCAAACAGTCCTGAAGGAGCGACCCATCAGTTTGACCCAATCCCAATGACTTACAGTCAATTGTGGTCTCTTTCGCCCGGAACTCAATAATGACACCCAGAAAGACCAGAGCCACGAGGTCTCGACACCGTGGGATCAATCCAAATACCAGTTGTGAGTTTCATAATGGAGCACCGGGGCATCCGATTGAAGAGTGCAAAGTCTTCCAGGAAAAGGTTCAAGAGATGATCGACTACGGGGTGTTGACTTTCAATGAAGGAACCCCATCTGTAGACGGAGTGCCTCTGTGCTGATAAAAACTCAAGAGAGTCCTGTCCAAGTCAATCTGTTGCTGGAGCATAGGACAAGTTCCTGAATGCACGCGATCGTTTCAATGCTTTGGAGCTATCCTCTCAGATGTTTAGCTCGTCTGCTGCTTTTCATATGTATTTTGCTATGTTTTGTTAATGCATTTGTTTTGGCATGTAAGAACTTATTTGTTTTGAATGATTAATGCAATGAATATGTTTGTCTTGAAGTAATCCATTCGTATTCACTCATAATGCTTTTTCAACTTTATAATGCCAATATTATCCCATCTCTTGCTTAGGCAGAGAATTGGGGGGAGGATGACGAAATTAAAACACAAATTCTCTAGTTGAGTGCTTTTGAATAAAGTCCTACTGACGATGTACAGGCATTGTTTCAAATTCCCAAACACTGGAGAAATAAGGAGTTAATCCCTAGTCAACCACTTCGAGCCTAGAAGTAGGAGTTTCTTTCAGATATTTCAAAACCTTTTGCTTAACCTGGGGCAGGGTAGTGTTCAGTTAATCTGGTTACACATTCAAATCATAAGATGAAACATCCCATCAGGGAATCCACTACAATTAATGACTTGACAGTCACAATTTTCAGCCTTCCAATGATTTAAAAAAAAAAAAAGAGAAAATAAAATCCCGCTAAGTCAAGCACCCAAAAAGAGACTTAGGCAAAAATCAGGGACCAAAGAGAAATTCGAGTTAGAAGAGGCCTTTCAATCCTCAACCACAAATACATAAGATTTAGTGACCACCATACCAAAGTCAAAGGGGTCACTGATATCCATAGAGGACAAATAAGATGACTGTCATTTCAAGTAAACCTTGGAGCATCATCTCTACGCTATCAAGACAAATGTATGTGTCAATTAGCTGAACTTAGGATTGGATAACATCACGGAGAGTGGGTGGGCACCAAATAAACTTTGAGCCTTTATCCTTTGTTTCTAAAACCGTGAACCAAACCACATTACAACCCTCAAAAGTCCTAATTTAAGTAGGGTTTATTTTGAAAGCACACTCGATGAGAAAGTGTTTCCCGACTCCCATGAGCTTTGCTCAAAAATTTGTGTTGGCTTTATAAAAAAATGAATATCTCCTCCTAGCTAGTGATTCGGTCACAAGCTATTGTGAAAATCTTTTCAAAAACAAAAAAACTTCGAGACAAACATGTGTGTTGCATTGGCAGTCTTAACATTAACCTTTTTGCTTGTTAACATTTGCTTGATATCATAGAAACCTATGTATGAGCACCAGTGATGAGCTTAATCTCTTGATATTTGAAACTCTGATGAGTAGTTGAACAACCATTTCAGCGAATGATCACCCCCAGGGGCAGGTTGCCTTAATACTTTTCCAGCCAGGGGCATTTTGCCTGAAGACTCTGCTAGACAGGGGCACGTTGTTGGAATACTTTGCCAGACAGGGGCAAATCTCTTGAAGACTCTGCCAGACAGAGGCAAATTTCTTGAAGACTCTGCTAGACAGGGGCATGTTGTTTGAAGACTTTGCCGCAGGAGCATGTTTGTTTGAATACTTTGCCAGTCAGAGGCAAGAAAAACTTAGCCAGCCAGGGGGCAGGTTGCCTTAATACTTTGTCAACCAGGGGCATTTTGCTTGAAGACTCTGCTAGACAGGGGCACGTGGCTGGAATACTTTGCCAGCCAGGGGAAGGTTGCCTTAATACTTTGCCAGACAGGAGCAGATAGCTTGAAGATCTTGCTAGACAGGGGCAAGTCGTTTCCCAATTCGTGCTTACACATTCTTATCATCCCTAAAAGGACAAGCATTGAAGACTTGTTTGTGCCAAACACAGTTAATCTGAGGCAGTGACGTCGAGATTCGACAAATCTCTACAAGAGTTTGAAGACACTGGGACATTTTGAATGCCAAGTCTTCTATAAAGTCCTCTTGAGATGATCTCTTCTCATAAATCATTTCGTGGACGCATGACCACGTATTCCCCTAAGTAAGATGCTCTTGGGATTTGCCTTGCAAGTATCTCCAAATGACGGGATCCTCACGCCAAGTTGCGTTGATATGCCAGGGGCATGACTCATTATCTTCTGGTGGATTTCCACTACTTAGTGCTTCCAGTGAGTTACTAAGTCTGGTACCCCCAATTGAGCCTTGATTCAAGCTTCTCCAGCTGAATCTGATTTGCTCTCCCCAACGGAGCACAACTTTACTTCCTCCTAAGCAAACGTAGTTTGTATGGTTGCTTCTTCCTGATAGATGTTGAAGTTAGAAGATTTGCCTGGGTTTATTTCCCAAATGAAGCATCTTTCTCTCCTCGAAGAGGTTCGCGCCTTGTTGCAGAACTTTGTTCCATGGATGGCTCTTTACCCTATCCTCAGTGTTTGTGTACACTTTGACGAGATTGGTCGAGTATCCGTTTGTTGTGATGTTTATTTCATCACCAGTGTATTTCTTGCGTCTGTTTTGTCTGTTTGTCAGCATAAACATAACGCATATACATACATGTACATTATAAATGAATTCATATTCATATGCATATTCATGTCGCATTCATTAATGCATACCTCTTTCACCTTGGTCGTGTTTATCCCCAAATGATGTGTCTCTCTCCAAATAGAGTTGTCAGCCTTAGGCAGAGAATGTACATTCTTTCTAATTCCCCACTGAGTTCTTACCCTCGTGGAAGATATTTGCTTTAGTTCTCCTTTCCACACTTGGATAGGATAAATCCCGATTGAGTTCATTCCTCATGGGTTAGGGTCTTGCTTGACAGTTTCTTTCCAACTCGTTCCTGGATTGAATTTTGGTCGCTGGCAATTTTTGAAGATTGAACTACCAGATGGAAAGTGCATTTATTTTGCACCTTTGGATGCTTAGTTTCCCATAAGGAATTTGTTGGAAGCTTCCATTGAAGACAAACTTTGCTCTCCAGCAGTTTTGCTACAACACTCCCTTGGATTACTTATACCCGACAACAAGTGGCCGTCTCCTTATTTGAGAAGCTTGTTTCTTATCCATAGATTTCCCAGCGAATCAACGGATGACATTCTCTTTTCGAGCAATTTGTTCATCCTCAGCAAGGTTTCTGTTCTATCAAATGGCATCTCCCCTGTTCAGCGGAGAAGTTTGATATGAACCTCTTTTATTTTTTCCAACAAATGGCTGTCTCTTCCATACAAGTTGAGAAGTTTGTTGTGAATTTTCCAATTTCCGTCAAATGGCCATCTCTTCCATACAGGTCGAGAAGTTTGAGCGTGAAATTGTTCTTCGTCATATGGCTGTCTCTTTCAGAAGAAGGGAAGTATGATGAATGTTCTATCAAATGGCTGTCTCTTCCATACAAGTCGAGAAGTTTGATATGAACCTCTTTTATTTTTTCCAACAAATGGTTGTCTCTTCCATACAAGTTGAGAAGTTTGTTGTGAATTTTCCAATTTCCGTCAAATGGCCATCTCTTCCATACAGGTCGAGAAGTTTGAGCGTGAAATTGTTCTTCGTCATATGGCTGTCTCTTTCAGAAGAAGGGAAATATGATGAATGTTCTATCAAATGGATGTCTCTTCCATACAAGTCGAGAAGTTTGATATGAACCTCTTTTATTTTTTCCAACAAATGGTTGTCTCTCCCATACAAGTTGAGAAGTTTTGTTGTGAATTTTCCAATTTCCGTCAAATGGCCATCTCTTCCATACAGGTCGAGAAGTTTGAGCGTGAAATTGTTCTTCGTCATATGGCTGTCTCTTTCAGAAGAAGGGAAGTATGATGAATGTTCTATCAAATGGCTGTCTCTTCCATACAAGTCGAGAAGTTTGATATGAACCTCTTTTATTTTTTCCAACAAATGGCTGTCTCTTCCATACAAGTTGAGAAGTTTGTTGTGAATTTTCCAATTTCCGTCAAATGGCCATCTCTTCCATACAGGTCGAGAAGTTTGAGCGTGAAATTGTTCTTCGTCATATGGCTGTCCCTTTCAGAAGAAGGGAAGTATGATGAATGTTCTATCAAATGGCTATCTCTTCCATACAAGTCGAGAAGTTTGATATGAACCTCTTTTATTTTTTCCAACAAATGGCTGTCTCTCCCATACAAGTTGAGAAGTTTGTTGTGAATTTTCCAATTTCCGTCAAATGGCTATCTCTTCCATACAAGTCGAGAAGTTTGAGCGTGAAATTGTTCTTCGTCATATGGTTGTCCCTTTCAGAAGAAGGGAAGTATGATGAATGTTCTATCAAATGGCTGTCTCTTCCATACAAGTCGAGAAGTTTGATATGAACCTCTTTTATTTTTTCCAACAAATGGCTGTCTCTCCCATACAAGTTGAGAAGTTTGTTGTGAATTTTCCAATTTCCGTCAAATGGCTATCTCTTCCATACAAGTCGAGAAGTTTGAGCGTGAAATTGTTCTTCGTCATATGGCTATCTCTTTCAGAAGAAGGGAAGTATGATGAATGTTCTATCAAATGGCCATCTCTTCCATACAAGTCGAGAAGTTTGATATGAACCTCTTTTATTTTTCCAACAAATGGCTATCTCTCCCAGACAAGTTGAGAAGTTTGTTGTGAATTTTCCAATTTCCGTCAAATGGCTATCTCTTCCATACAAGTCGAGAAGTTTGAGCGTGAAGATTTGTTGTCTCCATCATATGGCTGTCTCTTTCAAAAGAAGGGAAGTATGGTGAGAATTCTGTTCAATGGCATCCTTAGTTGAATCTCGGCAGAAGATTTGACAACAGGTGATTCCTTTTATTTCTGGCAAGTCTCGGCAGAAGATTTCCAGTCTACCTCGGCAGAAGGTATTTGCTTTTATAAGCTAGATGATGGCATCCTTAGTCAAATCTCGGCAGAAGTTTTGGTGACAGGTGTATCCTCAGCTAGTCCTCGGCAGTAGGAATTTCATTTTGATACCTCGGCAGAAGGTATCTCATTCTTAGAATCTCTGGTAATCTCGGCAGTAGATCTCCAGCAGACTTCAACAGAATTTGTCTTCGTTCCAAGATCTCGGCAGTAGATTTTTGGTTCATTTAGTATACCTCGGCAGAAGGTATTCCATTCTTAGAATCTCTGGTAAATCTCGACAGTAGATCTCCAGCAGATTTCGATAGAATTTGTTTTCTTTCCAAGATCTCTGCAGTAGATTTTTGGATCATTTATTATATCTCGGCAGAAGGTATTCCATTTTTGGATTCTCTGGTCATCTCAGCAGTTAGATTTCCAGTAGACTTCAGAAGATTTGGTTTTCGTTTCAGAATCTCGGCAGTAGATTTCTGTTTCGTTTTGATACACCAACATAAGGTTTTTCCAAATGAGGTTTCAAATCTCGGCAGTAGATTTCCTCAAAGTGGAATTTTTGTTCAAGATCTCGAGTCATCTTAGGACCTACAGACAGTTGTCGTCTGGCTTCGTTCAAGATAAATCCCTTGTGTGGTCTGTATTCCAGTCATGCGCGTCTAATCCCCAATAGGGTCAACTTTTCTTCCCGGCGGCGTTATAGCTTTTGTCTTGCATTTTCTTGCATTGCATATCATATCATTTTCATCCGCATTTTCGGTCAAAATTCCTGGTATTCTGATATTTAATCACCTTCCACCTTGAAAGTTCAAAAACAAATCTTTTTTACTCAGACATTCAGGTTCAGGATGATTAAATAGGGGCAGCTGTCATACCCTAAATTTTGACCAGAAATTTTTCGATTTTTGTTCATTTCACTCATTTTTGCCGATATGTTAAAAAATCAATTATTTTGCTTTTTTTTAAGTTAAAACATTCATTTAATCATTCATTTAATCATACTTGTCTATATTCATTTTGGTAATCATTCATTTAATCATACTTGTCTATATTCATTTTGGTTGTCAGTTAGCAATGAATGTGTAAGAGGTTGTTTCATGACTCTTATTTGAGGTTTAGCTTTGATTCAATTGTTATGGCAAGATTTTATTTTTATTTACCTAGTTTTATTTGTGTTAAGTTTCAACAAAGGTTTTAATTGATTCAAGTCCAAATTGTTTTGTTATTGTTACGTGATTAGGGGTAATGGTAATAACAATTAATTTAGTGTCGCAAATTTAAATTAAGACAAGAAGTAGAAATTACTTGATTTGAATTGTGTTGTTTTTTAAGCCACATTTGTAAATTAGATATTGTTTATAAATTTAGATTAAAAAATAATAATAGTGTTACTTTTATTTATTTTACAACATAAAAAAAATAAGACATTATAAAAATGATAATAGGAGAGACTACAATATTTTTATTTTACAGTAACTGGAAAAATTGAAAAAAAGTGAGTCTAGTCACATTGTTATTGTTTTACAGTAACCATAATTCCTTTGTCCAATCCTTTTCTGCTGCAGAAAGTTTTTTTGTAGGGAACTCCTTGTCCTGTTGCAGCAGTGATAACAGAGCAGTGTTAGCATCAAATTGGATATAAGTCAAGAGTCAATACCATAAAGTAGAAACACCAGATCATGTTTAAAAGATAGCAGAGCAGGTTATACAAATTTGAACACTTTTTCTACATAAAAAAAAGGCATTTTATTTCTTTCGAGGGAAGAGAAAAAGCTTGGCTCTCTTGATTATAAGAGGAGCATCAGAAAAACCGAGAAAGGACCACCCTTGAAATCTGAGAAAAAAAGGACTCCCTCATCCTCTTCTGCAAAAAAAACTACCCATCTCCCTGAAACACACAAAAAACTCACGACCAACACATTTCTTTCCTCCTCTTCAACACCCTTGAACCGAACCACTCTTCTGCATCCCTCAACTTCAATAGCAACAACTGAACGGCAATACTCCATAACTCACCACCTTTCTCAATCTTTTCCATAAACCAAAGAAACCTCCTCCATCGTCATCTCCACCACCACCAAAAAGCACCTCGAATTGAAACAACACAAACCTCAACAAACTGATAACCGCAACACCAACCACACACCTTCACGAACCCTGCAGAAACCAACAACTACTCTCAAACATCACAAACCATATCCTGCAAACAAATACATACAAAACCTTTAACAACCAAACCAGCACCATTTACAAATAGAAAAAGATGAAAGAATGAGAAACTGAGAGGCAAATATTCAGAAAGGAACATGTGAAAAAGAGCCAAACAGGATCCGAAACCTTCAGCCTACCTCGCCTTCAACACGACCGACGCCGCAAACCGTTTCGAACCAAACAAATCAAAAGTCAGCTCTTCACTCACTACCAACCCGTCTTCATCCTTCACCACCGCCTCCTTTAGAACTCTTCGTCAACACCCACTGAATCTACCGCCGGTAACCCAAACCCTAACCCCCTTTTCGTCACTTCAAAGACCCTCACCGCCGCTGAGAAGGAATCGCAGAAGCACCATCGTGATTCGCAAGCAGACGCAGAATGCCGAAGAAAACCTCTAAACCCCTTTAGACCGAAAATCCGCTGTGCAATCCTGAAAGCAAATCACGCCCACCACCCAGCGAAACGCCCCTCTCACCGTGACATCACCACGTAAATCCGAATCGCGTCACGACGAGTTCTTCGAGAGGTATCCTTTTCTAACTTTTTTTAGCTTCGATCTGAGCACCATCTTTTCCTACTTGTTCCAATCGCATAATAGTTTCATGAATTTGGGGGCTAGGTTTTCTGTTTTGGGTTACGTTTCCTTTGCATTTTGTTTCCGCTGCGTTTTGTTCTCTGTTTGGAAAGTGTGAATTGAGTATTGAGGGAGGTGATTGAGTGTAGGGAAATCATGGTTGAGAAATCTGAGACAAAGTGCAGAGAGATGAACGATGGAGAGTTTAAGAGAGGTCACAAAGGAGCGTGGTTGAGAGAGTTGACGAAGAGGAGGGTCATAGCCCTTTCATCAAACTCTCTTTTATTATTTATTATTTTTATTACTTTTATTTATTTATTTATTTATTTCTAACCTTGTGTTTCTCTATTCTTTTGTTTGGGCTGCTTATGATATTAATCCCACAGGTTCCTTCTCATCCCCCACCAGGAGTTGTTGTCTACACACTAAGACACCCTTTTGCTCATTAGTTAAAACTTTATTAGCAATTATGTGTTGGTTAATATTCTATGGTCAATCTTTATCTATTTTCTCGTAATTATATTTTGTTTAATTTTCGATTTATGTATGTAAATATTTTCTTGATTATTTAGATAATTGTTTGACATTAAAGTTTATTATTGTTTCAATTTAAACTAGATTAGAATTTTAGATATACTATTTAGAATTCTAGTTAGGTTTAATTGTCGTCCTTTAGATTTTTTTTTTATGGATCTTTTAGTAAATATAACCCTGTTGATTCTTGGTTGAAGTTTTGGACTTGTACCTGGAGTTTTAGTTTGATGTGAGAAATACTTTTGTCAATTGGTATAATCTTGATGGATGTCGTGAGTTTGATATTTGGTCATGATTTGGATTTGATACTCTTTTTGTTTGAGTTACTTTTGGCGCATATTGAAGAAGCAACGGACTTTCTCCGTTAGGTATCATTAAAATTCGATGTTACCTTATTTACGCCTCACTATAGTTTTCATGTCGCGTTTGCGTTCGTCTGATTATCTGTACCTCACCGATCACAAATCTTTTTTTGCAAAAATGCAATATTCACCAAACTTCTAAATTAATTAATTTACGAAAAAAGGAACTCCGGAGTCTAGCACTCCGCACGTTCTGGATTGAATCGCAACTGGGCTAGCCCCACGCGTTGGTTCAATCACCATTCGTATATATAAAAACATCCCAATTCAATTCATTAATTCATGGAAAAAAGGAACTCCGGAGTCTAGCACTCCGCACGTTCTGGATTGAACCGCAAATGGGCTAGCCCCACGCGTTGGTTCGATCACCATTCGTATAAAATATTCAAATCACTTATTTAAATTAATTTATGGAAAAAAAGGAACTCCGGAGTCTAGCACTCCGCACGTTCTGGATTGAACCGCAAATGGGCTAGCCCCACGCGTTGGTTCAATCACCATTCGCATTCAAAACAATTCAACAATCTTAAAGGATCAGGCATGATTCATCTCCATAGGAAGTTGTTCCTCCTATCCCCACAAACACAAACAAAAATCTTATAAAACAATTACTTTCAAAGGAAGAAAGTGGCATTGCTTGTCGATATTATATCCAAGTTTAAAGCTTCTTCCGATTTTATTTATTCTCAAAGAAAGAACGTGGCATTGCTTGTCGATCTTATATCCAAGTTTAAAGCTTCTTTCGATTTCTCACTTCTCAAATGTTTGTGGTGGAATAGATGAGATACTTCTCTTAAAGATGACGACTTGTCTCTTTCTTTCAAATACAAATTAAAACTTACCAACCAATCCAAATCATTTTATAATTAATTAGCGAGTAACTGAACCCCGGAGTCTCGCACTCCGCACGTTCTTGAATGCAATCGCAACATGGGCTAGCCCCACGCGTGGTTCATTCGCCCTCTCGTTTTAAAACACCCTTAACAAAGATCAAACATCTTTTCTTAAAACGAACATTGTTTAAATCTTTCTATCTCGCAAACAAGCTAGCGCTTCAGCCTCCTATTGCGAGCAGATAAGCCAACGCTTAGCAGTAGAATGCATTTTTAAACAATCGTTCAATTTAAAAATCACAAATCGTAGTATCACGAACTACGAAGCTCTGACTTTCCCATTGCACAAGGGAATACGTAGGCACGGGGATTTTAATCCTTCGCGAGCATAATAATAAAAAACTCAATCTTTTTTCTCCTTCACAACAAATAAAAATTAACTATCTCTCCATCACAATAATAAAAAACTTAACCTTTCTCCGTAATAAATAATAATTTTTCTTTTCCCTTTAATAAGCAATCTTAGTAACTTTAATCATAAGGAAGACAATAATACAAGTTAACATTTAGAGCGCAAACTAGACTAAGAGGTTCCCGTTGAGTACAACGGACGTGAGGGGTGCCTAATACCTTCCCCTTGCGTAACTGACTCCCGAACTTAGATTAGTGGTTTCGTTGACCATTCTTATCCTTTATTTAGGTTGTGTCTATATCTTCCTTTTCTCTCGTAGAATAAATAGAATTAGGTGGCGACTCTGTTGTTTATTTTAGGATCGCATTTTTCGAGGTGCGACAGATGCCATGAGTCAGAATACATTGCATATGTCAGTTATGATGGCTAGAGAGTTGGAGTTGATTGAACAATTTAGAGATATGAGTTTTATTTGTGAATAAACACCTCATAGTGTGATGTTCGGAATGCTGAAGGTTAATAATGATTTTCTTGACCGTGTTCGGGAAAGTCAGAAGTTGGATGTGAAATTGGTAGACTTGATGGTTAGTGATGAACGTGTTGGAAATGATGCGTGTAACACGATGGGAGAACTGACTTAGGCATTTTTGTATTGATAAAAACTAAGTACTGATAGCAAGAGTCGCCACTGACTTTTATTTTATCCAATAAGGAAAAGGAATAAAAGAACAGAAAAGACCTTTTTTTTTTAATATTTGATTTTAGGGGGTAAGTTATACAAAGGGAGGGTGTTAGCACACTTTGTATCCATGGTTATCCATGGGCTCTTAATTACTTAGCTCACTTTACTTTTGTTTGAAAGAAAATAGTGTAGTGTGTGTTTAGAAAATATTTTCATAAGTCTTTAACTTTGCAATGATCCTCGTATGGATGTATACAAAGTGTTTCATTTTGAAAATGTTTGAAAAGTGGGGTGTAAAGAGTATTTTGAAAGAGTGAGCAAGTACTTAAGAACTACATACCCTAAGTTTGTAAGGTCTTTCTTGTTATTTATTTCCTTTAGGGGTAAGACTGTCCTTACTATTAGTGAGTAAGCAATCTTTACCTTGGATGTTTAAAGGGACGGGCGTATGGTCATCATATGGTCATAGAAGGCAACCTTGTAGGGATATCTTAGTAATTCGAAGGGACGATTATCCTTTTTGTAGGGTCATCGAGGGATTGGATCATTTGTTCGTAGGCAACTCGAAGGGACTATGATCTTTTATCTGAAGGGAATTGATGATTTTATTTGTAGGCATCTTTACTAAGATACCCCCTACGTTCGAGGGACTTGACCATGTATTGTAAGGCAACCAAGAGGAGAACCCCTAGGAGGTGCAGATGGCGATCGTAAAACGATCACCTTACGTGTGTGAATATTAATTTTAGATATTTATCTTTTGAGTTTAGTGTGATAGGTCCAATTAATTTAGTATGCAAATCTTTTCACACCCTAGTTTACTAACCACACAATTTATATTTTTGCAGAACTTAAAAGCATAAAAGAAAGGGTCCTAGGCTATTACATCATGGGGAAAGGGGTACATTTGTCTTTAGGGGATTGCAGAAAATAAAGTATGGAAAGTAAACCTAATTAGTTATTACAACCAGGAAGCAATTACATAATCGGAAAAAAAAAAAGATGCGAGAAAATAAAGTTACATGATTTTGTACATCCTATACAATTTCTCTAAAAATAATAAGAAGAAAGTAAATAAAGCAATTAAAATAAATTTAGGTCGAATTAATCATTTTAGGGAGTTATGAAAAAATTAGGGTTTAGAAAAATCAGGATTAAAGTTAAAATTGATTAAAACCTAATTACTAAGTTAATTATAAATTAATTTACAAAATTAATAAAAAAACTAAATTTTATTTATATATAAAAAATATTATTTGAAAAAATAATAATTAATAGAAATTTCATGAGATTATTTAGAAATTAAAAAGATTAATAGGTTAATTAATTGGTTAATTGTGATTAAGAAGTCAATTAGAAATTAATCAAGAAAATATAAGAAAACAAAAAGAAAAAAACAAATAAAATAGGCAACAAAAAGAAATGGGGAAGCCTGGATTCAAACCCAGGTCTTTGGCTTCCCCATGGCAGACAAACTTCCAACCACTGGGCCAACGCGCCTGTTGTGATAACAAACGGAACAAAAACTAATATAAAATAAAACCAAATTTTGAATTGGCAAATCGTGCGCGTTCATCGTCTTCTTCGTTGATCTGTATGGTTAGGCTATAATGACACTTTATCTGTAGCTAAAGCTTGTAGTGACGGTTTTTGTCCGTCACTACATGTCCTGCATATTCAAAAATTCACAACACATGAAATAAATACATTTTAATAAAACAAATCAGTTAATAACAGTCTTCTAAGTCCAATTGGTCCATCAATTTCATATAAAATCACTTCTATGTCGAATTCCCAAATTCGACCTCAAGAACCCTAACAATGGTGGTTGGCCGAATCTACATCAAACTTCAAATTAATTTACCTAGAATCTATCTACACATCATTACAAACAAGATTAAACAATCTAAAACAATTTATAATGCATAAAATATGTAAATCGAAAAAATCTAAAAACATGAAGAAAAAAAATGGATTCGGGTTAGATGATTTTGTGATGTTTTGATAATGGTGATTGTTGCACCCCAAAATTTTCCCTCCAACAATCAAGACAATATCTATCAAGGATTCTAAATGATCATAAGATCCTCAAGACTCCCAATTGATCAAGAAGTGTGGAAGTTTCCCCAGACAATGCCTCATCCTAAGCAAAGTGTCCAAAACTAGGGTTTTGGGTTTCCTCAGGTTAAAATGACTTTCAAGGCTTCAAGTGAGCTTCATGGCATCACACATGTATTAAAGAATCTCTATGTCAAGTTGCAAGGCTTTCCCAATAAATTTGACCAGTCAAATGATCAGAAGTGTGGAAGTTTCCCCAGACAATGCCTCATCCTAAGCAAAGTGTCCAACACTACGGTTTTGGGTTTCCTCAGTTTAAAATGACTTTCAAGGCTTCAAGTGAGCTTCATGGCATCCCACATGTATTCAAGAATCTCCATGTCAAGTTTCAAGGCTTTCCCAATAAGTTTGACCAGTCAAATGATCAGATATGCAAAAATCAATCAAAGTAGTTAAAAAGTCAAACTGAGGTCATCTGTGATCAAATTAAAGTCAAACTTAAAAAACATTTGCCAAAATCAAGCTTATGAAGTAAAATTCATCATTTTATCAAGGGTTGATCATGATATATCAAGGAAGTTTCAGATCATCAAGAATCAGGAGTTTCTAAATTAGGGTTTTCTTAAGAAAAGTCAACTGAACTTTGACACGCCATAACTTACACATGCTTCATCAAATATTTCCCATATAAATATAATTTTTAAGGAAATTGAATTCTCTACAACTTTGTGTCTCACAAGCCAAGCCTAAAAATGTTTCATTTGGAAGGTATGAGCTAAAACATTACATGTCATTTCAAAAGTCAACAAAAAGTCAACTTTTTCCAAAGAGCATAATTTGAAAATGGTAAAAGATATGGACATGAAACCAAAGAGGTTTGTTAGAGGACTCTTTAATATTTCCAAAATGTCCAAGAACACCTTCATAGCCTTAAAATTTAGGGATTTATTCCTTGTCAAAGTTGAGATATTTTCAAGGGGTGTATGAAGAAAATAAGGGCTTAAAGCGTATTTTTTTCCAAATGGGCATATCATTTTGCAACCCAATCTTCATGATAACATCAAGCACGACCCAATAATCAATCCATCTGATTTTTATAATTTATTTTTTATTTATTTGGATTTTATATGTTTAAATTCAATTTAAATGAAAATAAGATATAAAAAGTCAATTTTTAGATCAAATATTTGTTCTAGAAGCAAATATATTGCATTTAAAGTGATTGGAGATGATCCAAATTCGGACAAAGCTTGATTGTAAGGAAAATATTTGATTTTTTTGAACAAATTGGAAATAAGATTTCTTCAATATCAAGCAATAGAGTTTCTCAAAAACCAAGCCCAAATTTTAACCTATTTTGATCCCTCATATATACACAAACCTAATGGAGACAATGGGACGGATTTTCAGAGGCAAGGTAAGGGTGTTCAACTTTCAAAAAAGTCAAGGAAAAGTGAAATTCGATTTCTTTGATCTAGGTCATTAACAAGAGGATTAAAGGTGTAGAATCGTTCCTTTAGGCCTCCCAAACATGTCCCAATCATCATTAACATCAAAATCATGCTAAATATCTCAAACTGAATTGTTCTTGTTCTTGAAAATTTGATTTTTTTGATTTCGATTATTCATGCATTATTAATTTAATTTGACTCTGGTTTATTGTTTGTGAGGTTACATAGGTGATTTCTGGACGAGTTTATTAAGGTTTCATGGCCATATCCGTGTATCACCATTACTAGGGTTTGGACCTTCGAATTGGGATCTTCCTCTTTAGAGCATTTAAATGTTTTTTAAGACTGTGTTTGAATTGTATGAACTATGGGAAATCGTTTTCTATTGCCAATTTGCTCTGATTTTACGCGTTTCCAGGGTTTCAAAAAACATAGGTTATTCTGTTAAATTCACACGCAGTAAAATTCGCAGGAAAACTTGTAGAAGAATTCGCAGGTAATATCCCAGGTCAGAATGAAGAAGATGAAGTTCGTGCGCGCTCATCAGGATTTCAAATTTTAATTTGCTTTATATTTTATTTGTGTTATATTATTATCAGATGAAGCTCGTGGCTCAGTTGGTAAAGCATGCGCGTGAACATTCCCCAGGTCAAGGGTTTGATCCTTGCTGAGGTTTCTTTTTATATAACTTGTTTTATTTTTCAGGTTTTTCAATATTATGATGGCTGGTCATTCCCATCACAAGTTGTGCGCTTGGGCTGGTGGTAGAGATGTTGGACCAAGATTGTGAAAGCCTAGGGCGTGGGTTCGAATCCCAGCCCCAGGTATTTTGTTATTTTTCATTTTTTCTTGTTTTGTTTATTCATTTATATTTTTAACTTATTTAATTTTTTATAAAAAATAAAAATAAGACTTTCTTAATATCCCATTAATATTTTATATAATTAATATGTATATAATTGAAAAAATTTCTTTATAAATTTTATTAATTATATATATATATATATATATATATATATATATATATATATATATATATATATATATTATATTTTTGTATATTATAATATTTAATCTTCTTTAATAAAAAAAATATAAATTTAACATAAAACTTAATTTATTTTCACTAATTCTATTTTTCTCTAAACTTAATTTTCCCTAACCCTAAATAAATATTAATTTTGTTTATATAATAGTTTTTTTATTATTTTATAATTGGTACATTAATAACTTTTTAACATATTATTCTTTATTATTATTATCACTAAATTATTTTAAGTTTATGCTATTACTAAATTAATTTCTAAAAATTATAATTAACCTAAGTTATTTTCTTTTTAATTCTAATCCTTATTATTATCATTGCTTTATTATTGTTTATTTATTTATTTTATTATGTCTATTATTATTATTATTTTATCCGATTATTTTGTATCTGCCCATAAGCCTTGTAATAGTTTAGAATTTTCTTTTCGCTTCTTTTTTTTTAAATATAAATTGTGTGGTTGGTAAATAGGGTGTGAAAACCTACTTGTAATTAAAATCAATTTAGATAATTAACTTTAAAAAAGATAATTATTTAAAAATAAACATTCACACACGTAAGTCGATCTTTGATCGCCATCTGCACTTCCTAGGATATTCCTCTTGGTTGCCTTTTAATATGGTCAAGTCCCTCGAATATAGGGGTGTTTAAGCAAAGTCCCTTCAAAAGAAATCATCATTGTCCCTTTAAATATTTTAAAAGATCAAGTCCCTTCGAGGTTGCCTACGGAATAATGATCTTGTCCCTTCGAATAAATGATGATAGTCCCTACGAATTGCTAAAGACACCCCTTAAGTTGCCTTCATTGACCATACGATGACCCTACACATGTCCCTTAAATACAAGGTAATGACTACCTATTCCTTAATAATAGGGATAGTCTTACCCTTTAAAGGACATATAAGAACATGAATGACTTAGTCTAGGGTAGGTACCTCTTAGTTACTTGCTCACATCTTAAAATTACTTTTTACACTTGACTTTCTTAAACATTTTTCAAAACAAGGCTTTGTATACATCCATACGAGGATCATTACAAAGTACTTAGAAGAATTTCTAATCACACACTACACTCTTCAAAAACAATTTAAGTGAGTTAAGTAACTAAGAGCCCATGGATAACCATTAATATAAAGGGTGCTAACACATTTCCTTTATATAAATTACCCCCCGAATCCAAGTCTTTTAAAATAGGTCTTTCCTGTTCTTTTACGTCCTTTCCACTTGGATAAAATAAAATTCGGTGGCAACTCTTACTATCTACAACATGACTAAAAAGTCAGTTCTTACACCGTGCTACAGAACTGGCGACTCTGCTGGGAAGTTACTAAGTAAAATAGGGGTACCCTTAGGAATTAGATCACTTAAATTATTTGCTTTGTTTGCTTTATATTATTTATTGGGCTTTTATGTGAAAGATCCTAACCTGGATCTAGTGTACCCTAGGCAAATGGCAATAGACCAAGGAAACTGTACGGCGTATACCGATATGGTTGATCTGGTGGCCATAGTTAATGAGACTTCTTAGTTGGTGCTTATGTTCCTTAAGTAAGTTAAGGATAATATGGGGCTGCCATATGTTGTCAATACACTAACTGACCTTTAGAACCCTAGTTATCCCATCTTGGCCTTTAGAAAGTAGTGAGATAGCCGGCTTTGGTGAAAACTGAAGTTGGTTGATACTCGATGCTACGCTCATTGAGATCCAAAACTTGGAGGGTTTTGGTTGGCAAGTAAGTTTCCTACTGAACAACCACCCTTGGGAAGGATCAGTGATACTGAGATCCCTTAGAACCTGGTTACTTTTGTAGGACAGGATGTACCAACTAAACTTCAGGGGAGGGTACTTACCTTTAAACCTAATGCAAGCCTTCAAACCTAGGGCTATTGTGTGACTTGTTTGTGTGTGCCACATGTTTGTGATTGAGCATAACATCATGACATCATGACATCATAAGCATAGCATTTTCACTAACCATTTCAAGGACCAAAGGATTTATCTTTGTTCTTTATTGCAGGTCATGACTTCTTCTCGTAGGAATACTATCCAGATCAACTTTGTAGGGATACCTTCTAAGCTTAAGGAATTGGTCTCTCAAGTTCCTGAAAGCTCCCAGTTCATCAAGAAACATGGTCATCTACTTGATTTGGTTACCTCAGGGTTTGATGAAGACATGATGAGTGTCCTATTTCAGTTCTTTGATCCTAAACATCATTGCTTCACATTCCCCGAATATCAGCTGGTTCCTACAATGGAGAAGTTCTCCAAACTACTGGGTATACCTATCCTTGATCAGAGACCCTTCACAGGCTTAGAGAATGAGCCTAAACCTGAAGTCATTGTTGCAGCCCTACATTTGAAGAAATCAGACATTGTCCTAGAAACGAGAAGCGAAGTTAAGGGTATTCTTGCTAAGTTATTGATGGAGAAAGCTCAAGTGTTCTTGAAGGCTATGAGTTATGATGCTTTTGAGGAGATCCTAGCCCTATTGATCTATGACTTAGTGTTGTTCCCTAATCTAGACCAGTTCGTAGACGTACACGCCATCAACATATTTCTGACTCGCGATCTAGTGCCCACATTACTTGGAGATATCTTACATTCTCTTCACGCTCGTACTACGAAGGCGAGAGGAAATCTGATATGTTGCATACCTTTATTGTCTAGATGGTTTATTTCTCACCTTCCCCGATCAGTGATGAAGAATGAACAAGGGTTCAGGTGGTCCAAGAGGATCATGTCACTTTCTCATTCAGACATTCATTGGTGTTATTGATCTATGGAGAATGTTACTATCATTGACCGTTGTGGGGAGTTCCCTAATGTGCCACTTCTAGGCATAAGAGGGGGCATTACCTACAACCCTTATTTAGCACTACATCAGTTTGGTTATGCTCGGAGTAATGGTCCTCATGACATGCTTATTCAGGGTATTATGTTCGACTACGACAACGATCCTCAGGGTTACCGTCAAAGGTTTACATGAGCTTGGAACAAGGTGAACATGATTGATAGCAACACTTTGGAGCCAAAGTATTCTATTCCTATGGAGCCAAAGTATTCTCATATGGGTTCAATCTCGTGCTCAAACTCTTATAATGCCATATATTATTGTTCTACCAATCACTATGGAGCCTGTTACTGAAGGAGATATTCCTTATACCATCCTTCATCCAGACATGCCCACTGATCTGGAAGAATTGCAAAAGTCCTGGATTCAGTTGAAGGAGCAAAGGGATACTTTTGAGACTCATTTCAGAGCTGGTCAAGAAAGAATTCTGGAGCTGACAAGGCAACTTCACAAGGAGCAAAACCTCAACAAGTACCTCCACACAAAGAGGAAGCGTCCATGGGAGACTTAAAACCCCATATATTTATCTTTTTGCACTTTATTGTTATTTCCTTGTAAGCCCAAGGGGAAAAACTTATATTAAATATTTACTAATAAAATTTTGTTTTTGTTTTCTCTAAACAAATTTAAATCCTACGGCCCTTGAAAACATTGCATAAACATATACATACCATATCATTACATCACAGGTTTCTTATAAACAGGTATCTTATCTACTCGCTGTTTATTTCAGCAGAAATGGCTCTCGAATAAACTATTAAGGATCTCCAGACTCATAATGCACAATTTCAAGAAATGATTCTGAATTTGTCCAGGGGACAAGATGAGCTGAAGGAACTCTTGACCAAGAAAAAGAAGAAGACCAGAAAACCAGTGGGCTTCATCAACCTGGGTAGAAGATTCAGAGGTCCCGTCAAGATAGAGGAAGAGGTTGAGATCTTGAGTCTGCAAATTCTGAGAAAGAAGGAGGCAGTCTCCATGATATTGTGGAAGATTCTGATTATAAGGAGAACTATTATCATGATCCTACTAGTGAAGAGAAGTATAAGATGCTGGTAGATAAAATGAATGCTATGGAACTACAAAAAAATTATGGGTTTGACTTTGAAGATTTGAGTTTCATTTTTGGAGTCTCCATTCCTATTGGCTTCAAGGTTCATACTTTTGTGGTGTATGAAGGTGTGTCTTGTCCTAAATTGCATTTAAGCTCTTATGTCAGAAGAATTCAACCTCATACTCCTGATAAGAAGTTATGGATGCATTTATTTCAAGAGAGTTTGTCTGGGTCCCAACTGGAATGGTATTATCAACTGGAGAGTACCAACATTCGCAACTGGAATGATCTTGCTGAGGCTTTCTATAAGAAGTACCAATACAATTTTGATTTAGCACCAACTCACATGCAGCTCCAAAGCATGTCCATGGATGCCAAAGAAAGTTTCAAGGAGTATGCTCAAAAATGGAGAGATCTGGCAAGTAGAGTTCAACCCCCTTTGACTGACAGGGAATTGGTTGATATGTTCATGAGTACGTTGACTGGTCCTTTCTATAGTCATCTCATTGGAAGCTCATCATTCGGCTTCACTGAGATGATAATGTCTGGAGAGCATGTGGAGAGTGGGATACGAAGTGGAAAAATTCAGATAGTTGCTTCTTCAAGTACCACCAAGAAGCCCCCTAATGGGAAGAAGGAATCCAATGATGTGTATGGCCAACATGGTCGTAATAATCATAACCAATCTGTGGGAGCTGTTTTGATTTCTAATCCTACACCTCCTCCACAAGAGCATCAACAAAATAGTCATCCCAAGCCTAGGAGGCAATTTACCAAGCTCAATATTTTGTTGGCTCAGGATTTGCAACATATGTTGAAAGGAGAATTAATTACTTTGAAAGACCCACCGCAGAATATCAATACTTCCTCTTCTCGTTACAATCCCAATGCAAGGTGTGCATATCATTCTAATAGCCCTGGCCATGATACTAACAGCTACTGGTCATTGAAGAACAAAATTCAGGATATGATTGAGAATGGAGAAATTGAGTTTGACCCTCCGAAAACTCCTAATGTGATTACTGCTCCTATGCCTAAACATGAGAAGACTGTTAATGTTGTCGATGAGGTTGTTTATGTTCGTATTGTGGTTGAAATAACTACTCCTTTAGATATTGTCAAGAAGAAACTTGTGCAACCCGGTTTATTTCCGGGTTACGGGGAAGATTGTTTTTACTGTGCCTATAAACCTAATAGTTGTTGGAGGTTGAGGTCAGGTATTCAACGCCTGATAGATAATTATACTATACTATTTGAGAGGACCCCTTCTATAGAGAGTCTGTGTGGAGGTTTTACTCGAGACTTGAAATTTGAAGATGTGGCTATGGTTAACAAGATTCTTATGAAGATTACTTCCAATGGTCCAGTGAGGATCACTTCTAAGGGTCCTATGAAGATTACTGCTGAGCCAAAGGTGGCTCCAATGATTATTACTACTCCTGGTCCTATCCCATACACTTCTTAGAAGGCTATACCATGGAATTATGGTTCTGATGTTTATATCCATAGTGTCAAACAAGAGCCTTTGACTGATGCACATGCTACTGATGTTAATCTTGATATGGACAATATTGTTGGGTCTAGTAAGGTTACTGTCGCTCCCGAAAGATGAGGCTGAGCTCAAATGTGGTACAGACGCGAACGGTCGGCGAAAGGATGAAATGTGAGAACACCCAGGAGTGAACTCACAGGAAAAGAAAGAGTCGCCAGCTAGGCATTTTTATCCCGAAGGAAAGGTAATGCTGCATAAACCTAGAAAAAGGATATGGATAAGACGGTTGCGAACCAGAGAGACTGAGAAAGGGGGTTGGTTACAACCTGGGAAGGTATTAGCACCCAGATTGTCCGCCGTACTCGACGAGATCCACGCTTAAAAGATTTGTGTTTTAAAGGGGTAGTGTCAGTGAAATCAATGTATAAAAAAGAGCTGGAAAAGGATGTACAGGTGTTAGTGTAAAAGAAAGTGATGTGTGATATGTATAGTGTTAGTGTAAGAATAAGAGTGAAATGCTCAAAATCATGAGGCTAAAAGAATGATACTAAAGGAGGGGGAATATACAGAGACTTTTGTTCGATAACTGTTAAGTTATGCCTATGTATCCTCTCGTGCAATGAGGAAGTCAGAACACCGTAGTTCGACCCAAAGAGACTGAAAGATGAATTGACTTGTGAACTGCTTACTTGTCTATGCTCAAGTGTATGACCTGTCTGGCTCAGGTGCAAACTGTCTTGCATTAGACGGAAGAAGCAGGTTCTCGTTTGTGAGTGAATGAGATGAGAAAAGAATCCCGAAGGAGATGATTATTGTTTGTTTTTGTGTTTTCAGTCTTTTATTGCTTTTGAAAGTTTGTCATAAGTTAATGAGCTTAAGCCTAAACCAATGGATTTAGTAAACTCATCACATCTTCCCTCTGATTAGGGGTAATGAGAATACCTTAAGTGTGAAGTCAGCTTCTCACACTTAACCACCATGGTGTAGGATTAAGATCATTAACCTACTTGTGATTATTTAGATGTTTTTGTTGTTTTTGTTTAGTGTTGAGCAATGATATTAAGCCATAATCAGGGATTAAACAGACTCATTACACCATCCTAATAGAAGGATAATAGATGAGAATGTTTAAGCTGAGGAATGCTCCTCAACTTAATCCATGATTAGGGATTAAACTCATGACAAAACAAAGCCTTTATTGAATGGATTTTAGTTAATGATATGATGAAGAAATGGGTTTTATGGTTTGTTAGACAACTTGAGAAGGACTTGTCCATTAACACTAGGGTTAGTCCTTCTTAACCAATTAAGGAAGAATTAGAACCCTAATGCAAGGCCCAAGTTACAAGTGTGATGTCTTGATGATTATTATGTGAATTGATTAGAGGATTTAAACACATTAAGGGTTTAACACTTAGGATTAAAGTTATACACTCCATCCTAATAGAAAGATGCAGGCATAAGCTTAATCACAAAGCCTTAAAGCCTTTAGGGTTTAGTCCCTGATTATGAGGTGAGAAGAGAAGACTCAAAGAGACAAAAAGGTAAAAGCTAAGTGGGGGACTAATCAAAACCCTAATTATTGTCATGCTTGGTTGTTCCTAAGGTTTGTGAGGTTACCAAGAGAAATCTTCAGAGGAACCACCAGGAAGCAGATGAAAGGAGCAAAGAAAAGCAGAGTAACTTGCTTCATTCAAGAAGACAAGTCACTTGAGGAAAGAAGGTAAGAAGAAGAAGAAAGAGCAAGCTCAATCTCAAACACAAGACAAAATGCAGCAATGATGCATAAGAGAGATGAAAAGAAATTGTGAGAAGTGAAGGCAAATTCACTTCTCAAAGTAACTTACCACCTGAAAAGTTAGCAAAGGAATGGAATGCAATGCAAATGGAATGAAATGTGATGATGCAAACCAAAACCAGAAGCATGAGTATGATGATAATGATGCTATGAGGTGATGCACATACATGACAAGATATGGGAATGATCATATGAACATATGGATGCAAGATAAACATGCTTAGAACCATGAACATACATGAAAAGTTATGGAATGCAAATGACATACAACATGGAAAATGAAAGATGCAATGATCAAACATGCTTCTAATATGTCTTAAGATGTCTAATGAATCAAATGGATGCACAAAATGCTATGGCAAGTCATGGTATACAAGCAAGTGCAAGATGAATGCAAAAGAATGCCCAAATTAGGGTTTATGATCAATGCACAAAACAAAAATCAAAACCAGAAGCAAACATCAAGATAAAAAATTGAAAATGCATCCAAGGTAACCCTAAACCTATACAAACTCACTGCCCAAAGGAGGGGATCCAATTCTTAACCTAATGAAAGTTATGAATTTCTTAAGATTTCTAGGGTTTTATGGTACCTTGTCAAGAAAAATGTCAAACAATTTGAAAATGCAAGATCAAATCATGCCAATTCAATCCTATAAACTACATGATATGCAAGACACAATGCAAAAAGAATCAAAGTCCAACTCTTAAAGACTAGGCAAAAATGAATTTTCAAAGATTGGATCAAAATAATGCCTTGAAATGAAATTAATTCCATGAAAAATTGTCAAAAGACAACAAGATCAAAAAGAAATTTGGTTTGAGGGTTGGAAAATGTTTCTAAATGATTTTAAAGATTTCATGAATTTTTTGGTGATTTTTAAATACCTAAAAGTATTTTTAATTAATTAATTAAAAATAATCTTTTAAATGATTTAAAAATATTTTTTAATGCAAAAAATAAAAATAAAAATGTTTTTGGCTTCTGAAAATTAATAAAAGGTTGTATAAAAATTTTCAGAATTTTTGAAAATGTTTTACTATTTTTAATAAAATGAAGAAAACAAATCAAATAAAATGAAAATAAAATGAATTAAATGAAAAGTATGCGCATCCAGTGGCCAGGATTCAAACTCAGGAAGGAGAGAAAGACCGCGCGCCAGATCCCAGGGTTGTCATTCAAACTGACTAAAATGAATTAATTAATTTAATTAATTGAGATTAGGGCTAAGTGGAAGATCTGGACCATTGAACACGCGCGGGAATTGACTAAGTCAGCAACATCTACGCTCCACATTCAAACTTTATTAATTACACAGATTAAACCCTAATCACTTTCAGGTGGCCGGAGAAGACTTCCGGTCGTCTTCTCCGGCAAGACCCTCACCTGAAAGTTGCTAAATCCCTCAAAACTCCATGAAAAATGAAAACTAATGGCCCAGAAATCAACCCCATTCAACACTGAATCAAAACCCCCAAACAAAAATCATTTTTCATTCATCAATCAGCCAAATCGAAGCAAAACATTTCTAGGGCAAAAAAGTTTCAGAGCATTCATACATCCTGGTTTCTCAACCATTTTCAAAAATAATCATATCCCCATGATCAGGGGAGTGCATAGAAGCATTTAAGAACTTAAAATGGAGTTTCTGGAAAAAAGTTTGAGATGGCTACCTGAGATGGAAACTCCTGGTCCTGAGCTTTCTGGCCTTTCCTTTGCTGCAAGTCCACTCCTTTGAACCCTCTGATGATGAAATGAAGCTTAGAAAGCTTTGAGGATGGCTGGTTTTTGAGATGGCAGAAGTTCTGTTCAATGGAAGGTGGTGATCGTGTTTTTGTTTCAATGAGTTGCAGGCTATGGTGAAGGGTGGTTTGTGACCAGGGAAGTGTGCTGAGTTTATTTGTGAAGTTGGTTTTTGTGTTTGCAGCTTGTGGAGAGTGTTTCGAAAGCTTTTTGCAAAATGGGGTCAAAATGAGAGAGCTGTGTTCTTGGTGCTTTCAGGCTTGTGTTGTATGTGCTTTGGCTTGCTTTTTGTTTGTATAAACTAATGGGATTGGTCAAATGAGTTGATGTGTGCTTTTGTGATTGGTATGGCTCAAGTTGCCAAAATGTCAAAGTTGTGTAAGAGAGGCATGGGATAATAGCTAGCCAAGGACAGATGGGGTGTCCTGCGCAGCAATATGTGTGGAGAGCCATAGGATTGGTTGTGAAGTCAGCAAGCAAGTGGGTTCACACTTGAGTGAGTTTTTGCAACTTGCTTCACTTTTGTTTCCTTTGAGAAATCTTGCTCCATAATTCATGAAGATGAGTGATCCCTTGGCCCATTCTGAATTTTAGATGTTATATGATCATGTTGTGAAGAAATGATACACATTTGAGGCCTTTAGAACACTTGAACAAACCATTTTGCAAAATGTCTCTTTGGTAGAAAACTTCAAATTTTGTGATTTTAGCCAACTTTGACAAGCCATAACTTTTGATCCAAAATCAATTAGGTCATGTTCTTGTACTTTTTGAAAAGGGAATGATCCCTTCTACAACTTTCATGACCAAAGTTTTTCCATTTGAAGCATTTTTGAATCAAAAAGCAAGGGTTGAAAAAGTTTCCCAAAATGGCAATTTCATTAAAAGTCAAACTTTCCCAAAAAGTCAACTTTGCAAATGACTTGAAATTCTTCAATTTTGTGAACTTACAACATCTTCCATGATCAAATGAAGATCATACACAATCAAAATGATGAAGAACACCCTTTGGTTGGGTCATTGGGGGCCTCAGATGCCCTGATTTTGCACTGACTTGCTCAAAAAGTCAACTCTTGATCAGATGACTTCCCCATGGAATTTCTTCATGAAAATTGACATGCATGATCCCTATACCATATAGAGACCAATAGAAACAAGAATGACCAAAAAATTTGGAGTTATGGCCTCTGAAACCAAAACCCTAATTTTAGGTCATCTGTGCAGTCAAACCTGGCTCTGCTTCCATACCATTCTCAGTTCTTGTGATTCTTTGACATTCTTGACTTTGAAAGGATATAATATGATGCTTGAACATACATGGGCCCCTTTGAAGTGATTGATGACCTTTGGAGTGGCTCAAAAAGCTCTTGGATTGCTCAGATCACAAACCCTAGATGCAAATGACTTTGAACCAATGCAATGAATCAAAAATGTGATATGAGATGATATGATTGAACTTATGCACATGAGGAGATCACAAGCCATGGTGTGAATGGGTGAGGGCAATTTTGGGGTGTTTACAGTTACCAGGAGTGGAAGAATTTTCTCTCCATAAGACACCTCAAAGATTGTTGCTACTCCAATTTATATCTCTAACTCTGGGCCAAGTACTGAGGCTCGAGGCAAAGGACTAGTGATTGAACCTATTCAAGCTGAGGCACCAGTTAGTGAAGATCTCTCTAAGCAGATGGAAGAAGTATTGAAGATCATCCATAAGAGTGATTATGATGTTGTTGACCAGTTGGGGCATACTCCCTCCAAAATCTCCATGTTATCTCTGCTATTGTGTTATGAAGCCCATGCCAAGGCTTTAATCAAATTCCTGAAGACTGCTCACATGCCACATGAAATCTCTTTGGACCAGCTTGAAAATTGTGTTGCTCATCTAACTAGTGATAATGGTTTAGGTTTTACTGATGTTGATCTGACTCCTGCTAAAAGAAACCATAATAGAGCTCTGCACGTCTCCATTGAGTGTAGGGGCACTACTTTGTCTCATGTATTGGTCGATAATGGTTCTTCGTTGAATGTATTACCTAAGGAGGTTTTAGACAAACTCAACTTGAAGGATGTAGTGTTAAGACCAAGTAATGTGGTGGTGAGGGCCTTTGATGGTTCAAGAAGAATGGTGCATGGAAAGGTGGATCTTCCAATCAAAGTAGGCTCTCAAGTCTTTGATTCCACTTTCTATGTGATGGATATTTGTCCTGCGTATTCCTGTTTGCTTGGGCGCCCCTGGATCCATGGGGCAGGTGTTGTGACTTCCACTTTACATCAGAAGTTGAAATATTCGGTGAAAGGAAAGATCGTAACTGTTTATGGTGAAGAAGAATACATGGTCAGTCATGTGAATACCTTTAAATATGTTGAGATGGAGGGTGAATTTGTTGAGACTCCTTGCCAGATTTTTGAAGTAGTTCCTCAAGTCGTTCCTGCTACTGAAGTTCCCCCTACTGTTAAAAGAGTTCATGTAATTACCTGAGTACCTCCTACAACGGCCTCCCTCAAAGATGCTATAGTTGTGGTTGAAGAAGGCAGTTGTACTATTTGGAGTCAGCTTCCTGAAATTCCTTACAAGTCTGACAAGTTTGGTTTGGGTTTTACTGCATAATCTCAGAAGGTTGTTCGTCGTGCTCGTGTTGCTCGTATCACTAATAGAGGAATCATAAAGGACCAAGTCAATGATGTGGAAGATTATGATGAAGGTTACAACCTGCATGATTGGATCTTTCCTACCATGGGTGATGGACTCAACAACTAGAAAGCTGAAGACGTTATTCCTATCTCCTTTAGTCAGGAGTAAATGCTATTTCATTTTTCTAAATTTAATTTTTGTAACTTTGAACAATTAAATACTTTTAAGCCTTGTGTCTTGCCCGAGGCACAATGGTATGCTTGTTAGGGTTGTCATTTCATTTGCATATTTTCATTCAATAAAATCAATGGATGTTTCTCGCTTTCGTAAATATTGCGCTCTTTGTCTTTCTTTTACTTTTTTCCTTTTATAAAAAAAAGCTATGTTCTCTTACACACACCCACGTCACTAAAATGCATATCTTCATCCACTCTGGATCCTATTGATAACAATTCTGCTATTGCCAATTATGACTTCGAGAATCTGACCTATCAAGCTAAGGATGGAAAGAATGAAGATTGTGAAGTGTCTGTGGAGTTGGCTAGATTACTACAACAAGAAGAGAAAACTATATAACCACATGAGGAACAATTCGAAGTTGTGAACTTGGGAACTGAGGAAAACAGGAAAGAGGTCAAGATAGGTGCTGAGTTAGAAGATGGTGTCAAGAACAGGTTGATTCAGATGTTACATGACTATGTGGAAATTTTTGCTTGGTCTTATGAAGATATGCCAGGGCTGGATACAGATATTGTGGTTCACCGTCAACCAGTGAAAGAAGATTGTCGCCCAATAAAATAGAAAGTTCGTTGTATGCGTCCTGAGATGTCAGAAAAGATTAAGGCAGAGGTGATGAAACAATTCAATGTAGGTTTTTTAGCTGTTACTTCTTACCCTCAGTGGGTTGCAAACGTGGTGCTGGTGCCCAAGAAAGATGGTAAAGCACCCATGTGTGTAGATTACAGGGATTTGAACAGAGCCAACCCCAAAGATGACTTTCCATTTCCACATATTGATGTTCTGGTAGACAACACTGCTCAACATAAGGTATTCTCTTTTATGGATGGTTTCTCTGGGTACAATCAAATCAAGATGGCACCTGAAGATATGGAGAAGACTACATTTGTTACACAATGGGGCACTTTCTGTTATAAGGTGATGCCATTTGTTTTGAAGAATGTTGGGGCAACATATCAGCGTGCTATGGTAGCTTTGTTCCATGATATGATTCACCATGAGATAGTGGTATATGTGGATGATATGATAGCCATATCTCAGAATGAAGAAAAGCATCTTGATCACTTGCACAAGTTGTTTGAGAGGTTGAAGAAATACACGTTGAGGTTGAATTCAAACAAGTGTACTTTCGGAGTTAGATCTGGTAAATTTTTGGGTTTTATTGTCAGTGGTAAAGGTATTGAAGTGGATCCTGCAAAGGTAAAAGCTATACAAGAGATGCCTGCTCCTCGTACTGAGAAAGAAGTTATAGGTTTCCTGGGACGACTGAATTACATTGCAAGATTTATTTTCCAGTTAACTGCTACTTGTGAACCAATCTTCAAGTTGTTGAAGAAAGATCAAGTAATGGAATGGAATGACGAATGCCAGGTAGCTTTTGATGAGATCAAAAAGTATCTACAGGAACCTCCTATATTGATGCCACCAGTTGAAGGAAGACCCTTGATTATGTACTTGACAGTATATGATAGCTTAATGGGGTGTGTGTTGGGACAACATGACGAGTCTGGTCGAAAATAGCAGGCAATATACTACCTTAGAAAAAAGTTTACCGACTGTGAAAAAAGATACTCACTGCTCGAGAAAACTTGTTGCACTTTGGCATGGGCTGCTCGCCGACTAAGACAATATATGTTAACTTATACCACCTTATTGATTTCAAAATGGATCCAATCAAGTATATATTTGAGAAACCTACTCCCTTCGGACGAATAGCAAGATGGCAAATGATCTTGACAAAATATGACATACAGTATACTACTCAGAAAGCAATCAAAGGAAGTGTAGTAGCTGACCATTTGGCTCATCAAGCAGTGGATGATTATCAATCTATGAATTTTGAGTTTCCAGATGAGGATATTATGATTGTTACTAAAGAACCTAGACAATATGAAGGACCTGGACAAGGATCCCGATGGACTATGGTTTTTGATGGAGCTTATAATGCGCTTGGCAATGGTGTTGGTGTTGTGATTATCTCTCCTAAAGGTTGTTATACACTAGTTACTGCAAAGCTTTGTTTTAAATGTACCAATAATATGGCTGAGTATGAAGCGTGCATCATGGATATCAAGGTTACTATTGAGATGAAGATCCAGTTTTTGAGTGTATATGGAGATTCAACCCTGGTAGTTAGTCAAGTTAAAGGAGATTGGGACACCAAGCATCCTAATCTCATCCCTTACAGAGAGCATGTGTTGTCTTTTCTCCCGTACGTTGAAGAGATTACCTTTGGACATATTCCACGAGAAGAGAATCAGTTGGCAGTTGCATTAGCTACCATGGCATCTATGTTTGAAATCAATTGGGATGATGAAGCTCCGAGAATTACTATTGATCGATTTGATAAACCTGCATACTTCAATGAGGTAGGTACTGAAGGAGTAGAGGAAAAACCTTGGTACTATGAAGTGAAGAGGTATCTTGAAGCTCAAGAATTCCCTGAAGGGGAATCTGTCAATGATTAGAAGTTTCTGAGGAGATTTTCTGTTTAATTCTTCCTGAGTAATGGAATTTTGTACAAACGCAACCACGATTCAACTTTGCTTCGCTGTGTGGATAAGAAAGAAGCAGTAGAGATTATGGAAGACATGCATGATGCGATCTTTGGTACTCATTCTAGTGGGCATACTATGGCTAAGAAGATTCTGAGAGCAGGTTATTATTGGTCTACCATGGAAGCTGATTTCTATCAACACTTCAAAACTTGTCACAAATGCTAGATTTATGCTAATAAGGTTCATGTGCCTCCAGTTCCGTTGAATGTTCTAACTGCTCCGTGGCCTTTTTCCATGTGGGGCATTGATATGATTGGTGAGATCAAACCTACGGCTTCCAATGGACATCGTTTCATCCCGGTGGCTATTGATTACTTCACAAAATGGGTAGAGGCAACTTCATTTGCTTATGTTACCAAGAATGTTGTGGCTCGATTCATCAAGTATAATCTTATATGCAGATATGGCATCCCTGAAAGGATTATCACAGATAATGGTACTAATCTGAATAACACCATGATTACTGATCTCTGCACGCAGTTCAAGATTAAACACCACAATTCTTCTCCATATCGTCCAAAGATGAATGGCGCAGTGCAAGCCGCCAACAAGAATATTAAGAAGATCTTGCAAAAGATGACAGTTACATATAAGGATTGACATGAGATATTACCATTTGCTCTTCATGGTTATCGTACCACCATACATACTTTAGCAGGGGCAACCCCATTTTCCCTTGTCTATGGTATGGTAGCAGTTTTACCCATTGAATTTCAGATTCCTTCTTTGAGAATTATGAAGGATGCAGGCTTGGATGAAGATGAATGGATTCAGACTCGACTTGACCAGATAAACTTGATTGATAAGAAAAGACTAGCAGCTGTTTGTCATGGTCAAATGTATCAGAAACATATGATCAAAGCCTTCAATAAGAAAGTTAAGCAGGAAGTGTATCAGGCTGGTGATTTGGTAATCAAGCGTATCATATTACCACAGGGTGATCCCAGGGGAAAATGGACCCCCACCTATGAAGGGCCATTTGTTGTTAAGAGGTTATTTTCTAGAGGTGCCATGATGCTTACCACTATGGACGGTGAAGATTTCCCGTAGCATGTGAACACAAACATAGTTAAAAAATACTACGCATGAAAAGAGACCCGCTAGGTTGACTGGCCTAGGAAAAAATAAGGGCATCCCGGCGAACTAAAAGGGTTCGGGCAAAAATTAGGGATATATATAAAATATATACACCCGGCAAGTCGAAAACCTGAAAAGGCGGCTTGGGCAAAAAAGGGTATCTCGGTGGATTGAAAACCTGAAAAGGCAATCCAGGCAAAAGTTAGGGATTAAAGCATATGACTATGTCTCGTTGGATCACCCATGTAACCTCTACTAGATGCGTTCTCTACGTCAAATTCAACAGATACGGATCAATCCAATCGTTTCTTCTCCGATAGCTGAAGTTGAGATAATTGAAGATAATGGCAATAGAAAAGTTGAAACTCAATAGGATTATTCACACATTGTTATTTTTCCTTGTAAAAATTTCTTTGACGAATTCCTCTTACTAGGATTTTTGTCTCCGTGTTAAAACCTGCCTGTTTATAGGCCAATTTCTAAAATAAATAAAATTCCATTTTTCGTATTCATATTTACTTTTCCCTCTTTGTTCAACTTTACTTTTCCCTCTTTATTCAGCTTTACTTTTTCCTCTTTTACTAAAGTGAGAAAACGTCCATTGATTATGTTTGAATGTATATATGCTTTTGAATATGATTGATGTTTACCATAAATGTATAAAATACAATAATGACATTTACTAAGAATGAACGGAGGTAGGAATTCAACGAAGCTTCGCCGGTTCATCCCCACAGAGTAATCTTTACGGATATCCTTACGGAATACTTCAAGTAATATCTTACACTTTCAGCTTTACAAAGTCTCCAAGCGGTTTCATATCCTCCAAAGAATTGATACTTAACTACATAGGTCTCCCGGATCTATGTCCATCTGTTTTATCCTCAGTCAGGATATTCAGGAACTTAATCCTTCAGTAAAAAGTACGACGAATGAAAACGGGAGTTCCTAAGTACGATATTCTTAAACAAGATGGGAACGAAGTCTTCATACTCCTCAGCAACGAATCAGGATTTATTTTCCCCAGTCATCAGTTATTCTACGAAGCTACTTATATGCTTCAGCTACATAATTCATTCATACATACATCATATCATATCATATGTTATACACATTCTCATGAAATATTATCTTGCAGAATGTTATATATATCATAATATTTCCACCGAACTAACCTTGTTTTTCAGGTTAATTCTCCAGCAAGCAAACTTTGTCAATAACTAACCTTGGGACGTCGTTTATTCTTCCCAAAGGTTATCTTATTACCTCGGGCCTTCGTTTATTCTTCCCGAAGGTTATCTCACCTTGGGCCGTCGTTTATTCTTCCCAAAGGTTATCTTGTTACCTCGGGTCGTCGTTTATTCTTCCCGAAGGTTATCTCATTTTGGGTCGTCGTTTATTCTTCCCAAAATCCATATTGATACCTTGGGCCGTCGTTTATTCTTCCCAAAGGTTATCTTGTTACCTCGGGTCGTCGTTTATTCTTCCCGAAGGTTATCTCATTTTGGGCCGTCGTTTATTCTTCCCAAAAGCCATATTGATACCTTGGGCCTTCGTTTATTCTTCCCAAAGGTTATCTTGTTACCTCGGGCCGTCGTTTATTCTTCCCGAAGGTTATCTCATTTTAGACCGTCGTTTATTCTTCCCAAAAAGCATATTGATACCTTAGGCCGTCGTTTATTCTTCCCAAAGTTTATCTTGTTACCTCGGGCCGTCGTTTATTCTTCCCGAAGGTTATCTCATTTTGGGCCGTCGTTTATTCTTCCCAAAAGCCACATTGATACCTTGGGCCGTCGTTTATTCTTTCCAAAGGTTATCTTGTTACCTCAGGTTGTATTTTATTCTTCCCGAGGGTTATCTCATTTTGGGCCGTCGTTTATTCTTCCCAAAAATTATTTTGAGACGTCGATTATTCTTCTCAAAAGCCATTTTGTTACCTTGGGTCGTCGTTTATTCTTCCCAAAGGTTATCTTATTACCTCGGACCGTCGTTTATTCTTCCCGAAGGTTATCTCATTTTGTGCCGTCGTTTATTCTTCCAAAAAGCCATATTGATACCTTGGGCCATCATTTATTCTTCCCAAAGGTTATCTTGTTACCTCGGGCCGTCGATTATTCTTCCTGAAGGTTATCTCATTTTGTCCCGTCGTTTATTCTTCCCAAAAACCAAATTGATACCTTGGGCTGTCGTTTATTCTTCCTAAAGGTTATCTCATTACCTCGGGCCGTCGTTTATTCTTCCCGAAGGTTATCTCATATTTGGGTCGTCGTTTATTCTTCCCAAAAAGCTATCTTCATATTTGGGATTGCTTTCCTCTCAAAGAAATATATCTGAAGAATTTTTTTCCGAATGGCATCTTTAAGCCCATTCAAGCATCACAACCAACCAACAGTATCATTCTACGCACCGGCGAGTGCAAATTTTTGGGCTTTGGTGTTCAATCCTCTTCAACCTTCAAGTCACGAATGGCGTACATGCCAATCTAACTCCTCAGATTTCAGAAAATTGAACAGGGGCAGCTGTTGCACCCCAAAATTTTCCCTCCAACAATCAAGACAATATCTCTCAAGGATTCTAAATGATCATAAGATCCTCAAGACTCCTAATTGATCAAGAAGTGTGGAAGTTCCCCAAACAATGCCTCCTCCTAAGCAAAGTGTCCAAAATTAGGGTTTTGGGTTTCCTCAGGTTAAAATGACTTTCAAGGCTTCAAGTGAGCTTCATGTCATCACACATATATTCAATAATCTCCATGTCAATTTTCAAGGCTTTCCCAATACGTTTGACTAGTCAAATGATCAGATATGCAAAAATCAGTCAAAGTAGTTAAAAAGTCAAACTGAGGTCAACTGTGATCAAATTAAAGTCAAACTTCAAAAAAAAATTCCAACATCAATTTTATGACGTAAAATTCATCATTTGATCAAGGTTTGATCATGATTCATCAAGGAAGTTTCAGATCATCAAGAATCAGGAGTTTCTAAATTAGGGTTTTCTTAAGAAAAGTCAACAGAACTTTGACCAGCCATAACTTTCACATGCTTCATCAAAATTTTTCTATCCAAAGCTCATTTTGAAGGAAATTGAATTCTCTACAACTTTGTGTCTCACAAGCCAAGCCTAAAAATGCTTCATTTAGAAGGTATGAGCTAAAACATTACAGGTCATTTCAAAAGTCAACAAAAAGTCAACTTTTTCCAAAGAGCATAATTTGAAAATGGTAAAAGATATGGACATGAAACCAAAGATGTTTGTTATAGGACTCTTTAAGCTTTCCAAAATGTCAAAGAACACCTTCATATCATTAAAATTGAGGGATTTATGCCTTGTCAAAATTGGGAGATTTTCAAGGGGTGTATGAAGAAAATAAGGGCTTAAAGCATATTTTTTCCAAATGGTCCTATCATTTTGCAACCCATTCTTCATGATAACATCAAGCACGACCCAATAATCAATCCATCTGATTTTTATAATTTTTTTTTTGGATTTTTTGGATTTTATTTGTTTAAATTCAATTTAAATGAAAATAAAATATAAAAAGTCAATTTTTAGATCAAATATTTGTTCTAGAAGCAAATATATTGCATTTAAAGTGATTGGAGATGATCCAAATTCGGACAAAGCCTGATTGTAAGGAAATATTTGATTTTTTGACCAAATTGGAAATAAGATTTCTTCAATATCAAGCAATCAAGTTTCTCAAAAATCAAGCCCAAATTTTAACCTATTTTGATCCCTCTTATATACACAAACCTAATGGAGACAAGGGGACAAATTTTCAGAGGCAAGGTAAGGGTGTTCAAGTTTCAAAAAAGTCAAGGAAAAGTGAAATTCGATTTCTTTGATCTAGGTCATTAACAAGATGATTAAAGGTGTAGAATCGTTCCTTTAGGCCTCCCAAACATGTCCCAATCATCATTAACATCAAAATCATGCTAAATATCTCAAACTGAATTGTTCTTGTTCTTGAAAATTTGATTTTTCTGATTTCGATTATTCATGCATTATTAATGTAATTTGACTCTGGTTTATTGTTTGTGAGGTTACATAGGTGATTTCTGGACGATTTTATTAAGGTTTCATGGCCATATCCGTGTATCACCATTACTAGGGTTTGGACCTTCGAATTGGGATCTTCCTCTTTAGACCATTTAAATGTTTTTAAGTTTGTGTTTGAATTGTATGAACTATGGGAAATCGTTTTCTATTGCCAATTTGCTCTGATTTTACGCGTTTCTAGGGTTTCAAAAAACATAGGTTATTCTGTTAAATTCGCACGCAGTAAAATTCCCAGGAAAACTTGTAGAAGAATTCGCAGGTAAAATCGCTGATCAGAAGGAGGAAGATGAAGTTCGTGCGCGCTCATCAAGATTTCAAATTTCAATTTGCTTTATATTTTATTTGTTTTATATTATTGTTAGATGAAGCTCATGGCTCAGTTGGTAAAGCACGCGCGTGAACATTCCCCAGGTCAAGAGTTCGATCATTGCTGAGGTTTCTTTTTATATAACTTGTTTTATTTTTCAGGTTTTTCAATATTATGATGGCTGGTCATTCCCATCACAAGTTATGCGCTTGTCCGGGTGGTAGGTAGGCTGGAGCATGACTGTGAAAGCCTAGGACGTGGGTTCGAATCCCAGCCCTAGGTATTTTGTTATTTTTCATTTTTTCTTGTTTTGTTTATTCATTTATATTTTTAACTTATTTAATTTTTTATAAAAAATAAAAATAAGACTTTCTTAATATCCCTTTAATATTTTATATAATTAATATGTATATAATTGAAAAAATTTCTTTATTATTTTTATTAATTATATATATATATATATATATATATATATATATATATATATATATATATATATATATATATATATATATATATATATATATTATATTTTTGTATATTATAAGATTTAATCTTCTTTAATAAAAAAAATATAAATTTAACATAAAACTTAATTTATTTTCACTAATCCTATTTTTCTCTATACTTAATTTTCCCTAACCCAAAATAAATATTAATTTTGTTTATATAATAGTTTTTTATTTTATTTTATAATTGGTACATTAATAACTTTTTAACATATTATTCTTTATTATTATTATCACTAAATTATTTTAAGTTTATGCTATTATTAAATTTATATCTAAAAATTATAATTAACCTAAGTTATTTTCTTTTTAATTCTAATCCTTATTATTATCATTGCTTTATTATATTTATTATTATTGTTATTATTATTGTTTATTTATTTATTTTATTATGTCTATTTTTATTATTTTTGTATCTGATTATTTTGTATCTGCCCATAAGCCTTGTAATAGTTTAGAATTTTCTTTTCGCTTCTTATATTTTTTAATATAAATTGCGTGGTTAGTAAATAGGGTGTGAAAACCTACTTATAATTAAAATCAATTTAGATAATTAAATTTAAAAAAGATATATATTTAAAAATAAACATTCACACACGTAAGTCGATCTTTGATCGCCATCAACACTTCCTAGGGTATTCCTCTTGGGTGCCTTTTAATATGGTCAAGTCCCTCGAATATAGGGGTGTTTAAGCAAAGTCCCTTCAAAAGAAATCAAGATTGTCCCTTTAAATATTTTAAAAGATCAAGTACCTTTGAGGTTGCCTACAGAATAATGATCTTGTCCCTTCGAATAAATGATGATAGTCCCTACGAATTGCTAAAGACACCCCTTAAGTTGCCTTCATTGACCATACGATGACCCTACGCCTGTCCCTTAAATCCAAGGTAATGACTACCTATTCCTTAATAATAGGGATAGTCTTACCCTTTAAAGGACATATAAGAACATGAAGGACTTAGTCTAGGGTAGGTACCTCTTAGTTACTTGCTCACATCTTAAAATTACTTTTTACTCCTCACTTTCTTAAACATTTTTCAAAACAAGGCTTTGTATACATCCATACGAGGATCATTACAAAGTACTTAGAAGAATTTCTAATCACACACTACACTCTTCAAAAACAATTTAAGTGAGCTAAGTAACTAAGAGCCCATGGATAACCATGGATATAAAGGGTGCTAACACCTTCCCTTTATATAACTTACCCCCATAACCCAAGTCTTTTAAAATAGGTTTTTCCTGTTCTTTTATGTCCTTTCTACTTGGATAAAATAAAAGTCAGTGGCGACTCTTGCTATCCGCAACATGACTAAAAAGTCAGTTCTCCCAACGTGTTACACTGATTATTGATTAATGTTCAGAAAGCTTCAAGGAATCTATTGGAACCTTCAAAACCTTTCGAGATTGGATGTAATGATGAAATCGAATATGAGTTTTTTCTTGAAAATTTTGAAGTTTGAATGGGATTGATAAGCTCAGAAATTCATCCTTTGCATTGTATCCTTGTTATGTATTTATAGGTGAATGGAATAATTTTGGGCTTTTGGATGGATTTTGAGATTAATTGAGTGTGAAGGAACGTGGTTTCTAATTTGGTCCAAAAATTTGATAAAATCACGCCTTTTTAGTTTTTGCACGAATTTGATCCTTCTCAATCATCATAATCACCAAATATTTGATCCCAAAATAGATCTAAGACCAAATATTTGATTTTTTATTATTTATCTTAATTAAAATTGAATTTAAATGATTTAAATCCAATATAATATAAAATAAATATAAAAAATCAGATAATATGATCAATGGGTCGTGAATGATCTTTTAATTGAGTTTGGGTTGAAAGAATATGGGCCCATTTGGAAGAAACTTGAGTTTTGGCCTTTTTTGCTTCATACACCTCCTCAAAATTGTCCAACTTCAACAATGTATAACTCCCTTAATTTTTTTTCATGAATGTGTTCTAGGACTTTTTAGAAAGCTTAGAGTGTCCTCTAACTTCTCCTTTTGGTCCCATGTCCATTTGATCTTCCATTTTTAAGTTATGAGCTTTTGAAAAAGTTGACTTTTTGTTGACTTTTAAAAGGATTTGTAATGTCTTGGCTCATATCTCTCAAATGAAGCATTTTTGGACTTGGCTTGTGAGCCACAAAATTGTAGAGAATTGAATTTCCTTCAAAATGAGCTTCAGATGGGAAATTTTTGATGACGTATGTGAAAGTTATGGATGGTCAAAGTACAATTGACTTTTCCTATAAAAACCCTAATTTAGTAACTCTTGATTCTTGATGATTCTGAAGTTTCATTGATGAATCATGATCAACCTTTGATTAAATGATGATTTTCACCTCATAATCATGATGTTGACCAAAAATCTTGAAGTTTGACTTTGTGTTAACCACAGTTGACTTTTTAACCAAGTTAATTGATTTTTGAGTATCTAAACATCTAACTGACCAAACTTGTAGGGAAAGTCTTGAAACTTGACATGAGGATTCTTTGAAGTATGTGCGATGTCATGAAGTCCAATTGAGGCTTTAAAAGTCGATTTTGCTTTGAGAAATTCAAAACCCTAGTTTCAGATCCATTGCTTAGGAGGAGGCTTTGTCTGATGAAACCTTGAATCCTTTTGAGCAATTGTGAATCTTGTGACTATTAGGAGACCTCTTGAGACATATTGTCTTGAATATGTGAGGGAAAATTTTGGGGTACAACAATGAGTTTCAAGTTGATGAACAGGGAGTACTTAGATTTCGGGATCGTATTTGTATTCCTAAAGATCTTGAACTAAAGAGAATAATTCTTGAAGAAGGTCATAGAAGTGGTTTGATTATTCATCCAGGAGCGACAAAAATGTATCAGGATTTGAAGAAGATATTTTGGTGGCCTGGTATGAAACGAGATGTGGCTCAGTTCGTGTATGCGTGTTTGAGTTGTGAGAAGTCAAAAGTGGAACATCAGAAACTTGCTGGTTTGATGAAACTGTTGGATATACCCGATGGATTTTGTTACGGGGTTACCTATTACTCCAAGAGGGAATGACATCATTTAGGTGGTTGTTGATAGGTTGACTAAGTCAATGCATTTTATTCTGATTGGTATTACTTATTCTTTGCACAGATTGGAAGATATATATGTGGGTGTAATCGTGAAGTTGCATGGAATACCTTTGAATATTGTGTCAAATAGAGATCCAAGGTTTACTTCGAGGTTTTAGGAGAGTTTGCAAGAGGCATTGAGTTTGAAGTTGAAGTTGAGTTCGGCTTATCATCCTCAGACTAATGGACAGACGGACAGGACGATACAATCTTTGGAATATTTCTTGAGGGCTTGTGTGTTGGAACAAGGAGGTGTTTGGGATAGTCACTTGTCGTTGATTAAGTTTACTTATAACAATAGTTATCATTCCAATATCTGAATGGCACCGTTTGAAGCTTTGTATGAGCGAAGATGTCGGTCACCTTTGTGTTGGCATGAGTCTGGTGAGAGCGTTGTACTTGGACCTGATATTGTGCAACAAGCTACATAGATGGTGAAGTTGATTCGAGATAAGATGAAAACTTCACAGAGTAGGCTAAGGAGTTACCATGACAAGAGAACAAAAGATCTTGAGTTCCAAGAAGGAGATCACGTGTTTTTGAGGGTTACTCTGGTGAGCAGTGTGGGACGAGCTTTGAAGTCGAGAAAGCTTACTCCTTGGGCCGTATCAGATTTCAGCGAGATTTAGACCTGTTGCTTATAGAGTGGTGTTACCACCGAGATTGTCCAATTTGCATGACGTGTTTCATGTGTCGTAGCTTCGGAAGTATGTTCCGAATCTGTCGCATGTGATACTGATGGATGAAAATGAAGTAAGAGACAATCTTACAGTTGAAGCATTACCAGAACGAATTGATGATCGAGAGATAAAGTAGTTGAGAGGCAAGGAGATTGTCCTTGTGCGAGTGGTTTGGGGAGGAGCTGTCGGTGGGCATATGACTTGGGAATTGGAGAGCTGGATGCGAGATTTGTATTTGAATCTCTTTGATTGAGGTAAGTTTTCAAGGACGAAAACCTTTTTAAGTGGGGGAGAGTTGTAACGCCCCGATTTTTATTTAATTATTTTATCAAGAATATTGTGTGTTGGTATGTATAGAGTAATAGATTATCGAATATAATTTTAGATTAAGAATTATATTATGGTGGATAATTGTATTATTAAGTAATAAAATAAATATAATAAAATATGAGGTAGAGGACAAGGTGGTCATTTGGTGGGTTTAGTGAAGGTAAGAGTGGAAGTCCCTAAATTCGTCTAAGGGATTAAGTGGTAAAAAGAGAAAAGGATAGTATTTTGGGAAAAAAGAGAAGAACGATCGTAAAAGTTGTGAAGAGGGGAAGAAGAGGAAAGGGTTTGATCATGAATAAAAATCCGCGAGAAAGAGAAATTCTCGACAAAACCAAAGGTAAGGGTGGGATTCTTCCATCTATAAAGGGTTTTATGATGGGAATTGGGTAAGTTGAGGATTAGGGATTGATGTTGTGGTGGATTGAGGAAGAATTGTGTTGAGTAATGAGTAGTTTGTTGTTGTTAGTTGATAATTGTATGAATTAGATAGTAAAATTGGTAATTACTGTGAATTCTAGTTGTTATTGGTGTTTTGGTATGATATTTTTCGTAGCAGAATGAGTGCAGAACACAGAAGAGGGATTTGCAAAATTGCAGAGCTCGATTAGCGAGCAAGTTAGTGTGTGGAAAAGTAAAGAATCAATGAGTTGCTCTCTTAGCGAGTAAGGACCCTCGCTAAGCAAGACCTGGAGCGTGAAAAGTTAATTTTTAATTCCGAAAAATTACTGAAAATTACCTAATTATTTTAGTGATGCTTATGAATTGATGTGGTATAGCTGGAGGTAGTGAAAGAAGAGATATACACATAATTGTAGGGATAATTAGTGTAACTTGACTATAAACATAACTGACATGTTTGTTGGAGTTGATGTTGTGTTATGAGTAGTCGTTGTGATTATGTATTTCATATGTTTGTTGATAATACATGAGTATGAGATATGTTGTAGTATGTGTTGTTTTGTGTTGTCGTGGTCTAAGTTTGATTATTTGATTATATGTTAAGAATGCATGATAATCGTGATGGTAATTAATCGTTATATATTTATCGATGTTGTGATAGATCGTTTTTGTTGTTGATGTTGTATGATGTAATAGTTGTAAGTATGCATGTATAACATTGATGTTGAATGACATGTTGCATAGTTAGATAACATACCAAGGTTGGGTATGTTAGTTATTGAGATGTTGGTGTGATCATGAAACAAGGATCGTATATGGCCATTGTAAACACCCAAAATTTTCCCTCACCCATTCACACCATGGCTTGTGATCATTCTCATATGCATAAATACAATCATAACATCTCATATCCCATTTTTGTTCCACTGCATAGATTCAAAGTCATCTGCATCTAGGGTTTGTGATCTGAGCAATCCAAGGGCTTCTTGAGCCACTCCAAAGATCATCAATCATTTCAAAGGGATCCATATGTGTTCAAGTATCATATTACATCCTCTCAAAGTCAAAAATGCCAAAGAATCACAAGAACTGGGATTGGTATGGAAGCAGAGCCAGGTTTGACTGCACAGATGACCTAAAATTAGGGTTTTGGTTTCAGAGGCCATAACTCCAATTTTTTTGGTCATTCTTGTTTCTATTGGTCTCTATATGGTATAGGGAGTATGCATATCAATTTTCATGAAGAAATTACATGGGGAAGTCATCTGATCAAGAGTTGACTTTCTAGACAAGTCAGTGCAAAATCAGGGCATCTGAGGCCCCCAATGACCCAACCAAGGGGTGATCTTCATCATTTTGAGTGTATTTGATCTTTATTTGATCATGGAAGAGGTTTGAAGTTCACAAAATTCAAGAATTACAAGTTTTTGCAAAGTTGACTTTTTTGGGCATGGTTGACTTTTAATGAAATGTCATTTTATGCAACTTTTTTCAACCTTTACTTTTTGATCCAAAAAGCTTCAAATGGAAAAACTTTGGTCATGAAAGTTGTAGATTAGATCTTTCCCTTTTCAAAAAGTACAAGAACATGACCTAATTCATTTTGGATCAAAAGTTATGGTGTGTCAAAGTTGGCAAAAATCACTAATTTTCAAAATATGCACCAAATGAGAAACTTGCAAAAACTTTGTACCAAGGCATTTGTGACTTCTAGTTCATATCAAACCAATATGCAAGCATCATACAAGTTCTAAAAATCAGATTTGAACCAAAAGATCACATGTTTCATGGACTTGGGAGCAAGATATTTCCATGTGAACTAAAGGTGAGCAAGTTGCAAAACCATCATCACACTTCCATCCACTTGCTGCCTACAAGGCTGAACCATTCTAGCCTTTCCTTCACACCATGCTGCGCAGCCCACACCACTTGTACTAGCCTAGAACATAACCCACGCTTCTCTTACACAAGAGTGGACATTTTGCAAAAGTAGCTACACCTATCACAGCAGCACAAGTCACATCCTCTGACCAATGGGATTAATTTATACAAACAAATGGCAAGCCAAACAACATAACAAGCCAGCCTGAACACTCACCACAACTCACATACACATTTTCACTCTCACTTGCAAGAACATTCGAAATTCATTCTACAGACCATAAACACTCAAACAAACTCCACTAATCATCTCACCATGCTTCATTGAACCCAAACCAACAAGACATAAGCCTGAAACCAGCAAGAACTCAGCTTCCCCATTTTTCACTCTCAAAGCCAAAGCTTTCGAAACTCTTCATACAGGCCACAAACACTTGAACAAACTTCACAAACCTTCTCAAATCATCATCCTGATCACAAAGAACCCCTCACCCTTGCCTGAAACTGCCTGAATCACAAACACAGTTCTCACCTGAGCTTGGACAGAACTTGTTCAATCTCCCAAACTAGCCAGCATAAACTCTTGCTAAGCATCCAGACATCATCAAGGGGCCAAAGGGAGTGGTTTGCATCAAAGGAAGGGGTCAGAAAGTTGCAAGATTGAAAGCTTCGAAACTCAGGTAGCTCAAGAACTTTTTTTCCAGAAATGATTTTTAAAGTTCCTAAGTTGTTCTTTGTTGTTCACTGATCACTCTGATGTCATTGGTTTTGAAAATGGTGGAGAGATGAGAGTTTAATCAGTTTCTGAAACTTTTTGCCCTAGGTTTTGTTTGATTCGATTCAGCTAGTTTAGAAGTGATAAATTTTGTTTGAATGGGGGTTTTAATTCGTTTTTGGATGGGGATCATTTCTGTGTAGTTAGAATTCATTTTAGATGCGTGTAGAAGGAGTTGGGATTTTTGGGTGATCGGAGAAGATGACCGGAACACTGTTCCGGTCACATGAGGGTCATTAACGGCAGGATTAGGGCATAAGCATTAATTAGCTGAGTTTGAATTTTGGCCGCAGGATTTGGCGCCAGGTCAATTCGCACGCAGGCTTATTTGAATCTGAACCCTAGGATTTGATTACTTTTCCTTTTTCAGTTTAAAATTCATTTAATTTTCATATTAATTCATTTGTTTCATACAATTTATTAAAAATAGCAAAAAGGCTTTAAAAATTATGAAATTTTTTATCCTGAGTTTCATTAATTTTAGAAGCACAAAAATATTTTTATTTTTATTTTTTAGCATTAAAAAGTATTTTTAAATATTTAAAGGTTTCTTTTTAATTAATTAATGAGAATTAATTAATTAAAAATACTTTTAGGTATTTAAAAATCACCAAAAAATTCATGAAGCATTTAAAAACATTTAGAAACATTTTCCAACCTTCAAACCAAATTTCTTTTTTGATCTTGATGCATTTTGAGAATTTTTCATTGAATTAAAATCATTTTGATGCATTATTTTGATCCAAACTTCCAAAAATCATTTCTGCCTAACCCTAAAGAGTTGGACCTTGATTCTTTTTGCATTGCATTGTGTTTAGCATGAAGTTTATGAGATTAAATGGCCATGATTTGATATTTCATTTTCCATTTGTTTGGTAATTTTCTTGTTAAGGAACCCTAAAACCCTAGAAAACTTAGGAAAATCATATCTTGAGTTTGGTTAAGAGTTGAAACCTCTCCTTTGGGCATTGGGTTAGTATAGGATTAGGGGTCCTTTGAGTGCATTTTCAATTTTTTATAATGTTGTTTGCTTCTTATTTTGGTTTGTGTTTGATGCTTTGATCATAAACCCTAATTTGGGTTCCCATATGCATTCATCTTGCATTTACTTGCACAACATGACTTGCCTTGACATTTCAAGCATCCATTTGATTCATTTGACATCATAAGACATATTGAAAGCATGTTTGATCATTGCATCATGTATTTGCCATGTTGTATGCCATATGCATCTCATAACTTTTCATGTATGTTCATGGTCCTTAACTTGCTCCATTTGCATTCATAAGCTTGTATGATCGTTTCCATGTGCTGCCTCATGTTTGTAGCATCTCATAGCATCATTAGCATCATGTATGTGCTTCTGGTTTTGTTTCTCATCATGTCATCTCATCTCATTTTGCATTGCATTGCATCTCCTTCACTAACTTTTCAGGTGGTAAGTTATCTTGAGAAGTGAATTTGCCTTCACTTCTCATAACTTCTCTTCATCTCTTTTATGCATCCTTGCTGCATTTTGTTATGTGTTTGAGATTGAGCTTGCTCATCCTTGCTCTTCTTACTTTCTTTCTTCAAGTGACTTGCCTTCTTAAATGAAGCAAGTTGCTTTGCTTCTCTTGGCTCCTTTCATCTGCTTCCTGGTGGTTCTTTTGAAGATTTCTCTTGTTAAACCTCACAAACCTTAGGAACAACCAAGCATGACAATGATTAGGGTTTTGATTAGTCTCCCCACTTAGTTTTTTACCTTTGTGTCTCTCTTGAGTCTTCTCTTCTCATCTCACAATCAAGGACTAAACCCTAAAGGCTTTAAGGCTTTGTGATTAAGCTTATGCCTGCATCCTTCTATTAGGATGGAGTGTATAACTTTAATCCTAAGTGTTAAACCCTTAATGTGTTTAAATCTCTTAATCAATTCACCTAATAATCATCAAGACATCACACTTGTAACTTGGGCCTTGCATTAGGGTTCTAATTCTTCCTTAATTGGTTAAGAAGGACTAACCCTAGTGTTAATGGACAAGTCCCTCTCAAGTTGTCTTACAAACCCTAAAAATCACTTCTTCATCTTATCATTAACTAAAATCCACTTAATAAAGGCTTTGTTTTGTCATGAAGTTAATCCCTAATCATGGATTAAGTTGAGGAGCATTCCTCAGCTTAAACATTCTCATCTATTATCCTTCTATTAGGATGGTGTAATGAGTCTGTTTAATCCCTGATTATGGCTTAACCTCATTACTTAACACTAAACAAAAACAACAAAAACATCTAAATAATCACAAATAGGTTAATGATCTTAATCCTACACCAAAGATGATTAAGTGTGAGAATCTGACTTCACACTTAAGGTACTCTCATTACCCCTAAACAGAGGGAAGATGTGATGAGTTTACTAAATCCATTGGTTTAGGCTTAAGCTCATTAACCTATGACAAACTTTCAAAAACAATAAAAGACTGAAAATTCAAAAACAAACAATAATCGTCTCCTTCGGGATTCTTTTCTCATCTCATTCACTCACAAACGAGAACTCGCTTCTTCCGTCTAATGCAAGACAGTAAGCACCTGAGCCAGACAGGTCATACACTTGAGCATAGACAAGTAAGCAGTTCACCAGTCAATTCATCTTTCAGTCTCTTTGGGTCGAACTACGGTGTTCTGACTTCCTCATTGCACGAGAGGATACGTGGGCATAACTTAACAGTTATCGAACAAAAGTCTCTGTATATTCCCCCTCTTCCAGCTTCATTCTTTAAGCCTCATTATCTTGAGCTTTATATTCCTGTTCTTACACTAACACTTTCATATTACACTTCACTTCTCTTACACTGACACCTGTACATCCTTTTCCAGCTCTTTATACACAAATTGCACTAACACTACCCCTTTAAAACACAAATCTTTTAAGCGTGGATCCCGTCGAGTACGACGGACATTCTGGGTGCTAATACCTTCCCAGGTTGTAACCAACCCCCTTTCTCAGTCTCTCTGGTTCGCAACCGTCTTATCCATCTTTTCCAGGTCTATGCAGCATTGCCTTTCCTCCGGGATAAAAATGCCTAGCTGGCGACTCTTTTCTTTTCCAGTGAGTTCACTGCTGTGTGTTCTCATTGTTCTTTTCGCCGACCGTTCGCGCTTGTACCGGGATGCAAATCTTTGGGAGCGACAGCTTGGCGACTCTGCTGGGGACCCTTATACTGCAACCAGGGCTTCTGGTTCTTTTTGTGGGTTCCTCCTAGCGCTTGATTGATTTGTGTTTACTGGGGTGTTATGTGCTACCTGTGCTTGTATATTTATTTTTGTTTATTGCTTTATGTACAGTTGCTTTATTGCTTTCTCTATAGCTTTTGTATATATCATACTGTCATGCTGTCTGGATGGATCTGGTTTTGCTTTGGTGGGTGGGGTTCTATTGAGAGTTTAAGGTCCTATACCTGGGACCTGAGTGACACCTAGGCTAGAGTGGTTCATATTCTTTCCCATTCCATCTCGGTCTGGTGCGGGAATATGAAACACGGTTCAGATATGGGTTTCTTCTTGAGAACTCTGTGTTGCAGATTTCCTGCAGTGCTAGGGCTATCTGGGAAGCCTGCTAAGTCTGGATGACCTTTAGTATTGACCTTCAGAAACTGAGGTGAATTAGAGGAGGAACTTTTATGGTTATTGTAAACACTGTACCTCCGGGTTAGAAGTGTTTACACTTCTCATAACTGGTCCAAGTCTGAGGATCCTTGTTTTAGAACACCACCTGTGAGGGGGGTTGGGCTGTTTACAGGTTTGCAGGTACCTTTGACTTCAACATACCCTGTTACTTTGTTTGAATAAGAGTACTCCATTTTGGAACAGTTCTTGTGATTCTAAAACCCTGGACATGTGGCTCTTTATTTGAGTCCCCCACCTTGGTTACTGGACTTATAGACCTCCATCTGGATTTCTTGAACACACTTGGACTTATATCAGAGCACTTGATCAGATCCAGCTCAGTCACAAACCCTTGCATATCATTTGCATACATCCTCATTGCATCATTTTAACATGTGTTTATTTGTTTTTCAGGGTATCCATCCTATCATTTTGGCTTGGTTTTGACCCCATCATCAGCATAGGCCTATCTTCACCAGTGTCTACTCTAGTTATCAGCTATCCGCATCATCAATCTCAGCCTGTCAGAGACCTATCTTCAGTGTTATTCTCAGCACCTGTCTCCATTCTTCAGCAACATGGCACCTAAGAAAAGTAACATCTCCTATCACTTCTTTGAACCTGAACTAGCTAGCATCAGGAGGATTCAGCCCCTGATTACTCCAGACCATATACCACTTTTTAGAGAACATTATGGAGGAATCCTTGATGTGGTTATGGATTTGGACCCTTCACAGAGGAGCTTGATACATACCTGCCTGCAGTTCTATGACCCTCCTCTGAGGTGCTTTACATTTCAGAATTTTCAGTTGGGACCCTTGTTGGAGGAATATTCATCATTGGTTGGTGTACCCATCAGGGGTGGAATCCCTTTCAACCCTGAGATGGCTTTCCCAAGTAATGAGGAGATAGCAAAAGCCTTGCATCTGGAGCCAGTTCTGATTGGGTAGAATTTGACATCTAAAGCTGGAATCTCTGGTTTTCATCTGGATTTCTTGACTTCTCAGGCTAGTCTGAAGGCCTCCCTAGGGGAGTGGAAGGCAGTCTGTGCTCTGTTGGCCCTTAGCATATATGGGATCATACTTTTTGCAGATGAGCCTAGGTTTGTTAGCAAGAGTGCAATCCATCTTTTCATCCTAAGAAACCCAGTGCCCACCTTACTGGGAGATCTTTACTACTCAGTTCATCAAAGGAATGAAAAGCAAAGGGGGAGATTAGTATGATGCTGTGCACCTTTGTTCTACACTTGGCTGCTCAAGCATCTGCCAAAGACTGATGCATTCTTGAACCCTCACCAGCAAAAAAACTGGGCTAGGAGGCTTGTTGCTCTAACCTCAGATGATATTAGATGGTGTACTCAGAGTACTAAGGGCAGAGACATCATTACAAGTTGTGGACAATTTCCCAATGTGCCTTTGATTTGAGTGAAAGGGTGCATCAATTATAACCCTCTGTTATTCAAAAGACAACTGGGCTATGCATTGGTCCATCCTCCCAGAGCACAGGATCTGACTGAAACCCTTTATGTTGAGATCAAGCCTAATCTGGCTGTTGTCAGGCAAGCAGCTTGGGCCTGGGACAATGTGCAGACTAAAGGGGTAACCATTCTGGGGAAGTGCAACAATGTGGCATCAGCACAGTACTATGATTGGTCCCATGCCAGGGCTCAATTTTCTGGGATGCCCTTTACTATTGAAGATATGCCTGGACCTTCTACAACACCACCTCCAGTAACTGTCAGTTTAGAGGAGTTTGAGAAGTTGAAAGAGAGGAATGAGAAGTTGACTCAGGCTCTACAGAAGACCCTCTGGGAGAGGAGTGATGGTAGGTTGGATATTGAAAGGTTGGAGAAGTTGAAGGTGGAGCATTTGGCTAGAATTGAGAAGTCTGAGGATTATATTAAGAAGTCTAGGGCTGGAGAACAAATCCTGAAGAATGCCTGCAAGGAAGCTCAGTTCCAGAAGGCCAGGACTGATTTGTATTTGAAGGAGAGTCAAGCTAGGTGGGTCAGAATCACCGAAGCTCGTACTCAAGAGGACAAAAGGACTCAGGATAAGATGGAACAGATGGAAGCTAGTGCAAAAGAGCAACAGGGAGCCCTGGCAGCAGCCCAAAGGGAGATCTCAGAACTGAAGATCAGAGCTGGAGTGAAGAGGTCAAAGGACCAGAGTCAACACAAGAAGCTAACTACAGCTGTAACAACCAGGAATCTCCTTATCAGGAACCTTACGGAACGTCCGGCTGATCCTGTGACTGAAGCACTTCTCAAGGAAGTTCAGGAGGATGAGTTTGGTCTTGGTGTTTGACTTTTGTTTGTTGTTGCTTTCATTCTATGATGTATTTTGACCCCTCAGAGGGCTTGTATTGTAAAAAGAAACAAGTTATGTATTATTTTACTTTTTGTAATATATATATGTGTTGGTTTGTTTCATCTGAGTTTTCTTCAAGCAACATCACAAGCATCTTCAAGGGTCTGGAAGGGTCAAAATCAAGTGCCAAGCCGGATACCTTGGAAACAAATAAGCATAACTGCATTGCATACTAACCTTTTACCTTGTTTTGTAGGTTTTTGTTTATCTGATACTAACTCTGTTGTGATCTCAGGAATTATTGCTCGACGGCGTGTGTTTCCACTCAACCGTCCACATAGATATCCAACCCGTAACAACCTTCCGGGCATACAGATGGATCAGATGCAGCAGGACCTTACAGAGGTCAGAAATCAAATGACCAACGAGAGGTTGGAAATGAGAAATCAGATGACACAATTCATGGAGGTGATGAACAATATGGCTCAAAGCCAGGAGAGGTTGAGAGCACTGGTAGAAGGGAGGAATCAGGAAGACCATCAGCCAGGGACTGCTGGGACAAGCAACAATGAAAGAGTCCAACCTCATGTCAATCCCCCAGTCTTTGGACCCCACCTTCATCCAGAGGCCAACATCCCTGTCAATATACAAGGGACTGCCACAGCAGGGAGGGTACTGCAAGAAGACCCCCAGGAAGATCAGTTCACAGTGATGGGAGCTGGGGAGGAAGCCTATGATAGAAGGCTGGATGAGATAGCTGAGAAATTGAGATCCTTGGAGTCTCAAAACTCTTTGGGTTTTGATGTCATGGACATGGGCTTGGTAGACGGGGTCAGGATTCCCCATAAGTTTAAGCCTCCTTGTTTTGAAAAGTACAACGGGACTTCCTGCCCCAGAACCCATTTACAATCATTTCTGGGGAGGTTGAAAGCCTATACCATGGACGAGAAGCTCTGGATGTTCTATTTTGAGGATAGCTTGACGGGAGCTTCAAGGGAATGGTACTCTCATCTGACAAGAGCAACTATCAGGTGTTGGAAGGACCTGGCAGAGGCTTTTATTAGACAGTATCAGTACAACTTAGACATGGCACCCAACAGGACCCTCCTAATGGGAATGTCACAGTCGTCTAGAGAAAGTTTCCGAGAGTATGCCCAAAGATGGAGGCAATTGGCTGCTGCTGTCCAGCAACCTATGTCAGAGAGGGAGATGGCTGATATGTTCATGAACACCCTCCAGGGGACTTACATTGATAGGCTAGCTGCCTTCTCATCTACCAGCTTTGCAGATGTAGTCATAGCCGGGGAGAGAATTGAAAGCCTATTAAAGATGGGTAAGATCTCAGACAACGGTGCAAGCTCATCCAGTAATGCAAGAAAGCCTTTTGCAGGCCCAAGAAGAACTGGTGAGACCAATGCTATCCACACCAACAGGGGCAGGCCCCAATATGTTCATAGGTCTGTGGCAGCAGTCACCATTCCCGCTCCAGCTCATCCACAACCAGCTTATCAACCGCCGCAACAAAATTATCAGCAACAACCTCAGTACCAGCAACAAAATCAGTATCCTCCGAGAAATTACAACAACAGCAACACCAACAACAACAATCAGCAGAGACCATTCCAACAGAGACCTTCTCAGGCCAACAGGGTGATCGATCCGATCCCTATGCCCTATGCAACATTACTGCCACAACTCCTGAAACTCAACCTAGTTGAGCTAAGGACATTGGCCCCTCCAGATCCCAACAGTCTACCCAGAAATTATGACTCCAACGCCAGATGTGCTTTTCATTCAAATGCACCTGGCCATAGTACAGAGAAGTGCAGAGCTTTGCACATGAAGGTACAAGATTTGGTAGATTCAAAGGCTCTAAATTTCGCACCACCACCAAATGTCAACAAAAACCCTATGCCACACCATGGTGGTCCCTGAATCAATGCTATTGAAGAAGACAAGCCGTCTTATTTGATAACCAGTGTGGGTCAGATTCGGACACCGTTGGTGGAGATCAAAGCTCAGCTCTTGGAATGTCAAATGTTCCCAGGATGTGAGCTAGGGTGTGCTTACTACAACATTTCAGTGAATGGTTGTGATAACTTGAGGGATGGCATAGATGGTCTCATCCGGAGTGGCCTGCTTCAAATTACAACATCATTTCCAACAAATCCAGCAATCTCATCAGCAACAATTCCAGTATCTCCTACAACTACAACAACCATTGTTCCCGACAACTTTTCGGCTTCATCAACAAATGTTCCATCTGTCATTTCAACTGATCATATATCAACGAACATTCCTTCTACAACTTCAGCACCACTCCATTTTGAATCTCCTACAACAACAACACCCATCCTTCCAACAATGTCTCCTACAACATCAGCAGCAAACCATGAAGATGTCTCAACAGTTACGATTTATTATGATCCTGAAAACGATTCTGCTTACAACTCGCAAAGTGCTACTCCTATCAGAGCACCAGTCACAATATATTATGATCCACAGACTATCACAGTCCCTTCTGCAGCTGCCATCAGTCCAGTCACTGTCACAGTGCCTGGGCCAGTACCTTATGAAAGCAGTAAGGCCATCCCTTGGCATTACGGCTCTGACGTATACTGCGAAGGACAGAAAATCACTCTTGAACCATCAACCCCTGCACCACAAATAGACAATGTGGGAGGAGGCGGAGGCTTCACTCGAAGCGGACGTCTCTTTGCTCCACAAATTCAAAGACCCACTGCCGAAGCAGAAGCTGCTGCCAAGGCAAAAGGAAAGAGCCCGGTGCAGGAAGATCAAGCTACTAAGGAAACTTTGAAAACACCCTTTGATCAAGAAGTTGATGAGTTCATGAGAATCATCAAGAAGAGTGATTACAAAATAGTGGATCAGCTTCATCAGACGCCTTCCAAGATCTCCATTCTATCATTGCTTATGTGCTCCGAAGCCCATCGGAATGCACTACTCAAAGTCCTGCACGCAGCTTACGTACCTGAAGAGATCACCGTCAATCAGTTGGAAACCGTGGTTGGAAATGTTACTGCTAGCAATGGGCTAGGGTTCACCAATACTGATTTGACTACGGAAGGCCGCAACCATAACAAGGCCTTGCACATCACCATGGAATGTAAAGGTGCAGTCCTTTCCCATGTGCTGGTAGACACAGGATCATCCCTCAATGTCTTACCTAAAAAGGCCCTGGTGAAGCTAGAGTATGAAGGATTGGCATTGCGTCCCAGTAACCTGGTAGTAAGAGCCTTTGATGGTTCTAAGAGATCGGTTCTGGGGGAAATTGAGCTGCCTGTAACGATTGGCCCACAAACCTTTAAAACGATCTTCTACGTGATGGACATTCAGCCTGCCTACAGCTGTTTGTTGGGTAGACCATGGATTCATGCCGCTGGCGCAGTAACGTCTACCCTTCACCAGAAGTTAAAATTTGAGTGGGAAGGCCAAGTCGTTACTATCTGTGGAGAGGAGGATATTTTTGTTAGCCATCTGGCTATACCTACAAATATATTGAGATGGATGGGGAGATCCATGAAACGATGAGTCAAGGGTTTGAGGCCCTGAACGTAAATGAAACATCTGTTGTACCTGGGATCTCCATGGCATCTTATCAACAAGCCCGGAAGGTTGTTGAAGAAGGAACTGCCCAAGGCTGGGGCAAGGTTTTATCTGTGGAGGAGAAGAAGGACAAATTTGGGTTGGGTTACAGACCAACTCAACAAAATCAAGCAGAGGCTGCTGAGAAGCCCGGTTTTGTCAGTGGGGGGATGCTCACCCCTGATGCTATCAACAATTTGGAAGACGAGCTGGAAGAAGAACGCAACCTGGAGAGTTGGATCCGTCCAAAGATCCCGGGAAGCAGTATCTCAAACTGGTCTTCCCAGGAAATTATAAGAGTTACTCATGCAGAGTAATTATTATTTCCTGTATTTTATAGCATGCATCAAAGTCTTGCATCTTGCCCAAGATGACAAGACTCATTTTGTAATCGGGCCATCTGTACTTTTTGTGCAACAAGATTAATCAATGAAATATCATACATCTTTTTGCAAATGAGTCTTTTTCTTTTCCGCTCACTGTTTTTCCATTTTTCTTTTTGTACAAAAAATAAATGGCGATGTTTTCAAAATGACAACTTTATTTCACTTTTCTAAACAAGATTAAAATCAATCACTAAAATGAACAAACTGAACCCTTGCAGAGAGTGCCTTCCAGACAGCACCGACAACAGCACGGCTACGACTTCGTATGACTTTGACAATCCAATCAATCAAGCTGATGAAGGGGTTGAAGAAGAATATGAGCTTCCTGAAGAGCTAGCCAGGTTGTTGAGACAAGAGGAAAAAGTTATCACTCCTCATCAGGAGGAGGTAGAAACGATTAATCTTGGTACAGATGAAGACGTGAAAGAGGTTAAAATCGGGGCCTGCCTGCAAGACTCAGTGAAGAGACAACTGATTGATCTACTTCAAGAATATGTGGATGTGTTTGCTTGGTCGTATCAAGATATGCCAGGGTTGGACACCGATATTGTTGTACACAAGCTGCCTTTAAGAGAAGAATGCCCACCGGTTAAACAGAAACTGCGTCGTACTCGCCCAGATATGGCAATGAAGATCAAGGAAGAGGTACAAAAGCAGTGGGACGCCGGGTTCCTTGCTGTAACTAGCTATCCGCCGTGGGTTGCTAATATTGTGCCTGTGCCTAAGAAAGACGGCAAAGTAAGAATGTGTGTTGACTACCGAGATCTGAACAGAGCCAGCCCGAAAGATGACTTCCCATTACCTCACATTGATGTATTGGTGGATAACACGGCTCAGTTCTCGGTATTCTCCTTCATGGACGGATTTTCAGGATACAATCAGATCAAGATGTCACCTGAAGACATGGAGAAGACAACCTTCATCACACCTTGGGGCAAATTCTGTTACAAAGTAATGCCATTCGGACTGAAGAATGTTGGGGCAACATATCAACGGGCTATGGTAACATTATTCCACGATATGATTCATAAGGAAATAGAATGTTATGTGGATGACATGATCGCCAAATCCCTTACTGAAGAAGATCACCTGGTGAATCTGCTGAAGCTATTCAAGCGTCTGAGGAAGTACCAATTGAAGTTGAACCCCAACAAGTGCACATTCGGGGTGCGATCTGGTAAGCTGCTGGGATTTATTGTAAGCGAGAAAGGGATTGAAGTTGACCCTGATAAGGTCAAAGCTATTCAAGAGATGCCTGCACCGAAAACTGAGAAAGAAGTTCGAGGATTTCTAGGTAGATTGAACTATATTTCACGGTTCATATCTCACCTTACAGCAACCTGTGAACCTTTGTTCAAGCTGTTAAGAAAAGAACAGACGGTCAGGTGGAACAAAGACTGCCAGAAGGCTTTTGACAAGATCAAAGAATACTTGCAAGAACCTCCAATCCTTATGCCTCCAGTTGAAGGAAGACCTCTGATAATGTACTTGACAGTATTAGAAGAGTCAATGGGGTGTGTGCTGGGCCAGCATGACGAGTCTGGTCGAAAAGAGTATGCAATATACTACCTGAGCAAAAAGTTTACCGACTGTGAACAACGTTATTCACTGCTCGAGAAAACTTGTTGTGCTTTAGCGTGGGCTGCTCGCCGACTGAGACAGTATATGCTGACCCACACTACTTTATTGATCTCAAAAATGGACCCAGTTAAGTACATTTTCGAGAAGCCAGCTCTTACCGGACGGGTTGCAAGATGGCAAATGATTCTCACGGAATATGACATCCAGTACACCTCTCAAAAAGCCATCAAGGGCAGTGTATTGTCTGAATATCTTGCTGAGCAACCCATTGATGAATACCAGCCTATGAGATTTGACTTCCCTGATGAAGACATCATGTTCATAAAAGCAAAAGATCATGAAGAGCCTATTCACACTGAAGGGCCTGACCCGGAAGAGGAATCGACTATGATGTTTGATGGGGCTGTTAACATGAATGGTCGTGGTGTTGGTGCAGTACTCATTACACCTAAAGGGGTTCACATGCCTTTCTCGGAAAAACTCACTTTCAACTGCACTAACAACGAAGCTGAATACGAAGCCTGCATTATGGGTCTTGAGGAAGCCATTGACCTCAGGATCAAGACATTGACTGTATTCGGAGATTCAGCTCTGGTAGTTAATCAAACCAACGGAAAATGGTACACCCACCAGGATCATCTGATACCTTACAGGGATTATACAAGAAGGTTATTGACTTTCTTCACAACGGTCAAGCTTGAGTATATCCCTCGGGACGAGAATCAGTTTGCAGATGCTCTTGCTACCATTTCATCCATGATCAAAGTTCAAGCTGCTAACTTTGTACCTCAGATTTCAGTGTCCAGACTTGATAGACCAGCATATGTGTTCACAACAGAAGTTGTCAAAGATGATAAGCCTTGGTTCCATGACATTAAGTGCTTCTTGGAGGATCAGACATACCCGCCTGGGGCATCTTCCAATGATAAGAAGACTTTGAGAAGGCTTGCTGGTAGTTTCTTCCTGAACACTGATGGGTCTTTATACAAAAGGAACTTTGATATGGTACTCCTCCGATGTGTTGATAAGACAGAAGCAGACTTGCTAATGCATGAAGTGCACGAAGGATCCTTTGGTACCCATGCAGGAGGGCATGCCATGGCTAAGAAGTTGTTAAGATCAGGCTATTACTGGATCACAATGGATGCAGACTGTTGTGCTTATGCCAGAAAGTGCCATAAATGCCAGATCTATGCAGATAAGGTGCATGTGCCTCCCAATCCTTTGAACATAATGTCTTCACCATGGCCCTTTGCCATGTGGGGCATTGATATGATTGGCAAGATTGAGCCAACTGCTTCAAATGGCCACAGATTCATCCTGGTTGCCATTGACTATTTTACCAAGTGGGTTGAAGCAGCCTCATATGCAAATGTTACAAGACAAGTGGTAGCCAGATTTCTGAAGAGAGATATCATCTGTCGGTATGGAGTTCCCGAGCGAATCATTACTGATAATGGTTCCAACTTAAACAACAAGATGATGGCTGAGCTATGCCGGGACTTCAAAATCCAACACCACAATTCTTCTCCTTACAGGCCAAAGATGAACGGCGCTGTTGAGGCAGCTAATAAGAATATCAAGAAGATTGTGCAGAAAATGGTAGTCACCTACAAAGACTGGCATGAGATGCTACCATTTGCTTTGCATGGGTACCGCACGTCAATCAGGACATCCACTGGGGCAACACCGTATCAGCTTGTGTATGGTATGGAGGCAGTCCTACCCGTTGAAGTTGAATTACCCTCTCTACGGGTATTGATGGATGTTAAGCTGAACGAAGCAGAATGGGTTCGGTCCCGATACGAGCAACTGAGGCTGATTGAAGAGAAAAGATTGGCTGCAATCTGTCATGGGCAGTTGTATCAGAAAAGAATGAAGAAAGCCTTCGATCAGAAAGTCAGGCACCGAGAATACCAAGTAGGAGATCTTGTGCTGAAGAGAATCCTCCCTCCTCATACAGACCACAGGGGAAAATGGACTCCGAATTATGAAGGACCATTTGTGGTAAAGAAAGTTTTTTCTGGTGGAACACTCATGCTCAGCACCATGGATGGTGAAGATTTCCCGTCTCCTGTGAATTCAGATGCAGTTAAAAAATACTTCGCATAAAATGACCCGCTGGACATAAAAACAGAATGTAAGTCCAGGCAAAAATAGGGCATCCCGGCGAGTCAAAAACAGAATAAAAGACTCGGGCAAAAGTAAGGGAAATAAATAGAAAAAATGTACACCCGCTAAGTTGAAAAGCCGCATTGGACAACTCAGGCAAAAATGGGTATCCCGATGGATTGAAAACCCGAAAGGGCGATCCATGCAAAACAAGGGAATAAGCGAACAACTGCATTCTGAATTCGTCTGTATCGCCTACAACTCGGCAAACCTCGAAAGGATCGAGCTTCAAACAGAATCAGCCTTCTTCAGAAAGCAAGACGAGAAGAACGTCAAAAGTCATACGAGTCATAGCGGAAAAGGAAGCTCCTTGAAAGCGTCGTCAACATCGCCAGCACTTTGTTTCTCAATTTGTAACAGTCTCCTCATTTTAGGAGATATGTTTCTTTGACTGTATCTCGCCAATTCAGGGCATTTGAATTAATAAAATCAGATTTTTCAGTCATGTTTCGTCTTGTACATCTTTATTTGCAAAGAATGTCTGATGTCTCTAAAAAACTAATTGCATAAGTACAGATGCTTTTCTCTAAAAAATAAAAACACATGCTTGCATGGAATATACTTACTCTCAAAAGTGTCTAGACTCCTATGACGGAATCCAGTAAAGGATACCTCGGGATCATTTGTGTGTTTCCCTATCTTTGCAGGATTGCAGGTATCCAGAACGCAACTTGGGGCATGTAAGCTTCATCCCAGCAAGCTGACAAGTCAACACTCATTCTCAGCACCCGAGGTGCTTTCTCCCCAGCTGAGTTGCCACTAATAACTTCCCCAGTTAAGTTTCCACTTGTCACTCCTCCCAGCCGAGGTGCCAATCATTCTTCCTCAGCAAAATACAAAAGTCAGGGAACCATTTCCCCACAGAATTTCAGCCTCTATCCAGAAGAGCAACGCATAAAGGAGTCACAACAGAGTACGGAAAGCTTCTACAAACCCCAGCTGGGTCCCATATTACAAGGATATGTCAATCAGTGACCTAGATCCCCAAGCAAATACATCTCATCAGATCTACCAATGATCTCATCCCCAGCTGGGATGCCCTTTTCAAACAAATCAGCCAGAGATCTTCGCAGCAACGGGATCCGGATCCCGGATCTGTACCCCCGCATAATCATGGCATTTGCATCATATTCACCCACAAAGCGTAGCATTCCGTCTAATACGGAGCATTACGGCAAAAATCAAACACATAGCATAATCATAAGCCATGTTGTGAATCGAACACTTGTGAATAATAAATCGTTCATCAACAATACACAGAATACTCCCCCAGAGTCCCCAGCAAAAGCAGTTGCCTCCCATTCACAAACACCAGTATATACTCTTTTTGACACCCGTCCGTGTCATCATTCCCCAGTAAAGTCGCCTGAACACTCTTTACAAACAATACCACTTGTATTACAGATGCTTCCTGACACCCGTCCGTGCCATACCCCCAGCAGAAAGCCAAAGACATCATCTTTGCACTCACCTACTTGTATGTACATTTTCTTGACACTCGTCCGTGTCATATCCCCAGCGCAGTCGCCTACACTTCTACAACCCATATACTTGTTGATACTGTACTTTTCTCCTTTTTGACACTCGTCTGTGTCACTCTCCCCAGCAGTTAAAATACTCATCTATACAATACTCATACTCACTACTCATGTTACACTTATACAGATACTCGTCCGTATCTTGTATATACCATTTATATCCCCACAGATTCGGCATTGGTCCATGTTCTTTGTTAACCAGTTGGTACTCGTCAGTACCATCATCTCAGAATATGCGTCAAGTGTTTGTTTCTACATGATACTCGTCCGTATCATAGTCTTAAGGATGCTCGTCCGCATCTTTAATCCATACACTTTGTCAAATACTCTTGTCTTCTTGAATATAGATACTCGCCTGTGTCTACCATTCCCCAGAAGAGTCCCCTCAGATTCAACACTAGTCCGTGTTCTCTGTTAACCCGTTGATACCCGTCCGTATCATCATCTCTGAACACGTGTCAGTTTGTTTCTACCCGATACTCGTCCGTATCGTAGTCTTAAGGATGCTCGTCCGCATCTTTAATCTATACACAAACCTCTAAACACTTATACCTTTTGTTTCTTGGATATAAACACTCGCCCGTGTTTACTATTCCTCAGTAGATCACCAACAAAACAAAATTTTCCTTCCTATCTGATACTCGTTCGGTGTCATGATAAACCCTGAGAGCAGTCGTACCCTGCTAGGTGGTCGTCCTCCACCTCTTGATGGTCGTCCTCCATCATGCTCATCCGATGGCCGTCCCCATCGTTGATATTTAGCAGCCGTCCCCTGCTAGGTGGTCGTCCTCCACCTCTTGATGATCGTCCTTCATCATTTTATCCAATGGCCGTCCCCATTGTTGATTTTGGTTATCTGGCATTCGTCCTATGTCATGATAAGCCTCGAGAGCAGCCGTCCCCTGCTAGGTGGTCGTCCTCCACCTCTTGATGGTCGTCCTCCATCATGCTATTCCGATGGCCGTCCCCGTCGTTGACCTTTTCTATCCGGCATTCGTCCTATGTCGCGATATTTTCGGCAGCCGTACCCTGCCAGGTGGTCGTCCTCCACCTCAGATGACCGTCCCTCATCTTATCCCCGACAGAGCAGCCGTCCCCTGCTAGGTGATCGTCCTTCACCTTTGATGACCGTACCTCATCATCTGTTTATTTCATTTATTCTTTAACCCGATGGCCGTCCCCGTCGTGGTCCCTTTTCTTTTTAGCCCGATGGCCGTCCCCATCGTTGGTTACTTTGCTTTATGAACTTGATGGCCGTCCCCGTCATGCTTCATCAATCCCCAGAGAATCTTACGAATTTATCTTGATGGCCGTCCCCATCATAATACCTTTTATCCCCAGCATGTCGGCCGTCCCCGTCATTGCTTTATTTCCCGCACTTTTCCCAGCATGTCGGTCGTCCCCGTCATTGCTCTTTACCCAGCAGTCGTCCTCTGCTTGACGGTCGTCCTCCGTCGCCCACACTTTACAATTTACTTTATTTTCTTTTTACAATCTATATCCCTTTTCTTCTTCATTCTGTGAGTGCAAATTTTGGACTGTCTTTGGTATTCAACCACAAGTTATCTTGTTTGCCTGTTAAGCCGTTGCTTACATCCTGCACAGCTAACTCATGTTTGAATAGGGGCAGCTGTAAACACCCCAAATTTTCCCTCACCCATTCACACCATGGCTTGTGATCATTCTCATATGCATAAACACAATCATAACATCTCATATCCCATTTTTGTTCCACTGCATAGATTCAAAGTCATCTGCATCTAGGGTTTGTGATCTGAGCAATCCAAGGGCTTCTTGAGCCACTCCAAAGATCATCAATCATTTCAAAGGGATCCATATGTGTTCAAGTATCATATTACATCCTCTCAAAGTCAAAAATGCCAAAGAATCACAAGAACTGGGATTGGTATGGAAGCAGAGCCAGGTTTGACTGCACAGATGACCTAAAATTAGGGTTTTGGTTTCAGAGGCCATAACTCCAATTTTTTTGGTCATTATTGTTTCTATTGGTCTCTATATGGTATAGGGAGTATGCATATCAATTTTCATGAAGAAATTCCATGGGGAAGTCATCTGATCAAGAGTTGACTTTCTAGACAAGTCAGTGCAAAATCAGGGCATCTGAGGCCCCCAATGACCCAACCAAGGGGTGATCTTCATCATTTTGAGTGTATTTGATCTTTATTTGATCATGGAAGAGGTTTGAAGTTCACAAAATTCAAGAATTACAAGTTTTTGCAAAGTTGACTTTTTTGGGCATGGTTGACTTTTAATGAAATGTCATTTTATGCAACTTTTTTCAACCTTTACTTTTTGATCCAAAAAGCTTCAAATGGAAAAACTTTGGTCATGAAAGTTGTAGATTAGATCTTTCCCTTTTCAAAAAGTACAAGAACATGACCTAATTCATTTTGGATCAAAAGTTATGGTGTGTCAAAGTTGGCAAAAATCACTAATTTTCAAAATATGCACCAAATGAGAAACTTGCAAAAACTTTGTACCAAGGCATTTGTGACTTCTAGTTCATATCAAACCAATATGCAAGCATCATACAAGTTCTAAAAATCAGATTTGAACCAAAAGATCACATGTTTCATGGACTTGGGAGCAAGATATTTCCATGTGAACTAAAGGTGAGCAAGTTGCAAAACCATCATCACACTTCCATCCACTTGCTGCCTACAAGGCTGAACCATTCTAGCCTTTCCTTCACACCATGCTGCGCAGCCCACACCACTTGTACTAGCCTAGAACATAACCCATGCTTCTCTTACACAAGAGTGGACATTTTGCAAAAGTAGCTACACCTATCACAGCAGCACAAGTCACATCCTCTGACCAATGGGATTAATTTATACAAACAAATGGCAAGCCAAACAACATAACAAGCCAGCCTGAACACTCACCACAACTCACATACACATTTTCACTCTCACTTGCAAGAACATTCGAAATTCATTCTACAGGCCATAAACACTCAAACAAACTCCACTAATCATCTCACCATGCTTCATTGAACCCAAACCAACAAGACATAAGCCTGAAACCAGCAAGAACTCAGCTTCCCCATTTTTCACTCTCAAAGCCAAAGCTTTCGAAACTCTTCATACAGGCCACAAACACTTGAACAAACTTCACAAACCTTCTCAAATCATCATCCTGATCACAAAGAACCCCTCACCCTTGCCTGAAACTGCCTGAATCACAAACACAGTTCTCACCTGAGCTTGGACAGAACTTGTTCAATCTCCCAAACTAGCCAGCATAAACTCTTGCTAAGCATCCAGACATCATCAAGGGGCCAAAGGGAGTGGTTTGCATCAAAGGAAGGGGTCAGAAAGTTGCAAGATTGAAAGCTTCGAAACTCAGGTAGCTCAAGAACTTTTTTTCCAGAAATGATTTTTAAAGTTCCTAAGTTGTTCTTTGTTGTTCACTGATCACTCTGATGTCATTGGTTTTGAAAATGGTGGAGAGATGAGAGTTTAATCAGTTTCTGAAACTTTTTGCCCTAGGTTTTGTTTGATTCGATTCAGCTAGTTTAGAAGTGATAAATTTTGTTTGAATGGGGGTTTTAATTCGTTTTTGGATGGGGATCATTTCTGTGTAGTTAGAATTCATTTTAGATGCGTGTAGAAGGAGTTGGGATTTTTGGGTGATCGGAGAAGATGACTGGAACACTGTTCCGGTCACCTGAGGGTCATTAACGGCAGGATTAGGGCATAAGCATTAATTAGCTGAGTTTGAATTTTGGCCGCAGGATTTGGCGCCAGGTCAATTCGCGCGCAGGCTTGTTTGAATCTGAACCCTAGGATTTGATTACTTTTCCTTTTTCAGTTTAAAATTCATTTAATTTTCATATTAATTCATTTGTTTCATACAATTTATTAAAAATAGCAAAAAGGCTTTAAAAATTATGAAATTTTTTATCCTGAGTTTCATTAATTTTAGAAGCACAAAAATATTTTTATTTTTATTTTTTAGCATTAAAAAGTATTTTTAAATATTTAAAGGTTTCTTTTTAATTAATTAATGAGAATTAATTAATTAAAAATACTTTTAGGTATTTAAAAATCACCAAAAAATTCATGAAGCATTTAAAAACATTTAGAAACATTGTCCAACCTTCAAACCAAATTTCTTTTTTGATATTGATGCATTTTGAGAATTTTTCATTGAATTAAAATCATTTTGATGCATTATTTTGATCCAAACTTCCAAAAATCATTCTAGCCTAACCCTAAAGAGTTGGACCTTGATTCTTTTTGCATTGCATTGTGTTTAGCATGAAGTTTATGAGATTAAATGGCCATGATTTGATCTTTCATTTTCCATTTTTTTGGTAATTTTCTTGTTAAGGAACCCTAAAACCCTAGAAAACTTAGGAAAATCATATCTTGAGTTTGGTTAAGAGTTGAAACCTCTCCTTTGGGCATTGGGTTAGTATAGGATTAGGGGTCCTTTGAGTGCATTTTCAATTTTTTATAATGTTGTTTGCTTCTTATTTTGGTTTGTGTTTGATGCTTTGATCATAAACCCTAATTTGGGTTCCCATATGCATTCATCTTGCATTTACTTGCACAACATGACTTACCTTGACATTTCAAGCATCCATTTGATTCATTTGACATCATAAGACATATTGAAAGCATGTTTTATCATTGCATCATGTATTTGCCATGTTGTATGCCATATGCATCTCATAACTTTTCATGTATGTTCATGGTCCTTAACTTGCTCCATTTGCATTCATAAGCTTGTATGATCGTTTCCATGTGCTGCCTCATGTTTGTAGCATCTCATAGCATCATTAGCATCATGTATGTGCTTCTGGTTTTGTTTCTCATCATGTCATCTCATCTCATTTTGCATTGCATTGCATCTCCTTCACTAACTTTTCAGGTGGTAAGTTATCTTGAGAAGTGAATTTGCCTTCACTTCTCATAACTTCTCTTCATCTCTTTTATGCATCCTTGCTGCATTTTGTTATGTGTTTGATATTGAGCTTGCTCATCCTTGCTCTTCTTACTTTCTTTCTTCAAGTGACTTGCCTTCTTAAATGAAGCAAGTTGCTTTGCTTCTCTTGGCTCCTTTCATCTGCTTCCTGGTGGTTCTTTTGAAGATTTCTCTTGTTAAACCTCACAAACCTTAGGAACAACCAAGCATGACAATGATTAGGGTTTTGATTAGTCTCCCCACTTAGTTTTTTACCTTTGTGTCTCTCTTGAGTCTTCTCTTCTCATCTCACAATCAAGGACTAAACCCTAAAGGCTTTAAGGCTTTGTGATTAAGCTTATGCCTGCATCCTTCTATTAGGATGGAGTGTATAACTTTAATCCTAAGTGTTAAACCCTTAATGTGTTTAAATCTCTTAATCAATTCACCTAATAATCATCAAGACATCACACTTGTAACTTGGGCCTTGCATTAGGGTTCTAATTCTTCCTTAATTGGTTAAGAAGGACTAACCCTAGTGTTAATGGACAAGTCCCTCTCAAGTTGTCTTACAAACCCTAAAAATCACTTCTTCATCTTATCATTAACTAAAATCCACTTAATAAAGGCTTTGTTTTGTCATGAAGTTAATCCCTAATCATGGATTAAGTTGAGGAGCATTCCTCAGCTTAAACATTCTCATCTATTATCCTTCTATTAGGATGGTGTAATGAGTCTGTTTAATCCCTGATTATGGCTTAACCTCATTACTTAACACTAAACAAAAACAACAAAAACATCTAAATAATCACAAATAGGTTAATGATCTTAATCCTACACCAAAGATGATTAAGTGTGAGAATCTGACTTCACACTTAAGGTTCTCTCATTACCCCTAAACAGAGGGAAGATGTGACGAGTTTACTAAATCCATTAGTTTAGGCTTAAGCTCATTAACCTATGACAAACTTTCAAAAACAATAAAAGACTGAAAACTCAAAAACAAACAATAATTGTCTCCTTCGGGATTCTTTTCTCATCTCATTCACTCACAAACGAGAACTCGCTTCTTCCGTCTAATGCAAGACAGTAAGCACCTGAGCCAGACAGGTCATACACTTGAGCATAGACAAGTAAGCAGTTCACCAGTCAATTCATCTTTCAGTCTCTTTGGGTCGAACTACGGTGTTCTGACTTCCTCATTGCACGAGAGGATACGTAGGCATAACTTAACAGTTATCGAACAAAAGTCTCTGTATATTCCCCCTCTTCCAGCTTCATTCTTTAAGCCTCATTATCTTGAGCTTTATATTCCTGTTCTTACACTGACACTTTCATATTACACTTCACTTCTCTTACACTGACACCTGTACATCCTTTTCCAGCTCTTTATACACAAATTGCACTGACACTACCCCTTTAAAACACAATTCTTTTAAGCGTGGATCCCGTCGAGTACGACGGACAATCTGGGTGTTAATACCTTCCCAGGTTGTAACCAACCCCCTTTCTCAGTCTCTCTGGTTCGCAACCGTCTTATCCATCTTTTCCAGGTCTATGCAGCATTGCCTTTCCTCCGGGATAAAAATGCCTAGCTGGCGACTCTTTTCTTTTCCAGTGAGTTCACTACTGTGTGTTCTCATTGTTCTTTTCGCCGACCGTTCGCGCTTGTACCGGGATGCAAATCTTTGGGAGCGACAGCCATGAAATAGGGGTCGAGGGTGTGATCATGAAATAGGGATCATACTGGACCATGAAAAAGGGGTCGAGAGTTCCGATGAGAACTGGATCTTGAAATATAGATCGAATACGGTACCACATGCATAGAGTCAAGTAAAGTCTCATTACATGATTCTTGTTGTTGTATGTGATGATGCTGTTGTTATACATAATGGTGTTGATATGTATGGTATTGTTGTATGTACAATTCAGGTGAATAACTGTTGTTGAGAAGTGGCGTTTTGTTTCTGATACTTGCTAATTCTTGTTATATTACTCTTTGGTGATGTAAGTATCTCACCCCTTCTGTTTGAATGTTACTCTTATGTTGGTAACATGTAGGTGAGTAGGATAAGACGAGTGGTGGTCAGTGAAATCGGTGTACTTCACGTCACTAGGGTGTCGACTCTGATACGTTGCTTTGCGTGTTGAAATGACATTTCTTTTATTTGATTATTTCTTTTAGAAAACATTTTCTTGTAATTGAAGTTTGAATGATGTTGTTTTAAAAATATTTTTGTTGCATGTTGATAACTTATTTGAAAACGTATTATTGAGCCAAGTTGTTTTATGTTTAATTGTGACACTCAAATAGTTTTAACTGAAAATTTTACTTTGATAATTACATTTAAATTCGTGGGGTAATTTGGGTGTTACAATATCGGTGATCATCCTGTCAAAACAGAAGGAGCCTTCCCTCATGTACATGTAAGCTAGACATTGGACAAAATGAATGCCACTGGGTTCACGGGAATGGAGAGGAAAGTGCATAGGATCAGGAACAACTCCCTTCTGGTTCACCTTGTGATTGTTGTATCTTCCAAAAACGAAGTTACTCCAAACCCTTTGGAAGTACCGAACGGAGGGGTTATGGATGTGAGTGGTGTAGAGGTTGTACCACGCCGAATTTCGTTCTCCTGACAAATCCTCCTAAAGTTGAAAAGCCTCTGCCTGCCAGTCTGTGTCTCTAGGAAGGCAGAGGTGCACACCGTCGCCTTGTTGGAACCCGAACCACTAAGTGAATTGTTCCTGAGTAACGATATACTCCGTTCTGAATAGGCGAAACGTAGCGTTACCGATCAGGTATTTTGTTGCGTTGGTTGGAGTGTTGTATGCGTAGGAACTCAAAAACTTCAGAGTCAGAGTGGCGTACGTCAAACTGTTGCTTTTGCAGAGCGCGGTGAGACCGGTATTTGAAAGCAACCAGTTAACACTATCAAGGAGCCCAAGTTGAGTTAGACACTCCTCCTCAATGTAACGAGTCACCTAGGCCGTCCTCTCGCGGTACTCAATGAATCGTGCATGTTGGAGCTCTTCGGCCGCACCATCACGTGGAGGGATGTTGACTGGAGTTTGGCTTGCCATGAGTTTGGAAGGTATGGAAAATAAAAAGATGAAGAGAAAATAGAAGGGTTTGTGAACAAATAAGGTGATATGGAACTGAAAGCTCGTAATGCTACTTTTATAAAAACTAGTTGCAAGAGTGAGTGCTAGAAAATGCTAAAAATTGCTACGAAATGGGTGGTTGAGTAGTTGTGAGAAAGTTGAAGTGAAAATGCCTATTTATAGGGGTGGAAAAAATCAGAAAGTTGGAGAAGAGAGGGGTAGTGCGGTTGCAATGGTCATGAGAACGTTACAAATGACCGTTACTGACTGTGTAACGGTCGTCTGCAAATTATGACGAGCGTCAGGGGGTTGAGATGATCGTCTCAAGTGTGTGATGGTCGTCACCCGGTAGAATGGGCAACCTCCTAATGGGCTTCTCTTTGACTTAGTTTTATTATTATTTCACTTTTTCTCAGGCATAATATATTTATGTAGTAGATAGCAATTTTATAGCAGAGGCTTATAATTTAATCGAAGTGCATCATCAGTAGTACTTAATTAAATAGCAGAAGAATAAATTTAACAGTATAACATTAATGCTTATAAGTAACAGAAAGTGATAGAAATTTATTTTGAGCAGAATACTTGTAACACGCTACTGAACAATTATAATTCAAGCACAAGCAAATAAAAACATAACCAAAATTCTTTATTAAACCTTAGAAAGAATGCAATAGTCGTAAATTGAAACAAATTGAAAATTTAAAAACAACTAGAAATAAAATTGAACTAAAATTAAAATGTTGAATTCAAATAAAAATTGCTGGAAAATTCCGATGAGTGTTGAAATCGGAAATTAGCCACGATGGTTGCGGATGGACTCTAATGCTTGACTCAGATGGTCAAATTGTACTATGACCATGTCTCTCAAAGTGATGATGCCTATACGCAAGTCACGGATGTCATATAGCATGATTTGCATCTCAGTACGAAGATTTTATAAAGTAAGCTCAGGATTGGCTGGAGGAGGTGCAGGTGTAGGTGTAGGTATCTCAGCAGGTTTAGGTTTCTCCTCTTCTTTAATCATATCCTTAGGGTGGTCCGAATCATAATAATTAAAAGGAGTCTTAGGATCTATCTCAACTTCAGACCAAGCATCTCCTGGTTGATAAATCGGCTCATCTAGATCATATAGCCAGTTACGTTTATTATACACACTTGTGCGCTCATGGTCAGGTAAAGTTAAATATGGCACAACTACACCATTGATCAACAGCTTAAAACGGCCAGGTCCGCGGTTATACAACATAGCTCTCTCAAAACAGAAAATGATGTTCATTTGTCTCAATTCTCTAAGTGGGTTAATCTGAGAAAGGTGGGTCCTAAATCCCATTGCATCAACAATCTTGGTAACTAGGCCACCTATCAGGATTAGATGGTGTTCATTCTAAATAATCCTAAAGAAATTTGCAAACATAAGATGTACTCCATTAACCCTCCTAGATGTAAAAGCACACAAAAATGATGAATAATTCATCTCTCGAGACATTGTTGTCTCTTTCAGTCTTTCCGAACAATGTGTAGGCCAGAATCATGTGGAAATACCTAATAGCTGGGTTGTGGATCTCAGTGAACAACATAGGGTATAAATCATGATCAGGTTGTCCTGAGATACTACTCCAAAAACAGTCTAGCTCATCCTGTGCAAGTAAGTTTCCCGTGGTTACAAGAAAACAGTAGGGCCATCTGGGAAATCTAAAAGGTTAGCCATCTCATGGATGCTAAACTCACAAGGGTACCCAAATAGCCTGAATGGTATCTTTCCTCTTGTAAAACCTTTTCCACAGTTGGGGTCGTAAACCAGTGAACTTAGAAATTCTAAGGTAAGATCATAATGGGTCATATGTTTCCTAAATGCAAATTATTCCCAACCTATCTGATTAAACATGTAGTCAATGCTAGCACCCATTCTTAAAGCTTTCATGGTAGGTCCATGGGAAACTTTGGTCAGGGTCATAGGTCTCTTAGTTAAAGCTTGATAATGGTGCCTCTGGATGCCATCTCTAAAGTCCACAATCAGATTGGCAGACATTGTTAGAGAGTGAGAATGAAAATAGAGAAGGAGTAAAAGGTAGAAAACTTTAAAAATCCTGGAATCACACAATAAAGTAAAACAAACACAACAATTAGTGAATTTAAAGCATTTTGAAAATTGAAATTTTGAAAAATTAAATATGAACAAAATAAAATGAAATTCAAAAAATCGAAAATCATGGATTGCCTCCTACAAAGCACTTTGTTTAATGTCGGGGCTCGACATAACTTAAGGGAGATTAATCTAAGGTTTCCGATGGCAATTCTACCAGTATCAAACCTATCGAAAATTCTTTGTCTTCTACACAGTTATAATGTTTAAGGCGTTGCCCATTTACTATAAATGGTGCACTAGACCTACCATTAATTTCAATAGCGCCACTAATTAAAACTTTTGTTATTTCGAAGGGACCAGACCATCTGGATCGTAATTTTCCAGGAAATAACCTCAACCTAGAGTTGAATTGAAGAACGATGTCTCATACGCTGAATTCGTTTTTAGAAATACGCTTGTCATGCCATCTCTTTGTTCTTTCCTTATATGTAAGGACATTCTCGTAAGCGTCTAGTCTTAGTTATTCCAATTCATGTAAGTCTAATATACGTTTCTCACCTGTGTCAGTATAGTTAAAGTTAAGAGTTTTCATTGCCCAATAAGCTTTATGCTCTAATTCTACTGGCAAGTGGCATGATTTTCCATAGACTAATTTGAAAGGTGTGGTTCCGATGGGTGTCTTGAAAGCTATTTTGTAGGCCCATAAAACTTCAGGTAGCTTGATAGACCAATCTTTCCTCGATGAAGCGACAATTTTCTCCAAAATTTGTTTTATCTCTCTATTTGAAACTTCTACTTGTCCACTAGTTTGCGGATGATAAGGTGTTGCTACACGGTGTCTTACTCCATATTTAAATAAGATTTTATCGAATATGTTGGATATGAAATGAGAGCCTTTGTCACTTATGACATGTCTTGGCACATCGAATCTCGGGAAGATAATGTTCTTAAAAAGCTTCATGACTACTCGTGTGTCATTTGTTGGAGAAGTTATAGCTTTTATCCACTTTGAAACATAATAGACAAGAACGAGTATAAACTTATTTCCAAAAGAAGATGGGAATTGTCCCATAAAGTGAATTCCCCAACATCGAAGACTTCTACTTATAAAATACCTTTTTTGGGCATCTCATCACGCCTCGAGATGTTTCCAGTGCGTTGGCATCGGTCGCAATTTAGAATGGTGAGGTGAACATCTTTCCAAAGAGTGGGCCAAAATAGGCCTGATTGAAGAACCTTTTCACAAGTCTTCGAAGTGCTTTCATGTCCACCGTAAGAAGTAGAATGACAATGGGAAAATATGTTTTTCGTTTCTTCTTTTGGGACACATAAACTGTAAATACTATTGGGTCCACGTTTGAAAAATAATGGTTCATCCTAGTAGTATTATTTATCATGGAATAATTTAATATTTTGTTGGTATGTGAGATCTGGTGGAAGAACCCCGACAGTTAAATAGTTGATTATGTCAGCATACCATGGTTTAGTTGTTTGCACACATATTTCTTCCACTGTTTCTTCTTGGATTTGTTCGTCTAAAGTCAAGGAAGATACCTCACTTTCTAATTGGGCTATAAGGCGTTCATCATGAAAATCATCGTTAATTGGTATTTGGTCTATTTTAATTCCTTCCATACGTGATAAGTGGTCTGATACTACATTTCCAGTTCCTTTCTTATACTTAATTTATAAATCAAACTCTTGTAGCAAAAGGATCTATCGTAGTAATCTAGGTTTTGCGTCCTTTTTACTTAGAAGGTATCTAATGGCGGCGTGATCGGTATAAATGATGATTTTAGCTTCTACTAGGTAGGAACGGAATTTATTGAGTGCGAATACGACGACTAAGAGTTCTTTCTCTGTGGTGGCATAGTTCATCTGATCAAGGTCTAGAGTCCTACTTGCGTAGTATATTGCGTGAAGTTTCTTATCTTTACTTAGTCCTAAGACAACGCCTATAGTGTAATAACTCACATCGCACATAATCTCGAATGGTAGTGTCCAATCAGGTGGTTGCATGATGGGTGTAGTGATAAGAGCTATTTTGAGTGTTTCAAATGCTTTTAAACAATATTTATCAAAGATAAACTCAGCGTTCTTCATTAGTAGACCGGTCAAAGGCTTAGTGATCTTTGAAAAATCCTTAATGAATCGTCGGTAAAAACCGGCGTGTCCTAAGAAACTTCTTATTTCTTTCATGGTTTTAGGCAGTTGAAAGTCTTTTATTACTTCTACTTTGCTTTATCTACCTCAATTCCTCTGTTGTATATCACATGTCCTAGAATGATCCCTTGCCTGACCATAAAATGGAACTTTTCCCAATTAAGTACGAGATTCACTTTTACGCATCTCTCGAGTACCATATCTAAATTAGATAGATATCCTTCAAAGCTTTTTTCACATACGGAGAAATCATCCATAAACACTTCCATGATGTCGTCAATGAAATCGACAAAACCACCATTATACATCATTGAAATGTCGTTGGAGCGTTACATAAACCGAACGACATACGACGGTAAGCGAATGTTCCGTAGGGGCACATGAATGTTGTATTTTCTTGGTCTTCGGGATGAATATGAATTTGAAAAAATCCTGAGTAACCATCTAGGTAGCAAAGTAAGAATGTTTAGCTAATCTTTTCAACATTTGATCGATGAAGGGTAAAGGAAAATGGTATTTCCGGGTAGCTTTGTTCAGTTTTCGGTAATCAATACACATTTTACTCTCGGTCACTACTCTTTGTGTTATAGACTCACCTTTTGAGCTCTTAGTGACTGTAATGCCTCCCTTCTTTGGTACGACATGCATTGGGCTAACCCATTGACTGTCGGATATTGGATATATAATTCCGACATCTAGTAACTTCTTTACTTCATCTCTGACTACGGTACTTAGAATCGGATTAATCCTTCTCCGAGGTTCTCTAGAGGTCTTACAGTCTTCCTTTAGTATAATATGGTGCATACATATTGAAGGACTTATTCCTTTTAGGTCGGATATGTTGTAGCCTAACTTAGAGGGGTATTTTCTTAAGACTTCTAAAAGTATTTCGGTTTCGAGTTTTCCTAAGTCTGCATTTACTATAATTGGCCTTTTAAGTTCAGAATCTAGGAATTCGTATCTAAGATTGTTTGGTAATGCCTTGAGTTATAGTGCGGGTTTATTTGGGTATGGCATATGTTCTGGTGTAAGAGCTAAGCATTCATTCATACTTTCGTCTCGATAGGGTTCTTTCCAATTATCATCTTCGAAGATCATAGGAGATGGGATTTTCATTATATCAGAATAGGTAGTCTCTTCTTTCTCCATTTCCCGTCTGCACTCGTCAATGACGTATATAAGGTAACATGTATCGTCTATGGTTGTATCTTGGAGGAATTGGGTTAAATTTAATTCGACTTTCTCTTCTCCTACTTAGAATGTCAGCCTTCCTTTCTTCACATCTATGATAGCTCCAGCTGTGGCGAAGAATGGTCTTCCGAGTATGATAGGGGTTGTAGCATCTTCCTTGATGTCCATGATTATGAAATCAATTGACATGTAGAACTTGCCTATCCATACAGGAACGTTCTCTAAAATACCAACTGGGAATTTTACAGAGCGATCGGCTAGTTGAACTGACATCTTGGTTGGTCTTAGTTGTCCCATATCGAGCTTATTACATATTGATAATGGGATAACACTTATGCTGACTCATAAGTCGCATAGAGCTTTGTCTATAACGAACTTTCCTATTACACAAGGAATAGAGAAAATTCCTGGATCCTTCAATTTAGGAGGCATGTTATTTTGGATAATTGCGCTATGCTCAGCAGTAAGTGTAACTGTTTCATTTTCCTCAATTTTCTTTTTGTTAGATAAGATCTCTTTTAGAAATCTATTATATGAGGGATTCTGAGTAATAACTTATGTAAAGGGTATCGTAATGTTTAACTATTTCAGAAGCTCTACGAATTTCTTGAATTGTCCCATAGTTTTAGAATTTGTAAACTATTTGGGGTATGAAATTAGTGGTTTATACGGTGGTGGAGGTACATAAGGTCTTTCTTTTTCCTCGGCCTCTTGTTCTTTGGCTTCCTTTTCCTGTGGTCTATCATTCTTAATTGATTTCTCAGGTTGTTGGTACATGGCTGGATTTTCGGTTCTAGGATCGGCAGATACGTCCAATTCTTTTCCACTTCTTAGTATAATTGCATTTGCATGACCTTTAGGATTTGGTTGTGGTTGTCCAGGAAACGTTCTAGCTGGGCAAAAGTGGAAGCTTGTTGTTAGGCTACTTGAGAGATTTGGGTTTCTAACATCTTGTTATGAGTAGCTAAAGCATCTACCTTGGCCACCAATTGTTTGATCTTCTCACTAGAATGGATGTTTTGGTTCAGGAATTCCTTGTTTGTTTGAGTTTGTGTAGCTATGAAGTTTTCCATCATCAGTTCAAGGTTGGATTTCTTAGGAGCATTTGGGTTGGGTGCGAAAGCTTTTTTTATCCTGGTGGTACAACTAGTGCTTGGTTAGGCGCATACAAGGAATTATTGTTCTTGTATGAGAAATTTGGATGATTCTTCCATCCTGGGCTGTAGGTATTAGAATAAGGATTTCCTTGAGCATAGTTCACCCGATCTATGGTTAATCTGGCAAGAAGTTGACATTCTGGTAGTGTGTGTCCTGGGATTCCACAAATTTCGTAATTTGGAGTTACGACAACCATAGTGGGTGGTGGTGTTATGGTCAAGTTATCGATCTTCTGGGCTATGGCATCCATTTTAGCATTTACGTGATCGGAACTTCTCATTTCATACATTCCTCCCTTAGTTTGGTTCTTCTCTACAAGTGTTCTTTCTCCCCCCATTAGTAATGATTCTGAGCCATGTTCTCAATGAGGTTATAGGCTTCTCCGTATGGTTTATCCATAAGAGCGCCACTCGCGGCAACCTCTATTGTCATCCTACTGTTGTATAGAAGTCCATTATAGAAGGTAATGATGGTTGCCCAGCTTTTAAACCCATGGTGTGGACATAATCTTAATAGATCCTTGTATCTTTCCCACGCTTCATAAAGTGATTCGACATCTTTCTGTTGAAATGTGTTAATCTGAGCTCTCAACATAACTGTCTTGCTTGGTGGGAAATAACGTGATAGGAAGACTTTCTTAACTTTTGCACATGTTGTGACAGAGTTGGCTGGTATAGATTGTAACCATGCGCAAGCTCTATATCTTAAAGAGAATGGAAAGAATCTCAATCTTATTGCGTCTTGGGTTACACCATTTTCTTTCACGGTATCTGTGTAATGCACAAACTTCGTCAGATGTTCGTTTGGGCCGTCCATAGGATTTCCAGAAAAATGGTTCTATTGTACAGGTTGCAGTATTGAAGGTTTTAATTCAAAATCGTTTCAGGTAAGGGCTGGTGCGGAAATACTGTTGTGCGGTTCTTGTTGATTATAAATCACATAGGACTTGAGTGAACGTGGTGCTTCTCCGTTTTCGGCCATGATTAGTAATTCAACTGGTTCTGGTATAATATCTTCAAGAAAAAGGGTTTCGTTGGTTTCGGTTCGGCGTCTCGAACTTATGAAACGTTATACTCCATCAATCTGGGGTTCTAAATCTTTGCCTCGGGAGCGAGTATTGGGCATACATTCAACAAAGGAAAGTTAAATTTGTTGCCTTAGTCTAGACGGCGCAACAACTTTGCACTATTGACTAAATCTAAGTCCCCGACAACGGCGCCAAAAACTTGATCGCGACTTTCTGAGTCTAACGGTTACTAACTGCAAGTTCACGGTCTATCGCGTAGTAATAAAATATATCGATCCCACAGAAACTCGATAATAAACCTAGCGCTATCGGGTGTTACTATGTTTAGCTAAGGCGAGTGATATTTTAGTTTTAAAGGGCGAGAAAATAATAATTTTAGATTAAATTAAATTAATGATTAGGAAATCGGTACATAATTGGTTCGCCTTCGCGAATTCAATAAAGGGTCGACTTATTAAGGTTTGTTAAGTTATCTTTCCGTAAAAACTTTCGGTTTAAAAGTCGTTAACTCACACTCTTGTGGTCTTGCCTATTACTATACTCCTAAGTTCAGTTGAGCACTCTCACTGTGTCAATTCAAGTTAGAAATACTTTTTGGAAACCTAGAGGTTCTAATTGGTTTTAAAGTGTTTCTGCTGTATTTAAAACAATGCCCGATTTCAGCTATCCGGTTACAATTTCAATATCCCGTGGTCTTAATCCTAACCTTTTATAATTGCTTACTCTCGTAACAAAAGTTATTTATATTAAGAATCGAAACCAAACAATAACTTAATTTAAAGTCTTAGCCTAGTTTTATTGAATTCGTTCCATGTAGACAACCATATACCAATTAATGGTTTAGCCAGACATATTAAATAAATGCAAAGAAAGGCAGAAGAAGAATTGCATAAAAATAAATGTCATAATTATTAAATGGTAAAGCATTTAAATATAGAAACCTGGCTGAAATATTCTTGATCAACTGATCTTGCAGAAACTTAAAGTAAAATGAATATGCAGTGGCTAGAAAGAATTAAATAGTGATAGATTCCTAATGATGGAGGCTATCACTTTGGTTTGGTAAGGGAAAAGTAAATAAACAATACTGAAAATAAAAGCTTTGAACTTTGAATGAGGATTTGGCTGCAATTTGGTGCAAAAATGAAGCTCCCTTTGTAATTGGTGGATACTGCTATTAATAGCTTCTACAACTTGGGTTTGTTGAGAATTTGACGGAGTAAACTTTGCTTGGGCCTTGACTACTGAAGTTGGATTGAAGTTGAGTAGGGTAGTGGAAATATTTTTGTTGAATGAGAAGAAATCATGCAACAACTATCTATTTTGACTGAACTGATGCGTAATAGGTTTTTGGAAAATAGCTTGTGATGATTAACTTGGATTTGGGATGGTCATCTTGGATGTGTGACGGTCGTCCCACAGGTAAAACACATAATTCTTCATGTTGGCTTCTGTTTTTCCTCATTTCTTGTCCTACAAGTCTCATTTTCACTATTTGCTTCAAATAGTCAAGTGTAGGTGAATACCTGCAAAATAAACACAATTCTCGCTTAATATTGTTCGAAACAAATAAATTAATAACTTAAATGATCGGAAACTATACTAAATAATCTATACAAATTTGAGTAATCAAGACACTGAAGACTTTAGATTCTAAAGACCCAATTATCACTTCTCTATTCATGCTTCAATCATATTACAATCAGAAGCCTCTGAAGATTAGAAGACAAGGTTACCGTTAACAAGGAAAGTACATAGTACAAAACGCTTTATTCCATTATCTCTCCATTAACCTTAAATTGTGGAAAAGGATAGACGTGGTAGTACGATTTCCATCCTTGTCTAACGACATTCCTTCAGTAGCCAACTGCTCTCTAACAAATCTATTTGTGGATATATAAGGAAATGATCAAGTGAAGAAACGTGGCAGCTAAGACAACAATCTAGAGCTTGTGTGCATAGCTGTTGATATTTCCAAGACTGAACAACAAAGGAATATGTTGGCCAACCAATATATTAAGTCGTTGTTGGTCCATGAATATACTCAATTAAATATGTTGCATAAGGTTGCAAATGTTGTAGATAATAGTTAAGAAAATGATCATGGAAATTGAATGATAAATGCATGACAGAAAAATGTGTCCATGTATGATCATTGAAATATGAGAATAGGATTGTTGTCCAGAATGTTTCTCTTATGTGAATCAAGAAGAAGAAGTTATTTTATGTGTTATATCAAGATCAATTATGCTTTCACGAGCTTAGAAGAAGAAGACTTCAAGAAATTTAAAGAGCTTGGGTTGTTGTTCGTGAAAAAGCTCCTTGAAAAAGAATAAAAAGACTCCACATAATTCCGAGATTTCATAAAATGTAATATTCATAGAGTGTGTATAGCTTTTTCTTTTGATCCACTAATATTAAATTTATTTACCTATCTTATGTAAGAAGCACTGAATTGTAAACATTACCCCTTTACAAACATAAGGTTTGTATTCCCTAAAGGACCGAGTGAAGGTCAAAATCTTTAGGAAGCTTAGGACTATATGTCTTGGTGATTGGAAGTCGCAACAGGTTGTTTGGCAATTAGTCACGACAAGTAGCCGCACAAGGTAAAGTCGCAACAGGTTGTTGTGTAGTTAGTGACTGCAGGTAGCCACGTAAGGTGTCAATCAAATCAGCTAGTTGTGCAGTATTGTAAGTCGCATCAGTTGGTTGTGCAGTTAGTTACATGTTATGTTGTTCCTTGTAATCAGTTTGGTTATAGTGGATTAAGTCCTTATCTAAGGAAAATCACCTTGGCGAGTGGACTGGATTAGCTTGAGGTTTTCAAGTGAACCAGGATAAATCTTGTGCTCTTATCTCTTGCTTATGCTTTAGTTTATTTACTTATGCTTCGGGAACAAAAGATGAAAAGGTAAACAAAAGTGAAAACCTAATTGAAACCCCATTTTTCTTGTGTTTTTCTCACACCTCCAATTGGTATCAAACCTGGTTCTATTATTCATGGATATCAAACACTTAACAATTTCAGATAAAGATCCAAATGCACTATGAGACATGATCTGGGTGATATTCTCCTCCACTGACAATATCAGCCTCATATATTCAAATATCTCTGATAATGAATGAGCATGAGTACTGAATTGATAAACCATAAAGGGTACTTAGTGTAAGTCACTGATTCTTGGAGATTGAAGTTGTCAACAACAAAATCTTCTCTATTGGTGTTTGCAAGAAGATCGAAGAATCAGCTGATAAGATAGATTTATCTAATAAGAAGAATATTTGTTGAATGATATTCCTGGAAAATTTTGGTTGAACAACGTACTTGTTCAAGGTTAAATCATCAGAAAACAAAAAATCTTGTTTGCTGAAGATTAATTCTTTGTGAGTATGAGATGTTTTCCAAAACTAGATTCGTCCACTTTTGACTTTCTCATATAAGCTTATTAGGAATTTATTCATGTAAAGAAGAAATATTGCTAGCTCGTGATTCTGAAGCATAAGGACTTCAAGATGAAGTTTACTAAAGATTATTAGAAATTATGAACAGAAGAACATAAAGTTCTGAATGTTGATTCCTCTTTGTCAGAACTTCTGAAAATGGTTAGATGCTAGTTAAGCGATCAGAAGCTTACTATAACTGATGAAGTAGTTATAATATCTTGAAGATGCTTCTGAAGGTATGAGAAAACACGAGAAATATGGGGTTTGAATTGGTGCTTTAAAAATGAAAGTTTTTTGGAGAACCCCAACAAATAAATAATCAACAAAAGAAGGAATGAACACAATGATTTATCCCGGTTCACTTTTCAACCATAAGCTACCTCCGGTGCACCCTCCAAGGTGATTTTGCCTTCAACAAGGACTTAATCCACTATAACCAAATTGATTACAACGCATAACAATTTTGTGACTAACTGCACACTCAGCTACAACCAGCTGATGCAACTTCCATAATGCACAACCAACTGCTATGACTAACGAACACTATGACTCATACCCTAGTGTAATACGGTGGGAGAACTGACTTTGTCGTTTTTTGTTTTTACAAAAAAAAATGTTGCAGATAGTAAGAGTCGCCACCGACTTTTCTTTTATCCAATTAGGAAAGGTGGAAAAGAACAGGAAAGACCTTGGTTTAGATTTTGAGTTTCGGGGTAGGTTATACAAAGGGAATGTGTTAACACCCTTTGTATCCATGGTTATCCATGAGCTCTTAACTACTTAGCTCACTTTGTTTTTTGTTTGAAAATAATGGTGATGTGTTTTGGGAAAAAGGCCCAACTTTGTAATGATTCTCGTATGAATGTATACAAAGTGGTGTTTTGGAAGGTTTTTGAAAGTGTAGGCCGCAAAGAGTAATTTTGAAATCGTGAGCAAGCATTTAAGGGTTTCCTACCTACTCAAGGTCATTCATGTTATTTTTTCTTTCCTTAGAGATAGGATTGTCCTTACTATTAGTTAGTAAGTAGTCTTATCTTTGGATGTAAGGGACGGGCGTAGGGTCAGCGCATGGTCATAGAAGGAAACCTTGTAAGGGTATCTTAGCAACTCGAAGGGACTATCATCATTTTGTTTGTAGGGTCATCGAGGGACGAGATCATCTTTTAGTAGGCATCTCGAAGGGTCATCGAGGGACTATGATCTTTTTCGTAGGGTCATTGAGGGACTAGATCACTTATTCGTAGGCAACTCGAAGGGTCATTGAGGGACTGTGATCTTTATATCGAAGGGACTATGATGATATTTATTTAGGAAACTTTGCTAAGACACCTCTACGTTCGAGGGACTTGACCATTATTTGGTAAGGCGACAAGAGGGGATACCCTAGAGGTGCATGTGTGAAGAGTGTGTTGTATTCAGGTATCTTCTTTGGATAGGTGGGCTAAGTCCATTTTTTATTCACATACATTCTTTTCATACCCTATTGTTACTGACCACGTAATTAATTGTTTTGCGGAATTTAAAAGCGAAAATAAATCCTAAGCTATTACATCATGGGGAGGGATACATGATTTAAATTGGGGGAGTGCGGAAATTAAAATGACGGAAATTAAATTACTAACTATTACAAGAAAAAATAGCATCCTATACATTTGTTCTAATAAATATAAATGGCAAAGAAATTAAAGTCGAGGAGGAATAAGAATGGGGAAGGAAGAAATATCAAAGGATTCCTGTAAAATCGATTAATCGGATTTTATTGAAAAAATAAGGGTTTTTATGATTTTTGAAACCTAAATTAGTTATTAATTTAATTATATATATATAAATATTTTTTTATATATTTATTTAAGGAAAAGTTATTATTTTTCCTAATTTTTTTATTGGTTAGAAAATATTATTTGTTAATTAATTAATTAAAATAAATTAAAATTAAAATTAAAAAAAGAAATTAAGTGAGAAAATAGAAGGAAAAAAATAGGTCAAAGAGAGAGGGGGTGGCGTTGGGGTTTGAACCCAGGCCCTCAAGGTCATTCACGTGTGCTCCTACCACCAGGCTATGCACGCCTTCATGTCAAACGAATGCAATGGATTAAATAAATATTAAAAACAAGCAAAATTCAGAACCAGCCAACAGATCCTCGCCACGTCTCATCTTCTTTGTTGCGACTTCATCCAAATTGCAGGATTTGCTACGACTTTGTTCGTAGCAAAAAAACCTGCAACATTAAAATTCATGAAATCAAAGGATTAAAAGATCAAGAATGTCCAAATCCACTAATTCAAACCTCAGGAATCCAAATCCATCATTATTTTTGGCTAAAACCAGCTATAGAGGGAGATTCGAAGAATTCCTTCTTCGTACCTTAGCCATGGCAATTCTTGATTCCTGCATGGAAGCTTGATAAAAAACATCAAAACAATCTTAATAATGTATATAAACATGAATATGAATGAAATATAGCTTAATACATCATGAAACAAGAAATTTGAAAGTTGGAAATGTTAGGAACGATCATGAAGGATAGGTCATGATTCACGTGGTTTTAACCTTTAAGAATGATTAGGATAGCCTCTTGGGATCTCCTTGATGATGTTTGAATGTATGGAATTGATTGGCACTTCCTGAGATTGATTTTGCAACTTGCTCTTATTTCTTCACTTTGTGGAACTTTTCTTTAGGGTTCTTGTGCAAGGATTTATGTGCTTTGATCTTGTGCATATGATGAGTATATATAGAGGGTGATTTTAGGTCAGAAATTGGGCTTGAGTGGAAAAGATTTGATTTGTTATTCAAGTGTGATTCAAATCTTTCTATTTTTGGATATTTGGTCATCACACCTTTCCTCTCTTTCCTTGCACGGATTTGGATCAAATATTATGATAATAAACCTCAAAATCTGATCCCAAAATAATCCATAGATCAAATATTTGATTTTTCAATATTTATTTTAATTAAAATTGAATTTAAATGAATTAAATCCAATAAAATATAAAATAAACAAAGAAAATCAAAATATATGACTTATAGGTCGGGGATCATCTTAAGATTAAGTTTGGATTGTGAAAACATAGGCCCATTTGGAAAAATCTCAAGTTTGGTCATTGTTTGCCTTATACACCTCCTCAAATTTGCTCAATTTTAACAATGCATAACTTCCTCAATTTTTATCATATGGATGTGCTCTTGGACTTTTTAGAAATCTTAAAGTGTCCTTTAATCAATCCTTTTTCTGTTCAAGTTTAGCTCTAAGTGCGACTTGGATTTTATTCTCAAAACGGGCCCTTGGAGCTTCGACAGATCTCTACTTGTGTTAGAGCACATCTCAGGCAAGGAACAACCGGCTGATATGGAGCTGCATTATGCCTCTTTTTAGGTACGGATATATGAACTCCCCTTGATTCTTAGGTCTGAAATAATGGCAAAAAAGATTGGTAACATTGTTAGGGTTTTTGAAGAAATGGATGTGAAGGAAGCACATAGAAACGACAGATTTCTTCGAATATATGTGACGACAAACTTGAAGAAACCATTGAAGAGAGGGACTATGGTGAAATACAAAGAGAAAACACTTAGGGTGCATTTCAAATATGAAAGGTTGCCAACGTTTTGCTTTGTTTGTCGTCGAATGGGCCACCAAATTAATGACTATGAAGTGGTGGAAGATTTGAACAAGGAAGGCTATGAAGACATTGAAGAACAAGACCTATCCTTCGGGCAATGGTTGCAAGCCTCCTCTCTCCCAAACATGATAGATGAAGGTAAACCGAAGGATTCCAGTTCTAGAAAATGCAGTAGGGTGTTATTTGAAGCATATTCAAGTCTTAGCATGTGCGGTTCGAAAGATAAAGGAAAAGGGGAAGAAGCTGAAGTCCAAAATACTGGAGCCATTATGTTACAGAACGAAAAAGGTCCCATAGAAGAACCAAAAGCTCATATCCTTGTTGTTGATGTGGAAAAATTGCAGAGTCCCTAGGTGTGGTAGCCCTCTCTACTGGCAAGGAAGTTATTCAAATTACATTCCCTACAGAAGGTATGCCCAAGCGAAAGTGGACCCGAAAAAAAACTTGCAAACTCCCTAAGGTAGGTAAAGTGGCAAATCCCAAACCTATGTTGGTCAAGAGAAACTTAATTGATGTCATGATTACTTAAGGACCGGTGGAGGTTCATAGTTTTGAGGAAAAGAAGAGGAAACAACTTAATGAGAATGGTGACAAGTCTTCAACTCAACTAGAGGTGGTGTTGGTTACCCAACACCACCTATCCCAATGAAAAATATGTTGGAACTTTCGGAGATTGGGGAGTCCTCGAGCGGTTAGAGCCTTGGCTAGGCTCATTCATGCTAAAAATCCCCAATTGTTCTTCTTAATGGAAACGAGGCTCAAGGTTGATGTGATTCTTACATTGAAGACAAGATTCAAGTTCAAGTTTGATATTATGGTTTATTGTAGAGGATCCAGAAAAGATACGGCAGATGGAATATGCTTATGGTGGAGTGATGATCTGGATATAAAAATTTCATCCTACTTCCTAAATCATATAGTAGGCCGATGCAAACAAGAGGACGAGGATGAAGAGTGGTATTTTGCAGGTGTATATGGCTTCCCGAACGAGATGAGGAAAAGAGAAACCTGGAGATTAGTTCAAAATATCAAGGAATAAGGTGAGGGGGAAATGATCATGTTTGTGGATTTAAATGACATAACAAAGGATTCAGACGAGACGGGTGGCATTGGTAGAACCTGTCGCTCCCAGGAATTTCATCCTAGTACAAACGCGAAAGTGACACGGAAAAGGTAGAGTCGCCAACCAGACATTTTTATCCCGAAGGAACGGGAAAGGTAATGTTGCACAAACCTGAGGAAGAAGGAAAAGACAAGGTCCTGCGAACCAAAGATCTGGGTTTGGGAGTCGGTTACAACCTGTGAAGGTATTAGCACCCTAGATCGTCTACCGTGCCCAACAGGATCCACACTTGTTTGTCTGTTTCAAAGGGTGTGAAAGAATATAACTGTTGTTGAATAAAACGGCTAACTCGAATGGAAATGAAATGAGAGAGGGAACTGGAAAAAGATAATGAAAGGAAAGGGGAAAATTTAGGGAAAATAAAGAATGTTCTCGAACGGGCCCTACCCCGCTGCCTATGTACCTCATCGAGAAAATGAGGATCTGAGTCGACGTAGTTCGCCTAACTAAGGCATAAACTATTTGTTTGTGTTTTTTTATAGTTGGAACTGCATATGTCTATGCTCAGGTGTTATAGACTTGTCTGGTACGAGTGTGTTTACCGTCTTTCATGCGAGACAAGTCGTCACAAGTTCGCGTTGAGAATGAATGAGGTGAGAAAAGAAGTTCCCGCAAGAAAGTCGCTTATTGTTTTTTGTTTGCTTTTTAAGAGTTTTGTATGAATTTGGCACAAGGAAGTGAATTCAAACTCTTTTCCATGGAATGTATACTTGCTACTACATTCCAAGATGGAATAGTAGAATAAGCACACCAAGCAAGGAGAATTTATCCAAGACTTGTTCCCAAGGATTAGGGTCTAAGTTCACTAGCTTGTTGAACTTATTACATGTTTTTGTAGCTTTGTGAAGAACTTTATTTTAGGTTTTCTTTGTGAAATAATCTCTTGATCAGACTTGTACATCATGCTAGACAAGCTCACACTATTCCAAGATGGAATGAATGTAAGTGCCCCATGGAATAAGGCTATACACAAAAGGTTCTTTCATGCATTTATCAAGTGTTTTTTATTTTGTTTGAAGATGAGAAAAGAAGACTCAAGTTGAAAAAGGGAAAAACTAAGGGGACTAAGACACAAGCCTAAGTTAGTTATTATATACAAAAGGGAGATCCTAATGTTTAATTGGGTAATCTAAACCTAAGGAAAAGAAAAGAAAGTTAGAATTCAACTTACTTCCTAAGGAAGTTAAGTTGAATCTAAAGAACAAGAGGGAGACCTATGAACAAAGCAACAAGTGCTAAGGAAAATTCAATAACATGCATAAGAAAATTAATGAAGAATTATTACCTTATATTCCCCCCTACAAAACAAATGTTAGCATGATGAAGTAATATGAACAATTATAACATGGCAAACTTCAATTAAGAACTCACATTAGCTTAAGAAATATGTTGGTGAACTTCTAAGGCTAATACCTAAGTCTAAGGTATCTTCTAAGGTAACACACTTCAAAAGTCAGTAGCTACATCATATTAAAAGTATCTAAAGGGATTAAGTGAATTAAAGTCAAACTATGCCCTAAAATGTTACTAAACCCTAATGAAACCTAAGGATGAAGTTAAAAGGGAACCCTACATGTTTAGCATACTAAAATATCCTAAAATCCAAGGTAAGTGAAAAATCCAGAACTTAACACTATATGGAAGAGAAGGATGAGATTATTTCAATTGAGAAAGAAGATATTCAAGTTGAAGATGTTCACACATTAGATTGAAAGGTGAAAGAATGCATATAGAAACATGGTTTTAAAGGTGAAGCAAATTACTTAAGATGACAAATAAAAAATGACCAAGGAGACTTGAACTCCCCATACAAAAACCAGAGGCTTGACAACAAGTTAGAATGGAAATTATATTCGGAAAATGTTCACAAATGAGGTGGTAAGAGGCCTCCTAAGGCTAGGTGTCCAAATTAGGGTTTTTAAGGACCTTTGGATGGAAAATGAAGTTCAAAAGAATGAAAAAAGGCTCTAAACTTGAGATGAACATATGGAAATGATCAAAAAACAATTATGAGACACAAAACAAAGATATTATGAAGTTAGCTTATGTACAAATGTAATTTGAGATGGCTAAGATGGAAGGAGAAGTGACATTAGGTTAAAATGGGACATAGGTGACTTAAGACACAAGGAACCCAAAAAATCAAAGGTAAAAACCTAAGGATTGTACTTAACACTTAATGACATTCCCTAAGACCTATGAGACTCAAAATTAAGACCTCAAGGTAATGGCATAAATGCCTTATCCTAATGGGACCAAAGGAAATGAACAAAAATGTGACTTATGAACTAAGCAACTTGGAAAAATACCAAATGATCATGAAAAATTATGAAACTTGACAATCTAATACAAAATCCAGAGGGTGGCGTATATCCAAAAAATATCACAAAAATTCCTATTTTTGAGTGGTCAAATGAAGTGTAGAAGTGAATTAGGGTTTGTATGCATACATGTGAAATAATGGGACCAAAACATGATTTCTAATGACCTAAAAATCAAAATAAAACTATGTTGGAGAAGTTTAATGAGTCCCCTGACTAATACAAAAAGAATGAAATATTTATTTTTTGTGGTTAAGGAGAACAAAAATGAACAAATGGATTGGTCAGAAATGGAGAAAATAGAAAGAAAATCACTTGGGGAATTAATTCTGATTAAAAAATAAAAGAAAAATGGGAACAAAAATTATGGATAATCAGGGGAAAATATAAGGATCTCATATAAATTAATCTGGAATTGTTTATGAAGTTTTCATATTTTTAAAAATAAAAAACGAAGATGTAATAAAATGTGAAGAAATGTGAAGAAATGAAATAAAAAGAATTAGACTGAATTAATTGATTGGGCCTGGGGGGTGCTAACATCAACAAATGTAAATGCAATGGGCCTAGTATTAATGCGCATGGGGTGCAAATAACAAGTTGAGCAATCCTTCATAAAAAATGCACGTGCAAGCCATGTGGATTTTAATGTGTTGGCATGAGATGGACCCTTGGATGAAAGCAATCGTGTGGCTGGGACATGTTCTAACATAAATATTAGGATTACTGTTCAGGTGACCGGAGCTAGTCTCTGATCACCTTCTCTAGTCACCTGTCAGCTTGGGCAAAATGAAACCTTCACTAAAACGCAAGCTATGGCCATGGAAATGATCAGGAGATTAGGCACAACAATAATCTAGGCTCAAAATCTATCAATCCTAAACACACAATGCAAATCGAACCAAACAAAATTAGCTTGAAATTCTGCATCTAAGCATCTAAGATGCATATCAACTAAACAGATAATCCATGGATTTTATCAAGCTCTAAACAACATCAATCAGTCAAGAAACAATGAAAACAAAAAAATGAATTTCAGATTAAAACCTGTGATTGGAGCTTTTCAAATGTTGTGAAAACCATAGAGGAGAATCCTACTGCTTAAGTGCTTGATCTTGAACTCTTGCAATAGTGAAATAAACACTTGTTGGATGTGAATTATTTAAGGAGATTGATCTGATGCAGAGGATTTGCAGAGCTATGTTCTTAGAGTTTCAAGTTGTGAAAGCCATGAATCTTGTGCATACAATGATAATGGTGATGAATTGAAACAGATTGTGCTATGATTGATAGAGATGAGTGCAAAACTTGGCAGTTTGCAAGAGATTAGGCTGGTGCAGTCCTGAAGCTATCAACATAATTCATCCATGGTTGATGCTCACCAGCTACAGAAGATGATGATTCTATGAATAATGGCCTGTGTTGATGAAGATGAAGAAGAGTGGAGAGAAAATGCAGAAGAAGATCTTCAATGCAGATAGGAAAATCAGAGGATTTTGATATGTGATTCGAGCAAAAAATGGGAGAATGTCATGATTTTGTTGTGTATTGACTTATATATGCGTGGTTAGCCTCTAACTCACTCAGTTAACAGTTAAAACTGTGGTTGAGTTAGTTAGAGGTGGATGGTGCATTTTGAAGGTGTGTGGTGCAATTCAGTTGTGCAGCCCAATGATTAGCTCGAATTTGGTTGCCTGTGATAGTGTTTATGTTAATTGTGATGAGGCTGAATGAAATGTTGGATGAAAAAGCTCATGAACTCAGCGTTTGGAGTGTTCCTTGGCTAGTCTCTTTGTGGAGTACATGGCAACTTGGGGTGTATGAGCATGTATGAGATGATTGGCCCTCTAAGTGAATTGAACTCATGATCCACACAAGTTGAAGGTGGTGCACAACCTGAGCTAATATTGAACTCATCTTAATATTTGATGGCTTAGAGTGCAAGAAAACAGTTGCATATAGTGATCTTCCAATGGAGATTTCTTCAAGCTCAAGTCATCAATCCATTGAATGCTTTTGCTTAATTTGAAGAGAATGATGCATAATACAAGTTTGGAGTTTGATGCAAGATGTGATATGCCCTCTAAATAACTCAAATGAAACTTTAAAGACCATGCCATAATACTGCATCATGGGCCTGCACTGCATGACTTTGGCTTGGGCATGGTGCCTTGTGCATTTTCAGTTTGAGGATTCATACTTTGCCTCTTCATAACTCTCAATTCATTGATTATATGAAAAATCCATAAACATGAAAGTTGTAGAGGAGACAACAATGAACAACATTGATGTTCAAAGAAAATTCATTTGAAGCCTTCTTGATGGAGTAATTTGGCTTGACATGTTTCACATCACATGTTTGATGAAAAACCTTTCCTTGGCACGCACGCAGGATGCAAGGCCTGCCTTGGTTTTGCCCTAACTTGCCTTAATTTGCACCAACTTTGACTGATCATAACTCCTTCAATTTTAATGATATGAATGAGTACCACCTATGGATTTGAAGCTTAAGATGCCTTCTTTACTCGGCTCAAGGTAGAATTTTGATAGCCCTTGTATTTGGGAGAAGGCATCTCTTGAAGTTGCTGCAAAAATGGCCAGAACTTGCCATTTTTGGAAACCCTAATTTTCCAAAAATGGTAAGTTTTGGTTTTCTTGATTTCTCTTGATTCCTGCATCATTTCTTGATCAAATTTAAACCATAGGATACTTGTAACCCTAACTTCATGATTTTGATCCCAAAAAGTCAGGAGTTGACTTTTTCCTCAGCATGGTTGACTTTTCCCCAATTCCCTAATTTTCAGTCATCTGGCCAATTGAACCTCTTCCACAATGTTTCTATGGATGAAATTTGAACCCTAGGCACTTGGTATCATATATAAGACAATGGAATCAACTTTGGATCAAAATTTCACTGAGAAGCCCAGTTGAATGGAAACCCTAATTTGGCCCCTTTTCATCAGGAGATGTTGCACTGTTTGCCTCCTTTGATCAATTCAATTATTTTCATGACTTGTGGCTTCAAGTGATTACTTGTGGGATGTTGTGAACCATTTGCACAAGGTTTAGAAGCTTTGTGGCTCCTTGGTTGCCTTTGTATAGCCTTCAATTGCTCTCATCAATGATCACATACCTATGCCTCAGCTATGATGAACATGATGCAATATTTTTGGTTATTTCATGAGTTATTACAGATGCCCCTATTCAATCATCTGCAGACCTGAATGAATAATTACAATGGCTTTTAGACATCCATGATATGAAGTTATTGAATACTCGAATAAAACCTGGAAATTTGAAATCTGCGGGAAATAAAATATGTTGGGAAGAATGCCATCCTCGAATTACAACTCACAAAAGATCCTCGGATCTAACACGAAACCATCCTCGAATGGAGACGCAATGGTATACCGACCTCAGTCAATAACCAAAAACACAAAGAACTGACCTCAGACAGACTTTGCAAAAGAGACAAACTGACCTCAATCAATAAGCTCAAAATGATCTATCATCCTCAAATGATAGCCACAACAACAAGATCAACCTCAGAAGGACTTAAAGAAGAGAATGTCATCCTCGAATGACAATTCACAAGAGATCCTCGGATCTAACACGAAACCATCCTCGAATGGAGATGCAATGGTATACCGACCTCACTCGATAACCAAAAACACAAAGAACTGACCTCAGACAGACTTTGCAAAAGAGACAAACTGACCTCAATCAATAAGCTCAAAATGGTCTATCATCCTCGAATGATAGCCACAACAACAAGACAAACCTCATAAGGACTTGAAGAAGAGAATGTCATCCTCGAATGACAACTCACAAGAGATCCTCATATCTAACACGAAATCGTCCTCAAATGGAGACGTAATGGTATATCGGCCTCAGTCGATAACCAAAAACACAAATGGTATTGGTATCCTCTGTGGGGAGAACTTCAAGTTGAGAAGATGTTACGGGTTTTATGTAATATACCTCAAAACTGGCCCATGATGGCATGCACATGTTTGGATTTATGGCGTAATGCTCAATGACAATGGAAATGTTACGTTTTGGAGGATGCAAATGTAATGATGACTACTAAATGCAAAGAGATCTCCTGATAAGGAGACTGCAAGTATCCCCGGTGGCTTGACTGGGGAGAAATGATGATCACTGCATTGATTGGGTTAATCCCTGTGAGGAGAAAACAACTCTGTGGGGGGACGTTGTTAATGATACACCAGCTCTGAACTGCCTCCATTGCCAAAAATAAATTGGACTTTGAGATTGGAGAGCCAAGACCCTGCTGGAGATAGACTTTTCTTGCTAGGTACGCTACCCGTTGAGCTCCGCTGGGGAAGTGAAACTTTCTGGCTTGGCTGGGGAACCATATGTAAGGCACTGCTGAGGAAGAAACATGCTGGGGAGGAAATACACTCCTTGTATTGCTGGGGGCTGCCCCTGTATTTGAAGGGAAGTCTCTGCTTGGGGGGACATCAATCCTTTATTGCCTTGCTGAGGGAGATTTCAACTTCCCACTTCTACTGGGGATGACAGAAGACAATCGGGAAGACACTTGTTCCTGTTGAGATATTCCTCTTGGAAGTTCTCTTTAGTTCTACTAGAAACACTTGTACATGCACCTGCATGAACACGACTGATAGCCTGCAACATGAAGAGTTAGTTTGGACCTATATGCCCCGGACTTATGGTATGAATCATCATCCCGGTCACTTAACCCTTTTTAGAGTTGCATTAAATGATTTTGCCCTCCCGTATGAGCTAGAAAGCATTCAAATGTTTACAACACATATTTTAAATCACAATTTGTGGGACATTTATGCAATCAATCAATGCTAGGTGAAAAACAAAAAACAAAAGCAAATAGTCACCAGTTTGACTAAAATTGAATTTATTGATTTGGAAAACGGCCATGAATAGGCATTACACCAGGAAGCAATTCCCTGGAAAGAGGAAATCGCCCAAAAGGAAAACAAACTATTCTATTGGCAATGTGAAAAAAAATGGATCTCATCAAGTTCCGACCCGGCTATGACTTGTATATCTTCAAGACTATTCGCTTGCTCTGCCTCTAAGAAAAGCAATTGGACTGGTCTTCAACCCTTGGAATGCCCTTAGTTGCAAATGAATCAAAAATCTCGCAGACCGCAGTCGTTCGTGTTAGTCCCTCTTTTGCGTGGATCGCCCTTTCGGGTTTTCAATCCACCGGGATACCCTTTTTTGCCTGAGCTGTCCGATGTGGCTTTTCAACTCAGCGGGTGTACATTTTTTCAATTTTTTCCTAATTTTTTCCTGAGCCTTTTATTCTTTTTTTGGCTCGCCGGGATGCCCATTTTTTCCTAGATCTTGATTCTGTTTTTATCCAACGGGTCTTTTTACACCAAGTATTTTCTTACTGCATCTGTGTTGACAGGGGAATGGAAGCCTTTGCCATCCATGGTTGTTAGCATCAAGGCTCCGCCTGAGAAGACCTTTTTTACCATGAATGGACCTTCATAATTGGGTGTCCACTTGCCCCTGTGATCGTTGTTTGGAGGAAGAATCCTTTTCAGCACCAAGTCGCCTGGTATGTACCGTTGAGGTCGTACTTTCTTGTCGAAAGCCTATTTCATTCGTTGGTTGTACAACTGTCCATGGCACACAACTGTTAGACGTTTCTCTTCAATGAGGCTCAGTTGATTGTACCTGGATCAGAGCCACTCAGCTTCATCTAGCTTAACGTCCATCATTGATCTCAACGAGGGGATCTCCACTTCGACTGGTAGGACTGCCTCCATACCATATACCAATGAGAACGGGGTTTCCCCTGTTGAGGTACGCACAGACGTTTGGTACCCATGTAGCGCAAACAGTAGCATCTCATACCAATCTTTGTATGTCACAACCATCTTCTGAATGATTTTCTTAATATTCTTGTTAGCCGCCTCAACGGCGCCATTCATCTTCGGGCGATATAGCGAAGAGTTGTGATGCTCTATTTTGAAATCCCGACACAAATCAGCCATCATCTTGTTATTGAGGTTAGAACCATTATCAATAATGATTCTTTCGGGAACTCCATACCGGCAAATGATATCTCTTTTGATAAACCGGGATACCACTTGTTTTTTAACGTTGGCATAAGATGCCGCTTCGACCCACTTTGTGAAATAATCTATGGCAACCAAGATGAAGTGGTGACCGTTGGAAGTTGTTGGCTCAATCTTTCCAATCATATCAATGCCCCACATGGCGAACGGCCAAGGTGAAGACATGACACTCAATGGATTTGGAGGTACATGGACCTTATCAGCGTAGATCTGACACTTGTGACATTTGCAGGAATATTTACAGCAATCAGATTCCATGGTGATCCAATAATATCCTGATCTTAGCAACTTCTTTGCCATAGCATATCCTCTAGCATGAGTATCAAAGGAGCCTTCATGAACCTCTTGCATCAACAGGTCTGCTTTGTGTCTATCCATGCATCTGAGTAGAACCATATCGAAGTTTCGCTTGTATAGCACATCATCTTGATTCAAGAAGAATCCACCTGCTAGCCTTCTGAGAGTCTCCTTGTCTTTACTAGATGCCCTAGCCGGGTACTCTTGAGACTTCAAGAATTGCTTGATATCATGATACCAAGGTTTATTATCTCCCCCACTGTCAACTGCGAAAACATAGGCAGGTCTTTCAAGACGAGGGACCATGATTCGAGGAACGTAATTCTCTTGACAAACTTTAATCATGGATGATAAAGTTGTTATAGCATCAACGAACTGATTTTCATCTCATGGAATATAACTCAGCTTGACCTTGGTGAAGAAAGTTAGCAACCTCCTGGTGTAATCCCTGTAAGGAACCAGGTGAGGTTGATGAACTAACCATTTACCATTGACTTGGTTCACTACCAGAGCAGAATCTCTGAAGATCTCGAGGTTCTTGATTCGCAAGTTGATTGCCTCCTCAACCCCCATAATGCAAGCTTCATACTCTGCTTTGTTGTTGGTACATTCAAAAGTCATCCGAGCAGCGAAAGGCATATGGACACCTTCTGGTGAGATAATGACAACACCTACTCAAATTTCGTTTACGTTCACAACTCCGTCAAACATCAACTTCCATTTGGATTCAGGGTCTGGTCCCTCCTCCGGGAGTGGTTCTTCACACTCATTCAACTTGAGGAACATGATGTCCTCATCCAAAAACTTGAATCTCATGGGCTGATAATCATCAATTGGTTGTTGAGCCAGGTATTCTGATAATACACTCCCTTTGATTGCTTTTTGCAAAGTGTAATTAATATCATATTCTGTTAGAATCATCTGCCATTGGGCTACCCTTCCTGTTAGAGCCGGCTTCTCGAAGATATACGTTACAGGATCCATCTTGGAAATTAGGAGAGTGGTGTGAGTCAGCATGTACTGACTTAGTCGGCAAGCAGCCCATGCCAAAGCGCAGCAAGTTTTCTCGAGTAGTGAGTAGCGTGTCTCACAATCGGTAAACTTTTTGCTAAGGTAATAAATGGCATGCTCTTTTCGACCAGACTCGTCTTGCTGACCCAGCACACATCCCATTGATCCTTCGAGTACGGTAAGGAACATAATTAAGGGTCTCCCTGGCACTGGAGGCATGAGAATCATAGGTTCTAGCAAGTACTCCTTGATTCGGTCGAATGCTTGTTGGCAGTCTTCATTCCATTTGATAGCCTGATTCTTCCTTAGAAGCTTGAAAATAGGCTCGCACGTGGCTGTTAGGTGTGAGATAAACCGTGCAATGTAGTTTAGTCTCCCTAAGAAACCACGTACTTGCTTCTCAGCTCTTGGTTCAGGCATCTCCTGGATGGCTTTTACTTTGGCTCGACCAACCTCGATTCCCCGCTCACTAACAATGAAACCTAGCATCTTACCGGAACGTACCCCAAAGGTGAACTTGTTCGGATTCAACCTTAATTTGAATTTCCGGAGTCAATCAAACAACTTGGCTAGATTGACTAGATGTTCTTCTTCTGTTTGGGACTTTGCTATCATATCATCAACATAGACCTCAATCTCGTGATGAATCATGTCGTGAAATAGCGTTCTATTGCCCGTTGGTAAGTGGCTCCAGCGTTCTTAAAACCAAACGGCATAACTTTATAACAGAAGGTGCCCTAAGGCGTAATAAAGGTAGTATTTTCCATATCATCAGGAGACATCTTAATCTGGTTATACCTGAAAACCCGTCCATGAAAGAGAATACGGAAAACGGAGCAGTATTGTTAACTAGCACGTCTATATGAGGCAGAGGGAAATCATCTTTAGGGCTGGCCCGATTCAAATTCCTATAGTCTACATACATTCTGACTTTATCATCCCTTTTAGGGACCGACACAATATTGGCAACCCACGGAGGGTAACTGGTCACTGCTAAGAATCCAGCATCGAATTGTTTCTGTACTTCCTATTTGATTTTGATTGCCATATCAGGGCGTGTGCGTCTTAACTTTTGCTTTACTGGCGGGCAGTCTTCTCTAAAAGGCATCTTATGCACCACAATATCTGTATCCAAACCAGGCATGTCTTGATAAGACCAGGCGAAGACATCAACATATTCTCAAAGCATGGCTATTAGACGAGTCTTGATAGATTCTTCTAACGCAGCCCCGATCTTTACCTCTTTCTTGTCTTCTTCGGTACCCAGGTTTATCACCTCAATAGCCTCTTCATGCGGTTGAATCATCTTTTCCTCTTGTTTGAGCAATCTGGCTAACTCTTCAGGTAGTTCGCAATCTTCTTCACCTTCCTCATCGGCTTGGTAAATCGGATTGTCAAAGTCATACTTAGCCATAGCAGGGTCGTCATTGATGAGACCCGGTGAAGAGCACCTGCATGAATGATGATTCATGTAAGGCTTTAGAAAGAGTTTGAGAAAATGAAAATATTTCCATTTTAAAACTTTTCTTTCCCCTTTTTTTAAGACAAAGTACAAAAAATGAAAGACAAGGAACAACATGGATGAATGCAAAACGTCCATTTTATTATTGATCATGGCATTGTGTTATGAAAAATGGAACCCTTACAATGAGCTACTATGCCCCGGGTAAGGCATAATGCTTGAATACAGGAAATACAAAAACAAAAACCATTACTCTTCAAAGGAAGTGACAGAGATCATTCTTTCAGATGACCAATTGTTGAGTTAAGTCTCTAGAACACAAAGCCTGATCCACTCGTCCAAGTCACAATAACTATCAATTGTGTCATCTTACACTACACTGATGCCCCCATATTCAACCCATCATGCACTTGTGAAGGTAATCGGGCCTTGTCGACCTCTGGCACTCTGTTCAGATGATGACTGCCCAGGCTGGTAGCCAACACCAAACATATCCTTCTTTTCTGATACTTCCACCGGCTTGCCTGATGCGTGTTTTTCGCAAGTGTACGAACACGTCAGAGTAATATAAAAGATTGTCGAATCCACAGAGACCAAGTGTCAATCTATCGTACCTGTTGTTATGGTGTGTATCTAAGGCAACTAAATTTAAGGGTTTTAAGAAGGGTGCAATGGTAAATAAAATTATAATTTTAAATAATAAATAAAAGACAGGCTCGAATGTAATTCACGTAATCAATGATAATCCAGTATTTGTTAATAGAACTACTTATGGGCAATGTTTTCTCCTTTGAAAAGAACTAATTTAACAAGAACTGTCGCTTTCGCGTATTCAGAACCGAGTTGTACTCTCTAATCAACCCCTCCTATTGTCACGGATAAAAAGGTGCGTATTGCGTTAGAGTAGTAAACCTATTTTTAAGAAATGTAGTATCTTAACTAAGTTGAAAAGTATTTTAACCTGAACTTCTTAGCAAAAAGAGGTTCTTATGAACCAGACTCTAAACTTCATAACGCGTCCGAAAATCGTTTTAAAATCTCTTTTCTTTTTAATCTAAAAACTCCTAATGAACTAGACAAAGCGCTTTTGGCTGTTTTTGAAATAGTTAAAAACAATTAGATTGAAAGATAAAATAGCCCTTTAAGTGTTTCCACGAACAATTATACGGATTACTGGTTCAATTACGATCCTTACATTCTAACCTTTATGGATTTAGTTAGACATGATAAAGTAAAGATTATTTTTATAATTTTTCATAAAAGTAATTTAGTGCGAGTGCGGAAAGTAAAGGAATTTAGTGCGGGTGCGAGAAATAAAGTAATTTAGTGCGAGTGCGGGAAATAAAGGAATTTAGTGCAGGTGCGGGTAATAAACGAAAGTAAAGCGAGTGCGGGAAATAAATAAAGTAAAGTGCGAGTGCGGATAATAAACGAAAGTAAAGTAGTGCGAGAAATAAATAAAAGTAAAGCAATGCGGAAAAGTAAAATACGAACTGGAATTAAAATGGCGGCAGGATTAACTTCCTCCAGAGTGCTCCAAAACTCGATCACACAGACAGATTACAGACTCGATCACTCGATTGCAGAAACACCCCGATGTGGAATGGCAACTTCTTTGAAACTGATATATGCCTAGAGAAATCTAAGTTTGGATGAAGAAAAACGAAAAACTAAAGTCCTATTTATAGGAAAACTAAATGCGGGAAATGACCAGGACGCCCCTCCACTAAAAAGTGGAGGGAACTGAATTTTTGCCTTGTGGCGCCCGCCACAAGGTCATGGCGCCCACCATGAGGCCAATGGAGAATGAAAGAGTGGGGATCGTGGGTCTTGGCAGTTGTGGAGTGGTCTTGAGACGTGGCCACGTCATGGCTAACCCCATGGCGCCCGCCACGGTGGGTGCCGTAAGTGCAAAACGCTGAATTTCTAGGTTTTCGTCTGTTTCCACTCCTTTTTCGCTCCTTTTCTCGATTCAAGCCCCGATTACAATAAAAACCTGAAAATAAAAGAAAACAAAGTAATAACATAACAAAATAACAATAAAAGCTAAGAATGCATGCGAAATCGGAGTCAGAAATACGGTGAAATTTAGTGTGATCAAATTCTCCCACACTTAAACCTTTGCTTGTCCTCAAGCAAACATTAAAGCTCAAGAAAATATGGTGTCAACACGTGTCTCTGGGCTAAAGGGCTTCTAAGTTCAAGTCAGGATGCAGTGACAGATACTAACTAAGTGAACAAAGGGTACCATAGTAACACGAACACAAACTTCAATCATATATTAACCACTCCATATCATCCCACAATACCTAGGCCTATCTTCTCATCTTTTTGTGTCCTTTTCATTCAGGCGCAATCACATTAAGCCCGTTATCCGTACATGCTTCATAGTAGAGTGACCGGTTAGTGATTCTGATCCATAACATAAGGTTTCTGGCACATAAGCATGTGTAAACCTGTTTTTATTTCGCCTAAATGTAGCTGCGGGGGATCAGATCGTAACCCGCCCTACCAAGTTCAGTGCCAGATACTTCTGAACCAACTAACAATAGGTGACTTGCAATTTTTTTCTTTTTGTGGCAAAATTTTTTTTCTTCTCTCTTTTTTTTCCGGTTTAAATGACTTTGTGAGGGTCACCTATACCAGAGTTTGCCTTTTTCTTTTTTTATTAGCACTGGATCATTCACTTATGTTCATCGGCCCCCTACGTAGAGCATGCTTAGGCCAGAGCTGACTGCTAAAATAAACTACTTAGGACAATTTTTTAAATGATAATAAAGGCCATGGTGGTGGGGTTTAGGAGTGATTCCTATATTCAAGAGGTCTATGGTGCTAAAATGGTGCTGATGTTTCAAAAAGTTGACCTAAGTCACCACATCCTAATCTAAACCTGTCTCAAAGCCCAAAAAACATGTGGAACAACATTGTTTTCTTTTTAAAATTTTTCTGGTAAGGCTAAGGAAATGGAAAAAAATGAAGATGTACTAAAAATATACTATACTGGTGACTCGTCAGACTCATGCATTATCTAAGAAAAATAAATTACCGAAAAGGGAAATAACTGAAAGGAAATAATTAACTAAAAAGGGAAATGACAGAAAGCAATAAAATCCCCTCCCACACTTAAATCGAACATTGTCCCCAATGTTTCGAAATAAGATAAGGGGGGTAACCTGAAAAAGACTACTAAGGAGGGGCACTGGTGCCCTCGCCGTCCTGCTGTGATGGTCTCGAACAACAGGATCTACTACGATGCTGGTCCCTCCGGTCGAGTCGTGCTGATAAGGCAGCCTGAGCACTCCGGACCTCTCGAAGGTTACCTAAGATGGAACCCTGAGTGGCCTCTACAAGCTGGTAGTGCCGACTGTTGAACTCTCTCTGACGGTTCTGCTCTAATGAGATATCGTTCAAGGTACGGCAAACGTTGCTATAAGCACGATCCGAAACCAATCGCGATTGTTGCATGAAGCTCATGTTGTCCGTCAGCTGTTGTGAAATAGTAGAGAGAAGGCCGTCTCGCCTTTCCTCTCTAGTTGTCATATCACGCCACATCTCCTCGGTGACATAGAATCTAGGAGCAGTACCTGCAACAGGGTTAGAGGAAGATGGTGCGGTGTGTGACTGTGAAGGACGATGGGGGGACATGTGAGGGATGAGAGACTGCTCTCTCCGATCATACTCTTCATCAGTGTCATGTGCCTCCCCATCGGGAATATTAGGAGGAAGTGGACCCAAAACACGTGGAGCATTAAGATCATAGGTCCAGTTCCTTTCATCACGTACATCAGTACGTCTACTGCATGGTAAAGCAACAGATGGGATAGCTACCCCATGAACCATCAACTCATAACCACCTTCTCTACTCGTTCAGCACAATTTCATGTCTTTCAGAAATTTTAAATTAATTGTGCGAGGAGGTAGTGGTTCAAGTGTAGCTATCTCATTGTTCAGGCCAAGAGCCCGAGCAATAGACGTAACAAGCCCTCCAAAAACAATCGGTCCTGTTTTATTAGTAAATAAAGTCATGTGGGCAAGCATAAACGGGACCGGATTGATGTGGGTTCTGGTGAGGAATCCTTGCAAAAATAGGAGTTCTCTAGCATTTACCTTGTTTGGACTTTCCCGGCCAAAAATAGTACATGCCAAAAGATGTCTGAAAACTCTTATGGCCGGGTTGTGAATGGTCGACGCAAGTATCCCTTCAAAAGAATTAATTGAAGTACTTGAAAGCCTTTGCCAGAAGGTAAATACCCCGGCCGACCATTCCGCATCCAAAGGTGCCTCACAAATCCCACCTTCCCTATGAGGGATTCCTAACAAACCTGCTAGCTCGTTAGTACTGAATTCATATTCAATTCCAAACAGTCTAAAAATAACAGTACCGACAGTGCTAGCAGTGTTAGGACTGACAGTGTATATCAAAGAACTCAAAAACTCAATTGTCAGCCTCTCATAGGTAGGTTCCTGATTAATGAAAATATTATGCAAGCCTAGAAATTCTAATAAATTAAAAACACTATGATAAATACCCAAAGCATATAGACAGTTATCGTCGACGTACCTAGTCGAGAGAATTTCTCGACTCTGAAGCCTCTGAATAATTTTCCGTTGCCTATCGCCCGGTCTTCTATCACGAAGAAGAAATCCATTGAACTTCATTGTTGATTGCTCCTTAGGTAGTGAAAATGGTAGAAAAATGGTTTATGAGGGGAATGATAAAGTTTTGATTTTTATGGTTTTTTGTGGATGAAAATGAAAATGGATGTTGGATATGTTTTATGGATGGAGGGTATTTTGGAAATGGGGGTTTTGGAAGGAGGTTTTGGAAGGTTGCAAAAATGGGTTTTTGGTGAAGAAAGGGATGAAAATGGTGGAAAATGAAGTTCTGCCCCGAAAATAGGGGAGAACGCCATGGCGCCCGCCATGGGCTTGTGGCGCCCGCCACAAGGCTAATTCCTGGGCCTTGGATTTTTTAAATCCTCCTTTTGGGCCTTCCTTGCACCTTTGGTCTACGGGGGGGTTTGGATAGCGTTTTCTTCTTCTTTTCAAGGCATGAGGCTTGCATATTTTTTTGTGAAGACAAAAATGAAAATATTTTTGTCTTATATATTTTTTTTCTTTGCACGACAAAAATAAAATAATTAAAAATCAAAAAGAAAAAGAAAAATTAACATTAGTGCATAATATGTATATATAGGAGGAATTCAAAGTACATGAAAATATAATAGATGCAATAAATTGAGATATGTATGGAAATGCGATAAATAAAATAAAGCATATAAAAGGAAATTAAATACTAGGGTAGCGCTGTCAGTGTAGAATGAATCATGTGGTGGGCTTCTTTTCCTGGCTTGATCCACGAATCTCAGCTATCTCCCTCTGAAGCTCTTCAATCGCCTGATATAGAGCATCGGCCTCTGAGGCATGAGTGAGATCAGAAACCTGCATCTGTAATTCCAAGTCCGCCACTTCCTGCTTGAGCAGGGCAGTCTCCTTACGGAGCTCATAAATCTGTGTTTGTAGGTCAGGCGGCTGCAGAGACATATTGTTAGACATAACAGTGATTCGGGGAGTAAGAGGTGTAGGAGTGTACTCAGCGGCGGGAGGCGATTTCAGCTCTTCGACAGTCTCTCCATAACCCTCTAGAGCATAACTCCAATTAGCAGGATCATGGACACTGGTCATCAGCGGATCTGGTAATGTAAAGTAGTGTATCGCTTCGTCGTCGATCAGTAATCTAAACATGTTGGGCTCAAAAGAAGCCCTCCTCATCAGTCCTCTGTCAAGACAAAAATCAACATCCAGGGTGGTGTAGCAGCAGAAGGTCCTGAGGTGCAATAATTTGCGAGACAACCCCAATGCAGTAGCTATCTGTGTAACAATCCCACCGACATGTATGATGCCTACGGATGATCTGGCAACACTAGCAAGGCCCTTCAACAGAAAGTTGCCACAAGCAACTGAGCGAGACTGAGTCGCACAAAACAGTAGGAAAATCTCCTCTTCACTTAGCAGGGTCTCTGTATCTGGCAAACCTAGGAAAGAATGCGCTAGAATCATCTGGAAGTACCTTAACGCAGGGTTGTGGATTACCTGAGAAAACTGGGTGGAAGGATCTTGGCTTCCTCCACCTGATATTTTAGACCAAAACTTTTCCACTTCTCTGCTCATAAAATACCCCATCGGTGTCTCTGGAATAGCATCAGGAGTAGTCTGGAAACCTAGTAAATCACCAAACTCTTTGTGAGAGAAGGAGTAGTCAATCCCGAACAACCTGAAAACAGCGAGTCCATCGGGTCCAGCCCAAGGGTCATGATGAAACGAGCTGAGGAACTCAAGAGTCAAGTTCCTATAAGTGTTGTTCCTGTCGTCAAACTGGTCCCACTGGAGTTGATGGCATAAGAATCTGATGCTTGGCTCTATCCCCAAGGCATCCATGCAGTCATGGTCAGGGTACCTGGTAGGAGCCATAGGGCGTCTCATGTGGACATAGTAACGCTTTCTCTGTGCGTCGTCTCTAAAGGCCACGTGCATGTCATCAGGGTTCTGCATTCTGTACAAGGTTAGCAAACAAGTCCTGAAGGCACATAAAACATTCAATCGTTAGTCCTGACATAATAATAAAATAAACAAATTTAAAATAAAGTAAAAATAAATAAATAAAAAGTACATAAATAAGAAAACCATGGGTTGCCTCCCATGCAACGCTTGTTTAACGTCATTAGCTCGACGACCGATTTTTAAACATCATTGGAAGGATATGGTGGATCACTCAGAGTATGACAGGTGTATGTTGTTGGGATGTCACCTCCTTCGTAGGGCTTCAGCCTCTGTCCATTGACGATGAACGGTTTACATGTTTGGTTCTTGATTTCAATAGCACCAGATCTTAGGATCTTAGATACTTCGAAAGGGCCAGTCCATCTCGAACAGAGTTTTCCTGGAAAAAGTCGTAACCTAGAATCGAACAGGAGAACAGGATCGCCTATTTTGAAGTCTCTTCTTATGATTCTTTTGTCATGCCAAGCTTTTGTTCTTTCTTTGTATATGATGGCATTTTCGTAGGCGGATTGTCTGAGCTCTTCTAATTTGTGGATGTCAAGGATACGTTTCTCACCAGCAGTCAAGTAATCCAAATTCAAAGTTTTGATGGCCCAATAGGCCTTATGCTCTAATCCAAAAGGTAAGTGACATGATTTTCCATAGACCAGTTGATAAGGGGTTGTTCCTATAGGAGTTTTGAAAGCAGTTCTATAGGCCCATAATGCTTCTTGAAGTTTCTGTGACCAATCCTTTCTAGATACAGAGACAGTTTTCTCGAGGATTTGTTTGATCTCCCTATTAGATACTTCCACTTGTCCATTGGTCTGTGGGTGGTATGGTGTTGCTACTCTATGCTTAACTCCATACTTGCTTAAAAGTTTATCAAATATTCTCGATATGAAGTGTGATCCTCCATCACTTATGACTAAACGGGGTGTTCCAAACCTGGGAAATATATAGTTTTTGAATAATTTGATGACTACTCTGGTGTCGTTCGTGGGTGCGGAGATAGCTTCAATCCATTTAGACACGTAGTCAACGGCTACTAAGATGTACTGATTTCCAAAAGATGGTGGGAACGGTCCCATAAAGTCTATACCCCATACGTCGAAAAGTTCTACTTCTTGGATATTTCTTAACTGCATTTCATTGCGTCTTGAAATATTTCCTGTGCGTTGGCATCTATCACACTTGACAATGAAAGCATGGACATCACGCCACATAGTAGGCCAGAATAGGCCAGCTTGAAGAATCTTGGCGTAGGTCTTAGATGTGCTCGCATGTCCACCATAAGGTGCAGAGTGACAATGCTCAATTATATTATTTACCTCTTCTTCTGGAACACAACGGCGGAAAATGCCATCTTTACCTCTCTTGAAAAGAAATGGCTCGTCACAATAGAAGTTTCTCACATCACTATAGAACTTCTTCTTCCGGTGATAGTTTAGATCAAGGGGTATGATGTCAGCGGCTAGGTAATTAACAAAGTCTGCATACCAAGGTACATTGCTTATAGCTAAGGATTTATGAAAATGCTCATGAGGGTCTGGGTTATCATCTTCAATAGTTTCTAGTTGGGCTATCAGTCTATCATAGGCAAAATCGTCATTTATGGGTACTGAATCAGGTTTCAGGTATTCTAGCCTAGATAGGTGATCAGCTACCACATTATCAGTGCCTTTCTTATCACGAATATCCAAATCAAACTCTTGCAGTAATAGAATCCATCGAAGTAACCTAGGTTTGGCATCCTTTTTGCTTAGCAAGTAACGAATGGCAGCATGGTCGGTGTAAACTATAATCTTGGCTCCTACTAGATAAGATCTAAATTTGTCTATTGCAAAAACTACAGCTAGGAGCTCTTTTTCGGTTGTTGCGTAGTTGAGCTGTGCAGCGTCTAGGGTTCTACTAGCATAATAAATTACGTGTAACTTTTTGTCTTTTCTCTGACCTAGAACGGCTCCAACAGCATAATCACTGGCGTCACACATTATCTCAAACGGTTCTGACCAATCAGGGGGTTTCATTATATGACTTCTATTTTTGCTTTATCTACCTCTATGACTTCTATTTTTGCTTTATCTACCTCTATACCTTTTTCGGAAACTATATGTCCTAAAACAATCCCTTCGGTGACCATGAAATGACATTTTTCCCAATTTAGCACAAGGTTTACCTCCACACATCTTTCCAGGATTTTCTCAAGGTTGATAAGACAATTTTTGAAATCTGATCCACAAACTGAGAAATCGTCCATAAATACTTCCATGATTCCATCTAAATAGTCGGCAAAGATAGACATCATGCAGCGTTGGAAAGCTGCAGGAGCATTACAAAGTCCAAAAGGCATTCTTCTATAGGCAAAAGTTCCAACTGGGCATGTAAAGGTAGTTTTTTCTTGATCTTCGGGGTGAATAGGTATTTGGAAGAATCCTGAATATCCATCTAGATAACAAAAGTAAGAGTGTCTGGCTAGGCGCTCCAACATTTGGTCTATGAATGGTAATGGGAAATGGTCCTTCCTAGTTGCTTTATTTAATTTTCTATAATCTATGCACATACGCCAACCTCCATCGGTTCTTTTTGCTACAGGTTCGCCCTTCTCGTTTTGCACGACCGTGATGCCTCCCTTTTTAGGTACTACATGCACAGGACTCACCCATTTACTGTCCGAGATCTGATATATTATACCTACCTCTAGTAACTTAAGAACTTCAGTCTTAACTACAGTACTCATTATAGGATTTATTCTTCGTTGGTGTTCTCTGGAAGGTTTTGAATCTTCTTCAAGCAAAATCCGATGCATGCATACGGATGGGCTTATTCCTTTTAGATCAGAGATCTTATATCCTAAGGCTGAGGGGTACCTACGTAAAACTTCTAATAATTGATCGGTTTCTTCTTGGTTTAAGGTAGCACTGACTATAACTGGACGATTCATATCTTCATCGAGAAATTCATATCTCAGGTTTTTAGGCAGTTCCTTAAGTTTTACGGTCGGTTTCATAGGGCAAGGCATAGGATCTGGGGTAAGAGATAAACATTCGTGAAGGTTATCATCAATGTAGGGTTTTTTATAATTGTCATCTTCCAAAATAAGGGTTGATGGCAATTTTATAGATTCAGTTTCTTCTTCTTGTTCTAATTCCCTAATGCATTCTTCGATGATATCTAAGGCATAACAAGCATCTCCTATCACAGGTGCCATAAGAAATTTTGACAATATAAATTCTATCTTCTCGTCACCTACCTCAAAAGTTAGTTTCCCTTTTTTAACATCTATTACGGCTCCAGCAGTCGATAAGAATGGTCTACCTAGGAGGATTGGTATGTCGTCATCTTCTTTAATGTCCATGACAACAAAATCAGTAGGTATAAACAACTGACCTATCCTAACAGGGACGTCTTCAAGTATGCCTATAGGGTATTTAACGGATCTATCGGCTAATTAAAGTGACATCTTAGTAGGTTGTAATTCTCCTAAGTTTAATCTCTCACAAACTGCTAAAGGCATTAAGCTTACACTAGCTCCTAAGTCTAGAAAAGCTTTTTCGATGACATGATTTCCCAAAATACAAGGAATGGAAAAATTTTCGGGATCTTTATCTTTCTTTGCTAACCTATTTTCGGAAATAGAATTACATTCCACGGGTTTTGGATCTTCAAGTCTACGTTTATTCGTAAGTATGTCTTTGAGAAACTTAGCGTAAGAAGGTATTTGGGTGATGGCTTCTGTAAAGGGGATTTCTACGTGAAGTTTTTCTATAACCTTAACGAATTTTTGATATTGATTATCGATTTGGGTTTTCTTTAATCTTTGAGGGTAAGGTATTGGTGGTTTGTATGGCGGTGGTGGTACATAAGTTTTATTTTTAGGTTCTTCTCCTTTTTCTTGACTTTCCGGGGTTTCAGACTCCTCTGGTTCCTTCTCCTCATTCCTCTCAGAAGTTTCGGGCTCACTTAATATAGGGTTTAAAGGCTCCTTATAAGCGGTTCCACTTCGTAGAGTAATGGCATTTGCCTGCCCTTTCGGGTTTTGTTGAGGTTGTCCAGGGAACTGTCCTCCAGGTGTAGTCTGTGGGGCTTGGTTTAATGCTACCTGAGAGATCTGGGTTTCAAGTATCTTATTATGAGTAATGATTTGATCAACCTTGGTTCCTAACTGGGTAATTAGTTTGTTAACATGGACGTTTTGGTTCATGAACTCTTTGTTTTGTTGTGCTTGAGTAGTGATAAATTTTTTTGCAACTTCATCAAAGCTCGGACTTGGTGGTACAGGTTGCATAGGTTGATTTGTTCTTGGGGCTTGGTAACCTTGTTGTCTCGGAGGTGCGGTATTTTGAATAGGGTTATTATTCTTGTAGGAGAAGTTTGGGTGATTCCTCCATCCAGGGTTATATGTGTTTGAAAATGGGTTCCCTTGGGTATAGTTTACTTGCTCAGTGTTGGTCTCATTCAACAGATTGCATTCGGCGGATTGGTGTCCTTGCGTTCCACATATCTCACAATTCGGCGAAGCTGCGGCTACAATATTCGGAGTTGTACACATATGTTCGACTCTAAGGGCCAACGCGTCCATTTTAGCCTGCATCATGTCTATAGAGCTTAGCTCATGTATTCCTCCTTGGGCTTCCTTCTTTTCCACTGTCGCTCGTTCTACTCCCCATGATTGATGGTTTTGGGCCATATCCTCGATAAGGGCACTAGCTTCAGGGTAAGGTTTGTTCATCAGTACGCCACCAGCGGCAGCGTCGATGGTCATCTTAGTGTTATAATGAAGTCCATTATAGAAGGTTTGGATGATTAGCCAATTCTCTAAGCCATGATGTGGGCATGCTCTTAACAGTTCTTTATATCTCTCCCAGGCTTCGAACAACGACTCTCCTTGGTGTTGGGTAAATCTAGTTATTAGGTTTCGAAGAAGAGCGGTCTTACTTGGGGGAAAATATCTAGCAAGGAAAACTTTCCTAAGGTCATCCCAAGTTGTTATTGAATTGGGTGGAAGGGAATCTAACCATGATAGAGCTTTATCTCTGAGGGAAAAGGGAAATAATCTTAAGCGTATCGCCTCAGGAGAAGCTCCATTGGTTTTAAAGGTGTCTGCTAACTTAAGAAAGTTTTTTAAATGTTGGTTCGGGTTATCAGTAGCGAGACCTGCGAATTGTCTCTGTTGCACTAATTGCAGCAGGGATGGTTTAAGTTCAAAATTATTGGTTGGGATAGCGGGGTTTACTATACTGGAACTAGGTTCCTCGTTTGATGGTTGGGCGAAGTCCTTAAGAGGTCTTCGGTTTTGATCTTCGGCCATAGCTCTCCTATTCCTATGGAAAAACAAACGTGCGCGAGCGTAACGTTCAGGTTCAGCTAGAGGGTCTACTAAACTTCCGGCACTGCGAGTCTTTCGCATTGACCGGTGGGTAACAACCTTAGTCTAAACGGTATAACTACAGGGTAATGAAATTTGACGAAATTGGTCCCCGGCAACGGCGCCAAAAACTTGATGCGTGTTTTTCGCAAGTGTACGAACACGTCAGAGTAATATAAAAGATTGTCGAATCTACAGAGACCAAGTGTCAATCTATCGTACCTGTTGTTATGGTGTGTATCTAAGGCAACTAAATTTAAGGGTTTTAAGAAGGGTGCAATGGTAAATAAAATTATAATTTTAAATAATAAATAAAAGACAGGCTCGAATGTAATTCACGTAATCAATGATAATCCAGTATTTGTTAATGGAACTACTTATGGGCAATGTTTTCTCCTTTAAAAAGAACTAATTTAACAGGAACTGTCGCTTTCGCGTATTCAGAACCGAGTTGTACTCTCTAATCAACCCCTCCTATTGTCACGGATAAAAAGGTGTGTACTGCGTTAGAGTAGTAAACCTATTTTTAAGAAATGTAGTATCTTAACTAAGTTGAAACGTATTTTAACCTGAACTTCTTAGCAAAAAGAGGTTCTTATGAACCAGACTCTAAACTTCATAACGCGTCCGAAAATCGTTTTAAAATCTCTTTTCTTTTTAATCTAAAAACTCCTAATGAACTAGACAAAGCGCTTTTGGCTGTTTTTGAAATAGTTAAAAACAATTAGATTGAAAGATAAAATAGCCCTTTAAGTGTTTCCACGAACAATTATATGGATTACTGGTTCAATTACGATCCTTACATTCTAACCTTTATGGATTTAGTTAGACATGATAAAGTAAAGATTATTTTTATAATTTTTCATAAAAGTAATTTAGTGCGAGTGCGGAAAGTAAAGGAATTTAGTGCGAGTGCGAGAAATAAAGTAATTTAGTGCGAGTGCGGGAAATAAAGGAATTTAGTGCAGGTGCGGGTAATAAACGAAAGTAAAGCGAGTGCGGGAAATAAATAAAGTAAAGTGCGAGTGCGGATAATAAACAAAAGTAAAGCAGTGCGAGAAATAAATAAAAGTAAAGCAATGCGGAAAAGTAAAATACGAACTGGAATTAAAATGGCGGTAGGATTAACTTCCTCCAGAGTGCTCCAAAACTCGATCACACAGACAGATTACAGACTCGATCACTCGATTGCAGAAACACCCCGATGTGAAATGGCAACTGCTTTGAAACTGATATATGCCTAGAGAAATCTAAGTTTGGATGAAGAAAAACGAAAAACTAAAGTCCTATTTATAGGAAAACTAAATGCGGGAAATGACCAGGACGCCCCTCCACTAAAAAGTGGAGGGAACTGAATTTTTGCCTTGTGGCGCCCGCCACAAGGTCATGGCGCCCGCCATGAGACCAATGGAGAATGAAAGAGTGGGGATCGTGGGTCTTGGCAGTTGTGGAGTGGTCTTGAGACGTGGCCACGTCATGGCTAACCCCATGGCGCCCGCCACGGTGGGTGCCGTAAGTGCAAAACGCTGAATTTCTAGGTTTTCGTCCGTTTCCACTCCTTTTTCGCTCCTTTTCTCGATTCAAGCCCCGATTACAATAAAAACCTGAAAACAAAAGAAAACAAAGTAATAACATAACAAAATAACAATAAAAGCTAAGAATTCATGCGAAATCGGAGTCAGAAATACGGTGAAATTTAGTGTGATCATTGCCCCAGCCTTCCCGTATTCCTGACTCCACCACCTTTAGATCCTATTTGTAAGAAGCTATGGAAACTCCTTTCTTTGACTCTTCGGAAGAAGCTGCTGATGAGGATACTAATTCAGTTTTCAAGGGCTCGAAAGCTTGACACAGAGTCTCAACAATCTCACCGTCCATCTCTACATATTTAAATAAAGCCATATGACTAATGAAGATATCCTCCTCTCCACAGACCGTTACAATTTGCCCTTCCCAGACGAATTTCAATTTCTGCTGAAGCGTAGACGATACTGCCCCTGCCGAATGGATCCAGGGCCTCCCCAGTAAACAACTGTACGCAGGCTGGATGTCCATTATATAGAATGTAGTATTGAAGACTTGTGGCCCTACCTTGATAGGCAAGTCCACTTCCCTAAACACTGATCTTCTTGATCCATCAAACGCTCAAACCACCAAGTCACTGGGATTTAGAATAACTCCGTCGTAATCCAGTTTCATTAAGGCCTTCTTGGGAAGAACATTCAGTGATGACCCAGTATCCACCAATACATGAGATAACATTTCACCCTTACACTCCAAAGAAATATGCAGTGCCCGATTGTGGGAACGACCCTCAGATGTTAGGTTCATATCAGTAAAACCCAGTCCATGACTGGCGTTCACACTGGACACCACAGTTTCTAGTTGGTTCACTGAGATATCCTGAGGTACATAGGCTTTATTCAGGATGTTTAAGAGAGCTTTTCTGTGAGAGTCAGAACACATTAACAGAGACAAGATGGAGATCTTTGATGGAGTCTGTTGCAAATGGTCCACGATTTTATAATCGCTCTTCTTGATGATTCTTAAAAACTCTTCTTCTTCTTTGTCAAATGCAATGTCAAGGTCAACTACAGGCGTAGGCTCATTGGAAGTTACTGGTTGCTTGCCCCTAGCCTTGGCTTGGGATTCTGCATTATCTCTAGGTCGCACTACGCTGTTTCTTAGTGTCTCCGGCGCGAACAATCTTCCACTCCTAGTTGTAGATGTTAAGAATTGGCAGAATTTTTGACAAACAAGAATAAGTGAACTTAGTTCAGGATGTCACACCAGATGTTGTGACATTGACAAACAAAGTAAAAGTTAATGAACTTAGTTCAAGACATCAGGATGTCACATCAGATGTTGTGACATTGTAAACCTGCTACCTGACTTAAATGATGCATAACAGAAGTGAGTAAATTCAGGGAATTTATCTGGAATTAATTGTAAAGAGATAAGCAATCCAAGGCGCATCTTTAGGGAGCTTAGTTATCTGGTTTCAGTGTAACAGAATAACTAACTCACTTTGATTCAAGGAGATAACAAACTAACTAACCCTAATTCAAGGTGATGACTATGGGATTTATCAAGGTCTGGATAATTTGCAAAAAGCCCAAAAACCAAGCATCTATTTAAGGAACTGAAACTCTCAGAAAATAGTACGAATTTTAGAAGACTGTAAAGGGTGTTTGTGAAGTATAGCAGGTTTTAATTGTTTGTCACTTTATGAGCTTTTAAGCAAAAAGTGAATTGTGTCTTGATTGAAACTTTTAAGTAAGATCAAGCTGTTGTGTTTGAAGTGTGACTTCAATTTTATTAATCATTGTAAAATATCACTGTGTGATTGAGGGGAAGTGAGTAGGTACTCATATCTAAGTTAAGTCTTAGGTAGAAATTGCCTTGGGTAGATATTAAGTGAAGGATTAAACTGGTTGGTTTAACTCCATAATTAATATTACTTATATTGGATTTCCTTCCTGGCTTGGTAGCCCCCAGATGTAAGTGTGGAGATACACTGAACTGGGTTAACAATTTCCTGTGTTATTTAATTTCTCAGCACATTAAGTTTTGTTTAAGATTTCAAGTGTTTAAACATCTGGTTCGACATCACATACCTGATCCCAGAATTCACAATTGGAATCAGAGCAGGAACCCTGCCTGTATAACTGGGTGAGATCTAGGGACTGCAAATTTTGGGAACATGGACAGAGATGTAGGATCTGTGAATCGACCACCTATCTTGGATGGATCCAACTATGATTACTGGAATCCAAGAATGGTAGCATTCTTGAAATCTCTTGATAGCAGGGCTTGGAAAGCAGTTAACAAAGGATGGGAGCACCATGTCCAAGACAATAAGGATGGGTCAAAAGTGATGAAGCCTGAAGAAGAGTGGAGCAAGGAGGAAGAAGATTCAGCACTTGGAAATTCCAAAGCCTTAAATGCCTTATTCAATGGCATTGACAGGAACATATTTAGGCTTGTGCATCACTGTGAGCTGGCCAAGGATGTTTGGGATACTCTCAAAACCACTCATGAAGGAACATCAAAGGTGAAGATGTCAAGACTCCAACTTCTCACCACCAAGTTTGAAAACTTGAGGATGAAGGAAGATGAGACCATTCATGAGTTTTACATGAACATCCTGGAAATTGCTAATACTTCTGGTGCCTTGGGAGAGAAGATGAGTGATGAAAAGTTGGTAAGGAAGATTCTCAGATCACTGCCAAAATTATTTGACATGAAGGTTACTGCCATAGAAGAAGCTCAGGACATCTGCACAATGAAGGTTGAGGAGCTCATTGGTTCCCTTCAAACCTTTGAGATGGGAATGAATGATACAATTGTGAAGAAAAACAAAAGCGTAGCCCTGGTCTCAAACACTGATAAAGAAGAAGAAAGTCATGAAGCAGACTCTGAGGACAACTTATCAGAAACAATTGCTATGCTTGGAAGACAATTCAACAAAATTCTCAAAAGAATGGAAAACAGGCCCAGACCAAGTGGAAGAAACTCAACCTCTGAGAATAAAAGACCTTATGACTTTAATAAAAGGTCAAACTATGATGAGAAGACTAACCAAGGAAAAGGGATCCAATGTCATGGATGTGAAGGGTATGGACACATCAGAAGTGAATGCCCAACCTACCTAAAGAAGCAAAAGAAAGGTCTCTCTGTGTCCTGGTCAGATGAAGACTCAGGTTGTGAGTCAGAAGAAGAATCTGCAAAGCACATCACTGCTCTAGCTAGAGTATGTGAAACTGAAGGGGGATCCAGTGATGAGGATCTGACATTTGAAGAGCTTGAAGCATCTTACAGGATGTTGTGTAAAAGGAGCACTGAAGTATGCATGGAGAATATACAGAAGAAGAAGCAGATTGAGGAATTAAAGGCTGAAAAGGCAAGTAATCTAGAGATCATTGACACTTTGAAAAGTGAAGTCAGCCTACTCAACTCCAAAATGGAGCATATGTCCAACTCTAAAATAGTGACATGAGCCACTTGCTGATAAACACCTATATTGCCTCCGCTTCTCTGTGCATGCACTGCTCTAGTTTCTCCTTCCGTCTTCTTCATGAAAGGTTTCTTGACACCGGAAGCTGAAGCACAACCATTCTGGATCTTTCCTTGCTTAATCCAGCTCTCTATCCTCTCACCAGTTAAGATAATGTCTGAAAAACCGCTTGAAGAACACCCAACCAACCTTTCCATGAAATGCCCTGGAAGGGTGTCCATAAAAAGGTATACCATTTCTCTTTCTAGCAACGGTGGTTGTACCCTAGGCGGCCACTTCACGCCACCTCTGGGAATAATCTTTGAAGCTCTCTGAATTTTTCTGTGCCAAACTTTGGAGCCGAGTGAGACTAGGCGCCATATCAATGTTATACTTATATTGTTTAAGAAAAGCTTCCCCCAACTCTTTCCAACTTCAAACAGAACTTCTCTCCAACTTCATATACCATTCCAAGGAGCCTCCTGAGAGACTGTCCTGGAAATAGTACACCCAGAGTTTCTCGTCCCTAGTATGAGCAACAATCTTTCGGTAAAAAGCCTGCATGTGAGTTTTGGGGCAGGAATTACCGTTATACTTATCAAATGTTGGTGGCCTGAACTTGGGAGGAATGACCACTCCAGGAACCAAGCCCATGTTAGATACATTTATCCCAAGAGTGTCTCTACACTCAAGGGCCTTGACCTTTTCAGCTAGCAACAAAAAGTCCTGAAAATTTCCTTCCACGCCAAATCCCATATCATTGTTAACAGGAGGGAACTGATCCTCTTATCGGTCTTCCACAGGAATGAGGGTTGGTGTGCCAGCCTCTGGAACTGGGGGTCCACCTGCTCCATTTTTGTTGTTAGGGGGATTCACTTGAACCTCTAGAGTGACTACAAGAGGGTCAGTCTGAGGAGGAGTGAGTCCCTGTATGGCATTCCTCAAATCCTGATGTCTTTGGGCCATTCCTTGCATCATGACCATAAATTTCCCCATCCTGGTGCGGAATTCATTAAGCTCAGTTTACATAGAATCCATGATAGTCCTTTGGTTGTTGCGTGTTACGTACCGATGAGGAATATTTTGTCTGAAGTTCCGGGTCTTGGAAGCTCTCGCAATCTTTGCCTGAAATGTAGATAAGTTAAGTAACCTGGAGAAACCTTCAAAAGAAAAATGCAAATGATATGTATGCAATGCAATGTGTTCCTCTTATCCTCAAGGTTTTGTTTACTTTCCCATTCCGGTATTAAGAGAATAGCCTTTTTGAAAGAAGACCTTGTATGACATTCAGATGTGAAGTGGCAGTATTTAATATCTCGTGTCCGTGCAACAGATAACAACCAGAGACTTTAGTTAAATCAAAAGATAATTGGAATAGCAAAGTCCCCGTAGGGTACAAGTTCATACATCAAAGAGAGAAAAGTACATCAAGAGAGAGGAATCCCACAACAGGCATGTGGGTAATCCAAATCATATGAATACAAGATTAAAGCCTAGGAATATATATATCTTGCAACCTCCAGCTAAGGCGATTGACACATTGAAGCAACTGGGCTATATCTAGATGGTCTGGTTCTTGTATGAGCCTTTGAATCATGATATCCCTAAGGTCAAAGGAGGCATGCAACTCCTCAATTTTTTGTAGGAATACCTTCTCACTCTCCTTGTTTGCAATTGACTCGGTCTTGGTCTTCTTGACATCAACTCTCAGCTTCAGCTCTTCTATATCTTTCTGAGCATCCTTCACTGCCTATTGACTCTCTGCTATATTTTAAAGATGACTCTTATCTTGGTGGTGAGCCTTCTGAAAGAGCTCTCCCTGTTTAGCTAAAGAATCTTGAAGACCTTTGATCTCTAACTTGTACCTGACTTCTAGCTCTTTGTGCCTCTTCAAGCCGTCTTCCCATTTTTCTTGCCATAAGGTGATAGTTTCATTAGCTTCATTAGACTTTTTCTTATCTTTTCGGCGCTGGACCACCTTGTGAGTTTCAGCTAATCACTTTTTCTTGAAATAGAGCTCTCTCTCCTGAAAGTCTTGCTGCTTGAGCCTGACCACTTCCTCAGCTTGGTGAGTTATTTCTTCCAATTTCTGGTTTTGAATCTTCAACTTCTGGCATGAGTTGTTGGCTTCTTGATTCTCCATCTTGAGTTACTTAACCAAGGCCTCCAATTTATGATGCTCTTGAAGAGGAACTGAAGTTATGGGGACTACTTCCTTAGGGTAGAGAGGTGGTTCCTTAGAGAATAGGAGCAACAAAGTCTCTACACGATCTTCCAACCAGGTGGCAAAAGAATCATAAGTCTTTGGATCTACTCTCCCAAAGTCTTTCTTCCCCTTCATCACTATAACCTCCCAGGCTTGGGATGCTAGTATGCTCATCTTCAGGTTACCTTCTGCTGTAAAATATAGTGACTCACTTATCTCTTCAATCAATGGTACAACTCTTAAAAGATAGCCAAATTGTTTTCTGGACAAGATAGGATTGTAGCTTATTCCACCTTTCCTTCCTATCAAGGGCACATTGGGGAAGCTACCACAACTGACCATGATTTCTTTGCCTACAAGATCCCTGTTACATCCCCAAGCAATGTCATATGAGGTTAAGCCCATCAATCTTTTGGATCACTTCCACAATTGTTTCATATAGTGAACCCTATAATAGAAGTCACCCAACAATGTAGGAATTGGGTTTCTTTTGACAATGATGGTGATAGCCTCCATGCTGATTAATCCTTTCTCTCCTGGAAATAAGCTAGTCCCATACACTACCATAGCTAGTAATGCTCTGAAATCTTCCCATTTGTTTCCTGATGCCATAACATGAGCTTTTGTGATGAGAAACTCCAAAGAAATACCCTTACCCTGGCTGGCTTCTAACCCCATCTTGAATCTGAGCATACTCAAGTGACAGGCAGCAGTAATGTCTTCATAAGGAGGGTTCCTCTCTGAAGCATAATAAGGCATACCTTCTCTAATGGGAATATTCAGGATACTGGAGACCTCCTCCAATGTAGGTGCCAAGATGTAATATGCGAAAACAAAGACTTGTAGATGTGGATCATAGAATTGCAACAAGGAATGCAGGCCATCCCTCTGATCAATTGTTGGCCTATTCACATAATCCAGAATCTTTCCATACTCTCTCTTGAAGTCATCAAGAACTTTGTCACCCATCAAGCTGATCAACTTCTGAATACCCTCTGTCTCTGGTTGTAGGAAAGTATAGTAAACATTCTTCTTCCTTAGAGTCTCCATCTTGAAGCAACAATATGACTGGAAATCGGAAGTAATATGAACTCTGAGAATAAAAAGAAGACATATGATTAATGATGTCATGATGTTTATGAAAGGCAAGGCATGAGATCAGTGATGTGTCTGTGTAGTGTCAATCATATAATCAAGTGTATGTGCAGGGTCACAACATCATCACAAATATCTTTCTGATCAGAGGTTCAAATCTCAGAATCCACGTGTAACAGAACATATCACAATACTGAAGCATGCCAGTACAGTGGGTATGTTGAAGGTTAAGGTTCCTGCAATCCTGTAAACCCCTCCCAATCTCACAGGTGTGCTACTCGGGTCAACATCACGGACTCTCAAAGTCAAGCAACAATAATACGTTCACCATCTCCGAGAAATGGCTCATGACCAAATCAGGGAATCGGTTTGGCATTATGTACTACTCAGGGAGGTCTTATCCGAGTCCAAGCAAACAAGCATCCCTCATAAGTCCCCAGCTTCAAGCAATGAATCAAGAAACAATAGTACATTCATCTTGAAGGGTACAATACTATCGTCATATGAACAGTTTGCCTTAACTGGGTTCCTATGAAAGAACCATGCCATCATATGCGAGTTCCCAGTGGGCCCTCGGATGCGAGTGGGTTTGCCAACAAATGTGGTATACCACTATCATCACTGGAGAGGGATGTTTCCACAAAGGTTCTTAATGATCAGTCCCCTGACTGCACATAACTATCAAGGTAGTGTATTACCCCAGGAAGATTCTGGTATCAATACATTTCCGAGAAGGTCACAAGTCAAGGTGTGGAACTCAATACTACCAACATAGAAACATGCCATGAAGCCAAAGTGGAACCACTCTAAGTCCTAAGGTGCACTCGAGCCCCGGTTACGAGCTCATCTCACAGTAACAAAGCCCATCCCACAGCAAAAATTAAACCATCACAGTCCAGTATATGATGCGTGATAAATACTGAAAGTAGTAAGTAAACGCTGTAAAGTAAAGTTGTAAAGTAAAACTGTAAATGAAAACAGTAAAGCTAAACTAAAGCACACAACAGCAAATAGATAAACACTCAAAGAAACAAAAACAAACAGGCGCTAGGATTGAATCTCAAAGGGGAAACCAGAGATTATGGGTTCGCTCCCCAGCAGAGACGCCAACTGTCGCTCCCGGGATTTTCATCCTAGTACAAACGCGAAAGTGGCACGGAAAAGGTAGAGTCTCCAGCCAGGCATTTTTATCCCGAAGGAACGGGAAAGCTAATGCTGCACAAACCTGAGGAAGAAGGAAATGACAAGGTCCTACGAACCAAAGATTTGGGTTTGGGAGTCGGTTACAACCTGGGAAGGTATTAGAACCCCAGATCGTCCGTCGTACCCGACGGGATCCATGCTTGTTTTTCTGTTTCAAAGGGTGTGAAAGAATATAACTGCTGCTGAATAAAACGACTAACTGGAATGGAAATGAAATGAGAGAGGGAGATGGAAAAAGAGAATGAAAGGAAAGGGGAAAATGTAGGGAAAATAAAGAATGTGCTTGAACGGGCCCTACCCCGCTGCCTACGTACCTCATCGAGAAAATGAGGATCAGGTTCAACGTAGTTCGCCTAACTAAGGAGGGAACTATTTGTTTGTGTTTTTTTATAGTTGGAACTACATATGTCTATGCTCAAGTGTTGCAGGCTCTTCTGGTACGAGTGCGTTTACCATCTTGCATGTGAGACAAGTCGTCGCAAGTTCACGTTGAGAATGAATGAGGTGAGAAAAGAAGTTCCCGCAGGAAATTCGCTTATTGTTTGTTGTTTTCTTTTTAAGAGTTTTGTATGAATTTGGCACAAGGAAGTGAATTCAAACTCTTTTCCATGGAATGTATACTTGATACTACATTCCAATAAGGAATAGTAAAATAAGCACACCAAGCAAGGAGAATTTATCCAAGACTTGTTCCCAAGGATTAGGGTCTAAGTTCACTAGCTTGTTGAACTTATTACATGTTTTTGTAGCTTTGTGAAGAACTGTCTTTTAGGTTTTCTTTGTGAAATAGTCTCTTGATCAGACTTGTACATCATGCTAGACAAGCTCAAACTATTCCAAGATGGAATGAATGTAAGTTCCCCATGGAATAAGGCTATACACAAAAGATTCTTTCATGCATTTAACAAGTGTTTTTGATTTTGTTTGAAGATGAGAAAAGAAGACTCAAGTTTAAAAAGGGAAAAAAAAGGGGACTAAGACACAACCCTAAGTTAGTTATTATATACAAAAGGGATATCTTAATGGTTAATGAGGTAATCTAAACCTAAGGAAAAGAAAAGCAAGTTAAAATTCAACTTACTTCCTAAGGAAGTTAAGTTGAATCTAAAGAACAAGAGGGAGCCCTATGAACAAAGCAACGAGTGCTAAAGAAAATGTAATAACATGCATAAGAAAAGGAATTAAGAATGATTACCTCATCTTCCCCCCACAAAACAAATGTTAGCATGATGAAGTAATATGAATAATTATAACATGGCAAACTTCAATTAAGAACTCACATTAGCTTAAGAAATATGTTGGTGAACTTCTAAGGCTAATACCTAAGTCTAAGGTATCTTCTAAGGTAACACACTTAAAATGTTAGTAGCTACATCATATTAAAAGTATCTAAAGGGATTAAGTGAATTAAAGTCAAACTAAGCCCTAAAAGGTTACTAAACCCTAATGAAACCTAAGGATGAAGTTAAAAGAGAACCCTAAGTGTTTCGCATACTAAAATCTCCTAAAATCAAAGGTAAGTGAAAAATCCAGAACTTAACACTATATGGAAGTGAAGGATGAGATTAGTTCCATTGAGAAAGAAGAGATTCAAGTTGAAGATGTTCACACATTAGATTGAAAGGTGGAAGAATGCATATAGAAACATGGTTTTAAAGGTGAAGCAAATGACTTAAGATGACAAATAAAAAATGACCAAGGAGACTTGAACTCCCATACAAAAACCAGGGGTTTAACAACAAGTTAGAATGGAAATTATATTTGGAAAATGTTCACAAATGATGTGGTAAGAGGCCTCCTAAGGCTAGGTGTCCAAATTAGGGTTTTTAAGGACCTTTGGATGGAAAATGAAGTTCAAAAGAATGCAAAAAGGCTCTAAACTTGAGATGAACATATGGGAATTATCACAAAACAATTATGAGACACAAAATAAAGATATTATGAAGTTAGCTTATGTACAAATGCAATTTGAGATGGCTAAGATGGAAGGAGAAGTGACATTAGGTTAAAATGGGACATATGTGACTTAAGACTCAAGGAACCCAAAACATCAATGGTAAAAACCTAAGGATTGTACTTAACACTTAATGACATCCCCTAAGACCTATGAGACTCAAAATTAAGTCCTCAAGGTAATGGCATAAATGCCATATCCTAATGGGACCAAAGGAAGTGAAGGAAATGAACAAAAATGTGACTTATGAACTAAGCAACTTGGAAAAATTCCAAATGATCATGAAAAATTATGAAACTTGACAATCTAATACAAAATCCAGAGGGTGACTTATATCAAAAACAAATCACAAAAGTTCCTATTTTTGAGTGGTCAAATGAAGTTTAGAAGTGAATTAGGGTTTGTATGCATACATGTGAAAGAATGGGACCAAAACTTGATTTCCAATTACCTAAAAATCAAAACAAAAACATGTTGGAGAAGTTTAATGAGTCCTCTGACTAATACAAAAAGAATGAAACATTTATCTTTTGTGGTTAAGGAGAACAAAAATGAACAAATGGATTGGTCAGAAATTGAGAAAATAGAAAGAAAATCACTTGGGGAATTAATTCTGATTAAATAAATAAAATAAAAATGGGAACAAAATTATGCAAAATTACGGGAAAATATGAGGATCTCAAATGAATTAATATGGAATTTTTTATGAGGTTTTCATATTTTTAAAAATCAAAAATGAAAATGTAATAAAATGTGAAGAAATGAAATAAAAAGAATTATACTGAATTAATTGATTAGGCTTGGGGGTGCTAACATCAACAAATATAATTGCAATGGACCTAGTATTAATGCGCATGGGGTGCAAATTACAAGCTGAGCAATCCTTCACAAAAAATGCACCTGCAGGCCATGTGGATTTTAATGTGTTGGCATGAGATGGACCCTTGGATGAAAGAAATTGTGTGGCTGGGACATGTTCTAACATAAATATTAGGGTTACTATTCAGGTGACCAGAGATAATCTCTGATCACCTGTCAGTTAGGGAAAAATGAAACCTTCACTAAAACGCAAGCTATGGCCATGGAAATGATCAGGAGATTACGCACAACAATAATCTAGGCTCAAAATCTAACAATTCTAAACACACAATGCAAATCGAACCAAACAAAATCAGCCTGAAATTCTGCATCTAAGCGTCTAAGATGCATATCAACTAAACAGATAATCCATGGCTTTTATCAAGCTCTAAACAACATCAATCAGTCAAGAAACAGTGAAAACCAAAAAAATGAATTTCAGACTAAAACCTGTGATTGGAGCTTTTCAAATGTTGTGAAAACCAGAGAGGAGAATCCTACTGCTTAAGTGCTTGATCTTGAACTATTGCAATAGTGAAATAAACACTTGCTGGATGTGAATTCTTGAAGGAGATTGATCTGATGCAGAGGATTTGCAGAGCTATGTTCTTGGAGTTTCAAGTTGTGAAAGCCATGAATCTTGTGCATACAATGATAATGGTGATGAATTGAAACAGATTGTGCTATGATTGATGGAGATGAGTGCAAAAATTGGCAGTTTGTAGAAGATTAAACTTGTGCAATCATGAAGTTATCAACAGAATTCATCCATGGATGATGCTCACCAGCTGCAGAAGATGTTGATTCTATGAATAATGGCCTGTGTTGATGACGATGAAGAAGAGTGGAGAGCAAAATGCAGAAGAAGATCTTCAATGCAGAGAGAAAAACCAGAGGATTTTGATATGTGATTCGAGAAAATAATGGGAGAGTGTCATGATTCAGTTGTGGATTGACTTATATATGTGTGGTTAGCCTCTAACTCACTCAGTTAATAGTTAGAACTATGGTTGAGTTAGTTAGAGGTGGATGGTGCATTTTAAAGGTGTGTGGTGCAATTCAGTTGTGCAGCCTAATGATTAGCTCGAATTTGGTTGATTGTGATAGTGTTCATGTTAATTGTGATGAGGCTGAATGAAATGTTGGATGAAATTGCTCATGAATTCAGTGTTTGGAGTGTTCCTTGGCTAGTCTCTTTGTGGAGTACATGGAAACTTGGGGTGTATGAGCATGTATGAGATGATTGGCCCTCTAAGTGAATTGAACTCATGATCCACACAAGTTGAAGGTGGTGCACAACCTGAGCTAATCTTGAACTCATCTTAATATTTGATGGCTTGGAGTGCAAGAAAGCAGTTGCATATAGTGATCTTCCAATGGAGATTTCTTCAAGCTCAAGTCATCAATCCATGGCATGCTTGTGCTTAATTTGAAGAGAATGATATATAGGACAAGTTTGGAGTTAGATGCAAGATGAGATTTGCCCTCTAAATCACTCAAATGAAACTTTGAAGACCATGCCACAACATTTCATCATGGTCCTGCACTGCATGACTTTGGCCTGGGCAGGGTGCCTTGTGCATTTTTAGTTTGAGGATCCATACTTCGCCTCTTCATATAATCAATTCATTGATCATATGAAAAATCCATAAACATGAAAGTTGTAGAGGAGACAACAATGAACAACTTTGATGTTCAAAGAAAATTCATTTTAAGCCTTATTGATGGAGTAATTTGGCTTGACATGTTGCACGTCACATGTTTGATGAAAAACCTTGCTTGGCACGCGCGCAGGATGCAAGGTATGCGTTGGTTTTTCCCTAGCTTGCCTTAATTTGCACCAACTTTGACTGATCATAACTCCTTCAATTTTAATGCTATGAATGAGTTTTATGTATGGATTTGAAGCTTAAGATTCCCTCTTTAATTGGCTTAAGGTAGAATTTTGATAGCCCTTGTATTTTGGGAGAAGGCTTCTCTTGAAGTTGCTGCAAAAATGGCCAAAACTTGCCATTTTTGGAAACCCTAATTTTCCAAAAATGGTAAGTTTTGTTTTTCTTGATTTCACTTGATTCCTCGATCATTTCTTGATAAAATTTTAACCATAGGATCCTTGTAACCCTAATTTCATGATTTTGATCCCAAAAAGTCAGGAGTTGACGTTTTCCTAAGCATGGTTGACTTTTCCCTAATTCTCTAATTTCAGTGATCTGGCCAATTGAACCTCTTCCAAAATGTTTCTATGGATGAAATTTGAACCCTAGGCACTCTGAATCATATATAAGACAATGGAATCAACTTTGGATCAAAATTTCACTGAGAAGCCCAGTAGAATGGAAACCCTAATTTGGCCAATTTTCATCAGGATATGTTGCACTGCTTGCCTCCTTTGATCAATTCAATTATTTTCATGACTTGTGGCTTCAAGTGGAGACTTGTGGGATGTTGTGAACCCTTTGCACAAGGTTGAGAAGCTTTTTGGCTCCTTGGTTGCTTTTTTATAGCCTTCAATTGCTCCCATCAATGATCACATACCTATGCCTCAGCTATGATGAACATGATGCAATATTTTTGGTTATTTCATGAGTTTGTTTATGCCAAATGCTATGCAAAATGTTGAGAAAATGAGAGGAAAAATTTTGAGGTATTACAGAACCGATACTAAATACTCGTGGAGCAAGAATGTACTAGATAATTGTGGCCTCAAAGAAGTTAGATTTGAGGGTTATCCTTTCACATGGACTAATGGAAGACAAGGTGACAACAATGTTCAGTGTAGGCTTGATAAAGCCCTTTATTCCATGGATTTCCATGGGAATTTTCCTCTCTCTAGGGTTATTCATTTGGAACATCATAGATCTGATCATGTGCCTCTACACATTCTTGTTAAAATGGAGAGTAGTAATGAGAGGAGGCGATATCTTTTTTGTTTCGAGGAGGCTTGGTCAAATAAGGTATATGCAAAGAGGTGGTGAGAAATTTGTGGAACTTGAATTGTTCCTCTTTTTGTCAAAAGGTGAAAGCTATCAAAGCCATACAGCATAGCTTTAGTGACCTCAGGACTAGCAAGGTTTCCAAAGAGATCCAAAGAATTGAAGGCTTACTGAAGGAAGACAACATATGGTCTAGAAATCCTTTAGAGATGAAACAGTTTAAGGCCCTTGGTTCTCAACGGGACAAACTGCTCATGACCGAAGAAACTTTATGGAGGCAACGAAGTTGTGCGGTTTGGTTAAAATACGGTAATAAGAATACAAAGTTTTTCATTCTAAAGCTAACCAACAGAGGCGTAATAACACTATAAAGAGACTCAAAGACGATAACGGGTGTTGGAAATGGGGGCATCATCAGTGCAAACCTATTCTGGTCAATTATTTCAAGGAAATCGTTTCCACCAGTTATCTTGAAAATATTTCCTAGGTCTATGAGCATTCTCCTGGAGAACTTTCTGTAGCTCATAAACTTTTATGTGGCCACCCGTTTACTGCTGAGGAAATCCGTGCGGAAATTTTCCAGATGCATCCGACTAAAGCCCCGGGACCGAATGGGTTACCTGCACTTTTTTATCAGAAGTATTGGCCTATTGTTGGAAAGGACTTGGTAGATTTTGCGCTTGATATTCTTAACAGGGAAGGGATCCTTCGGAGATAAATAACACCTTTATTGTTCTGATCCCAAAGAAGAAGAACTCGTCCTTACCTACTAATTTTTTCGCCCTATTATCTTATGTAATGTCAGTATGAAAGCGGTCACAAAAGCCATAGCCAACCGTATGAATATTCTCTTACCCGATGTTGTGAGCAAAGAACAAAGTTCTTTATCAGGGGAAGGCTTATTACTGATAATGCACTTATTGCTATGGAGTTCTTCCACTGGATGAAACATAAGAAGCGAGGGAAAAAAGGAACTATGGAACTGAAACTGGACATGTCAAAAGCCTATGATAGGCTTGAATGGGAGTTTGTTACTGAAGTCCTCAAAAAGATGGAATTTCTTGAGTCTCTGATTCAAGTTATCTCAAAGTGCATATCCTCGGTTTCTTATCAAATCCTCATCAAGGGCCAGCCAAGCACACATTTTTCCCCGCTTGGCATTCGAATTCCTCCTACTGGTACTGTTTTGGATTGGTTATGTAATGTTTTTGATTCTAAGGATGTCAAGATTGGTAGGCTTTTTAGTATCTCTCTTTAGAAGGTTTGGAAAGTCTAAAACTCTATGATTTTCAACAATTCAAAACATGTTCCAACTCTGGTTACGCAAGAGATTTTTGAGGCTTTCGACGAAAATCCCAAAGCATTAGTTTCGAATGACAGTACTCTTATTACTGCTATAGGAAATTTAGTGCCAAAGGAATTTTTGCTATTCCAATCGGATGCTAGCTATTTTGCAGGTGGGATCGTTGCGCTCAGTTGCATTTTTCGTGATCCTACAAATAACATTTTAATGGCTGCTTCCCAAAGGCTCTCCAGTCCGGCTGACCCCTTTACGGCGGAGATTCTGGGCATTTGTAGGGCGTTAACGTTAGTTGTGGAATTAAAGCTTAAGCGAGTGATATTGTAGTCTAATGTGAAATAAGCGGTGGATTGCCTTAACGGCTGCCTTCACATTGCTATCATTGACCACATTATTTCTGACCGTGTTTGTTTATTGAATCAGTTTGTTAGCTGTATTGTTATGTTTATTCCAAGAAGTTGTAATGGTGAAGCTCACCAAATGGGTGCATTGGTAAAATTAGGGGCAATAGAACCTGGTTTGGTCATATACCAACCACTAACCATGCCTCTTGTAATTATGCAACTGGTTTTAGTTAAAGAATTTTTCTTTGCATTAAAAAAATAATAAAAAATAAACTGAACATAAATATGATGTTTATGGGACTATAGCAATGACCATTTCAATTGTTTTATTGGTCACTTAAATGGTTTATAATTGATATTAAATGTTAGAACGTAATCTATACGATAATAGTTCTCAATCCAAGAATAAATTATATTTTATCAACATAATTCTATACATATTCTAAGAATAAGTTTTTTTTTTAACTTACATCAAATCATAGTCTTTGAATTGAATCTAATATATTGATTAATTAAGTAAAAGGTTAATTTAACCATTAAATTATATTCAATTCAAATATTATGATTTAGAGTAAATTTAAAAAGCTTACTTTCAAAGATTTAGACTCTGTTTGGTAAAAATAGTTTATGACTGATAGTTTATGACTGATGGTTGATGGCTGATGGTTGATAAATGATTGATAAGCTAATCGAAAGTGTTTGTTAAAATTAACGGTTCAACTAACTAATAAATATAAAATGACACAAAAGGACATTTCTAAATTATTAATAAAATTCATATGTAAAATATTTTAAAATTTAGTAATTTTAATTTATAAAATCTTATATATATTATTATTATATTAACTTTTATATGCTATTTTTTAAATTGTTTCATTTTTATAATAAAAAAAACTTAATGTTTCAAATTATGATGTAAACATAAAATAGTAAACTTATGAGACTTGTAAATCAACTCTACGTGAAATTGCAACACACACTAATATAAAAATATACTATTAATTTATGATAAAACATATATCAAATTAATATTTAATCAAACATAAGAATAAAACATATTCAGCACATTTATGTAAATGTTGCAATAAACATATAATTAAAATTAAGATAATCTCAACTAAAATTATATTAATCTAAAATAATAATCGATATAAGTCTATCGCCTAATATTCCAAATTAAAGCAGCAATATTATTACGAATTTCCTTCATCCTAGTTGATCTCCCTGCTCCCCATTCTGGTATGTTCCCACCTTGAGGACCAACAACAATATCTGAAAGATCATCATGAGGTACATAATTTAGATGTTGGTCTAGGACAATAAATATTGGGTCATCATGTGAGTTGATGCAAATATAGTTATGCAATGCAAATGCTGCTATTATAATATCAATTTGAGTCTTAACACTAAATTGCGACATTTTATTAAGTAACTTTCATCTTTTCTTTAACACTTCAAATGACCTTTCTATACAACTTCTAAGAGATGAATGTGCACAGTTAAAGGATTCTTGAGAATTAGTTGGGGGTTCATATTCAAATTGTGACTGGTGAAACCTTATCTTAGGATAAGGCACCAAATATCCTTCTCTATAAGGATATCCTTTGTCAACCAGATAATATTTACTTGTAAAAAAGAGTAAAGATGTATTTTTTTTTATAAAACAAACATCCTCCAAAAAGAAAAAGAAAATAACCTTGTAGTAATACATATAATAATACCTTTTGGCGGCTTTGGAAAATTTAATGTCGGTGTGTTGATTGCATGAAGAAAAACACGGGTGTCATGTGTCGATCCCTCCCATCCAACTGATATAAATGTGAAGCATATATCAAAATCATAACTAGTCATTACATTAAAGGTGGGGATTCCCTTTCTACCCTTATAACGCATTTGCTCTGCCTCAGAATACATGCATCTATATGGGTACCATTAATGCATCCAATACAATCATGTTAAAAAAATAAGATAAAGGTGTGTCCATCATGACATGTAATAAGATATCACACACACACACACACACACACCTTGAAATAAGGCATGTATCGCTTGTCATTAGAAATATGAGGTGATACATATTGAAAAGTTGGATCCTTTATGATTGTACCTGAGATCAGAATCTCCAATGGCTGCTGACGTGGATTCCAAGGTCTGCTCAGACGCTGAGGAGAACAGGGGATGTACCTGTAAGGTACTCCGATGTGAATGTCAGAACGAGCACAAGAGATAACAAGTACAAGTAAGAGTGTTCAAGGATGAATATTTGATACATGTCCCTCTCAAATGTGATGGTTTATATAGAGATCCCCCAGCACATGGCCAACGGTTCCTATTTTTGGGCCTGGATCGCGGATCCCCCAAAAATAGGTAACTTCCAGAAACTGGCCATCGAACGAGTAACCTGGTCGGGGGGTTGACATATCAGGCACAAGATCCTCCGAGGAAGAACTGTCCAGGCCGAGCTTGGGTGGTCTCTGTCGTTACCAAGTAGAGGTCAGGAACGAGGAGGGTGGAACAACCACTAACGCAATGCGTCCCCTGGATCTCGGATCATTGGGCCGTTTCATGGGCCAGAGAGGATTGGGTCATGCCTAGTCGTTGGTCTAGTCCATAACACTTGGTCTTATGATATCACGTGCTAGGCCTTGGTAGCCCTTACTTCTAGCGCTAATTGCTTCTAAAACCTCATGAAATCCTCTACTAATGGTCTCTCCAGAATGTTGAAACCGCTCTCTAACATCCCTATTATAAGTACCCATAGCAAGCGTATACACAAATATGTCCACCTTCTCTACAACTGTCATTCTTCTACTTGGCTGTAATCCATATTTTGATTGCAAATATTCATACAATTGTGTAGATAAAGTTGGATCCATTCTAAATGCATTCATATAATGAACAGGGTGTCCACTCAATATCTCCCTCATCCAATCCTACCCTCTTTGAAGAGAAGTCATACATGGTTCTTTCTAAATATATTTATAGTAATATGTAGCAATTGCACCTATTGCACTTGATCTTATAATCCAATAAAGTGCATAATTTCTTCTCTTCTTTTCTCTTTCAATAATATCCATGATGTACGTACTAATAAATAAATAAATATAATTATTAATAATCATATTCAACACAAACAATTCAACACCAACATCAATAAATTCATCATAGATTGCATATTTGTTTTAACTAGAAGCAAACAAATTCTAACATTAAAAACATTGAAACTAATTTAAAATCAATATCAAAGGAACACAATTGAAGCTAATTTTAAGTCAAAATCAAAGGAACAAGCCTTAAAACTAAATATTCATAAAAGGTTCATTTCTCTTTGGAGTGCATATATGTTAACCATAACTTTCTAGACTCGTCATCCACCATGTTTAGAAAAATTTGTTGCCTTGATTTATTCTCAATTAAATAGGCTCCAAAGCACCACAATTCACTACCCTTTTCCAAAGCACCATCGGTAACCATTCGATTTATAACAGTCATTGATGTAACAATTGTATAACTACCATTAACTTCTTTACTTGCATTTCCATCAGACTGCATTATTTCTAATTCCTTATGAGATTGAGATATCAAGGTTTCTATCTGACCACCTAGTTTCACAGCCCCTTCCAATTTGTTTTCTTTTACGATTTCCTTTAATAGGTTTGTTACTCATGTTTTCTACAACTCTTTTTGTGCCTCCATCTATACCAGATACTTTTGTGCCTTCAAGACCTTCACCAAGTACCTGTGTACCTCCAAGACCTTGGTTAGGAAATTGGATACCACCCACCTCATTCATAAAATCAGACCAAAAATAATTTTCTTCTTGAAGTAAATTTTCCACTTGTGAAGCATGTTATTGGTATTCTGCATAAACATATGCTCCATCACTCTCATAATGATGATTATCTTCCCCACCATTTTCTTCATCCTCTTCCTCAATATTAACATGTTCCACAAGTTGAACCAACTCAGAGTTTACGGAGGGTGCAACAACCTCATCCCCACCTGCATAATTTCCATCAGATAGTTGATTCCAAAATTCTTCTATTGAATGATCTATTGATTTATTACGAAATTTTGTAGCCTTTGGTTTCTCTTCCAAAAAAAATTAACCATTAACTTTTAAATTTTATATTAAATCATTTTCATTTTAAATTAACTAGATGTATTTAATAATAGACTAACCTTAATTTTTTAATCCCCCAATTCATCTGAACAACTAAGCTTTTCTGTAACAGGATCTCATCCTAAGCTAGTTTCACCAAACTTCAGAAACCTCCAAATTCGCCAATCTTTCTTCATTATATCAAACTTATTCTTCAAGGTCTTTATTAGACATTTTCGATTGATGGTAGCTGATCGCGAATTTCTGAGTCTTATGGGTACTAACTGCATGTATACAGCCTACTCGCGTAGTAATAAAAGATATTGATCCCACAGGGACTAGATAATCAAACTAATGCTTTCAGATGTTACTATGTTTATCTAAGGCGAGTGATGTTTTAATTAAAACGAAACGTGAAATAAAGAATTTTAATTAAATTATATTATGATAGAGTATCAGTACATAATTAATATGCCTTCACATATTCAATAAATTATCGGCTTATAAAGATTTGTCAAATTATCTTTCTATAGAAAATATCAGTTTAAAAGTCAACAACTCACACTCTCATGGTCTTGCCTATAACCATACTCCTAAGTCAGATTGAGCGCTCTCGCTGTATCAAATTGAGTTAAAAGTACTTTTTGAAAACCTATATATTATAATTAGCTTCAAAGCGCTTCTGTTGTATTTAAAACTAATGTTTGATATCAACTATCCGGTTAAAAACTCAAACTCTCGTGGTCTTAATCATAACCTTGTTACCTTTTTACTTTTGTGATAAAAGCTGATTTTAATTTAAGAAATCAAAACCAGAAAATAATTTTGTTTATGATTTTAGCCTAGATATATTGAATCCATTCCGGTTAATCAATTACATATCGATTTAAGTGTTTTAGCCGGATATAGTAATTGAAAGAAGCAATAATAGATAGAAGTAGTAAACAATATAAAGCATGGAGAATGGAAAATAAAAGCAATTCTATTAATTTGATAATAAATCTGGACAAAAGTACAGTCTTGGCGTAATAACTCATGCGGACAATAAAATTAAAGAATGCAGTGGCTTGAAACAATTGAAGGGTGCAATAGCTTTCCAATGTAGGAAGCTAATACTAATTGGGCACGAAAATAGAAAATTAATGCAGAAAAATTATAGGTAAAGTTCTGAACAGGAAACAATAAAAATTCTCAAAGTAAGCTCCCGTAATTCATTTGCTTCGTACCCTATTTATAACACTTGAACTAACAGTGAAGTAAAAATTGGTGGAGATAATTTTGCTGGACTTGAGAAGTATTGGGTTTCGATTGACTGAGACTGGGTTTGGTTGCTAAGTAGAAATAGACGGAATGGCTCCTTTTGTTTATTGACTGAGACACGTATTTGAATTTCTCTATTTTTGACTTGTGACAGTCGTCTAGTTTCTAAGACGGTCGTCCCACTTAAGCAGTTTGTGACGGACATCATAATTGTGTTATGGGCGTATGGGCTCCAAGATGTA